>ULGN01000002.1:0-55372 GCA_900518985.1 Yarrowia alimentaria | reverse complement strand
CGGGGGTTGTGGGCCGAGGGGTGGCAGACTGCGTGGCGTTGAAAGAAGTGAGCCAAGACTGGCCAGCGGTAACATCGTCGAACCACGAAGAGAACAGACCATCGAATCGGCTGCTTGAAAGCTGTCGAGAAGTGAGCTCTGTAGTCTCTGATGCGGATTCCTCAGCGGAAGTCTCATCTGAGCTCGTTGGTAGGGCATCAGAGGACTCCACGTTGGGGACTGAGGCGACTGGTGTAGCCGGCAGGGGGCTGGCAAGTTCAGAAACCGAAGGAGGAGCATCAGACGCGGAGGGAATGACGATAACCGTAGTCTCCACAGAGGTGAATGACGACATAATTTCTGTCAGAACCTCGCTGTGAGGGGCTGAGAAGGGGTCCTCCGCCGATGATGGTGGTAGGGGAACGACGGTGTCTGTGGAACCTGGCTCAGTGCCAGGAGCAAGTTGTGTGAAAATTTCGGTCTCTGATATGCTGCTGGGCTCAGCGGAGGCAGAAGATGCGTTGTTGCCGAAAGACCATTGCCGCCGCGCGAGACGGGGGTTGAAGTGCTTAGGCTCCTGCTCCTGTGACCTGAATGGGAACGCGTCGGCCGAGGCCATCAGCGCTGCCACGACTGCTATTAGTTTAGCAGAGTGCATGACGAAATAACTTGGGAATAATAATATGCAAACGAGTGAATGAGTGGACTGATGTTAGTAGGTGTGGCGTGATGGATGGCTATTCAGAATAGAGCGGTGGGGGCGGGGCATTGGGGAGACGACACAGGATGGATTAGTTATCACAGAATATCACTTGTTGCTGTCGACAGCACTTTTCGGCTCAGCCTCATTGTCGCGAGTGTGCTGCACAGGTATCACATTTCCCACATTCCGGAGCTTATCCTTATTTGTGGGCAGGAGGGAAAAAAAAACAGTCGTCGAAAACACGTCCAAGAAAAATGCCGAAGGCGTGTCGGTAATCGAAAGGATGATGCGCCCAAATCGTGGTTCTCTTATCGTCTGTCCTCCTTGCTTTCTCCTAGTGTGTCGGTGTCTTTTTTCTCTCGTCGTGTGTCAACTTGCCCCATATGTTTATGTCTCTCCAAAGCGCCATTGTCGCTCTATCTGGCCGGTTGGAAGTCGAAAAGTCGAAGCACGGCTTGCCTTGGTCACGGCAGCTCGCCCATAGCAGATACTCACCCTCCACGCACAAACCAGGTGCGGGATAAAAAGATGTTAGAACGTCGTGTCGAAAAGAAGTGGATAAGTTAACAAAATTCTTGCTTCGGGCCCAAATGCACTTTTGTATGTTTGGCCTCTCCCCCGAACAGACAAGGTTGAAAAGGGATAGGATAGGGGTGCGTTGGCGTTTTTGCTTTTGTTTTTCTCAAAAGTCAATTTTGTTTGTTCCTTTGCAGCCACTTCAACTGCAGACATGGGCCTTGACAAGGGTGGACAAAGTTTGTCTGGAATGAGGGAGAATGTAGGCGCAAACAGCGAGGCAGCCGGGTTCTGGAGAGCACTTGCTGCCAGCTGTAGGCCTGCTACCAAGAGCCCTCCGCCACTGTAAGAATGTGCGGCATCTCAACTTTTAGGGTCTGCTACCCCCGTCGCTCGTTTAAGCGCAACCACACCCCTGGTCTGTATATCCTCTTGCCCCTGTGTCATGGCCTCTTCTGCTATGGCGGTATACGGATAATATTTTCACTTCCAGCCATGTCACACTGTGCCCCTTCACTGGGGCCAGATGTCTGTTGTTTTTTTTTGGGCTCTGACACTTTGGTCTGAGCTAAGACTGTACATGTTTGGGAGTACGGTCCGTGGCTAGGATGTTAGGCGCGCGAGGGGCCACTACGATCGGGGAATCTGTCATGGTACGTACTACTTGCAGAGCGTGTGGTAGCTGTTTTGCAACCACACTGGCCCGGACTCTGGCTGCAACACAGATCCGTTCGCAAAGAGGGTCTAGGCTGAAACTAGAGTCTTCTTGCCTGGATGCTCATCAGCATGGACCCTGTGTGGCTCGCGACGCGTTAATCATATGCTCTTCGTCGCATCCCTTCCTTCTGTTAGGGCTAATGTCTATTCTTGCTCGGTACCTTTAAAGTTTGGCGCACAAGGGTTCAGTAGACTATGTATTTCATGTCAAAATAATTCTTGACCCACGACAGCGAGAATTGACAGCCGAACACCAGACATACACCGAGACGCGCAATGTCTGCCGTATGTTGCGCTTGGCTAGCCACTGTTCGACAGACAGTGACGGCGCCAGTCGCCACCCGGCGAGCCTCGAGGTTTATCTTGCAAAGCTCATCCACACAGTCTAGTCTCGAAAACCCTAAGGAGAATACCTACCGAATCGAGATATGAAGTTTATTTCAGCCCACATTGACACTGCACTAACTCGAAACAGCAACGTGCTTACCCAGTGTTTCAGGATCTCTCATAACAAGCGCTTATGCATCTGCGAACGTTGGACTGCGATAGATTCCATTCTTCCCACATGGTCCAACGCCTTCGGTTATTTCTTTGCGCGTGGCGGCTGGACACCACCCTTGACAGGCCTGCTAATTGCGAGACGCCTGCCCAGGTCGAAGGTACTTCGTATGCTCACCCTTCAAGGCCGATCGCCCATGCAGTCGGCAGATCTTCGAACACGCCTACACATCTGTAGCCAAAGTCTCTGTGAAACAATTAGGCTACTACAGCCTAAGACAACCAACTATCTGGCTCGTTTTCATCCTAAAAGTGTACGAAATTGACGAAGTCAGTTGCATAACATGCACGTAGGCGTGCTCTAGCGCAAAGTTACATGTTGCACCCCAGCTTTGCGTGGTTTGCCTGCTAGCGGGCCTCGGGTGGCGTCTTGCGGGCGCGTGGACCCTTGCACGTTGTGGGCTATCCAGGGTTGATTATGAGAAAATCTTTCCTCATGTGGGCACAGGGAGGACTAGAGATCGGCAAACCAAATTTCTCATGCAATATTTTGACGTACTAACTGTGCATATGGCGGTGGTTAGGTTTGTCTTGCACAACATTAACTGAGTTTGAATGGCGGCGCCAAACAGAAAAAGGAGGGTGAGAACGAGCCAACAGCTGTTTGCATTTATCGCCTGTCTCTCACTGCGCACTAGCGCTGAGCCTAACCGCAATAGTGCGACTTATGGCTTGATTACGGGGTGTAGGGTAAAACAAGTGCATATGGATACGCGGCTCACTAACTGCGCCTTGTACGCTGTATGGAGAACCCGTTCTAGCCCATGATACTCCAGCGTCGGACACTGGTGTTTGTGCAACATGGACCAAACGGCGGCTCGTTGCGTGGTGAGTTACCGGAGTCTTGTGGCGTTTCGTATTCTCCTGGTTTCAGCTCTCCAGAGTGGGTGTGGAGTGGTGTGTTCAAGGGGGGAACAAGCGCATGTATAGCCTGACACCGAATAAGCCAGATCTGGTTCTAACGAGATCCAGCTCAGCAATCATATAGGAGACCGATTTGGCCAGCATAATAATTGCAACAACGGGGCGTTCATATATGCATAGATGAAATCATGGGCGGCTATTTGCGTCAGCATCTCCATCCGCTTTGGTTCTGCGTCCTGCTTCCGCGCTATTCTCCGACCCCCCCTAAACACTCCAGATCCAGCTCCACGCCACTGGCATGTCCGGATCTCGAATGTCACTATTTTTTTCCATCTTGGCACGCTGATTGTCGTATCAGCGTTCGGCTCTCGCAAATTAAAGGTTCAAAAGTTCAAAAGTTCAAAAAACAAAGCTTACCCTACCCGCACTCTTCCCAACTCACACACCAACAGTGTTTTCCAACTACAGACACTCGATTGGATCGCAAACGTTACCCGGCACAATGTCGGCCGCACCGTGCGGCTCGCTTTTGTCCGATGCAAAGTGTGGAAGGACCAGATAGTAGCTTTGGCTAGAACTAAGCTGAGGAAGGCGGTTTGGCTGTTCACGTGAATTCTAACAGAGTTGCTGACGAAGGCACCAGCACGATCTACGACGATTAAAAGCGAACGAGAATACAAGTGACTTCCACATAGATCTGAAAACACCAAGAGGACGCCCAAAAGTCACACAAATAGTCCACTCGATCTGTATATAGAGACATAACAGCAGTTATTCCATTGGTGCTGAATGCCATCCCCAGATTCACCTTCAAACCTTATTATATTTCACGCCCTAGAGAGCTGTACAGATAATCTTCAATCTCGGAGACTGCAATTCTTCCACTTGCAGCCATGCTCCAACATCGCCTCTGGAACCACCTCAAAGCGGCAACGACCACGTACCGGTCGTCCGCCCGGGCTTTCAGCACTTCGCCCCGCACACTTCTCAACAACCCGCTACAGGAGTACGATGCTCGGGTCAAGAAGGGACTACTTAATGACGACCCATACCAGCGGAAAATCATCGACTCTCTGATGGAAATCCACAGAGACATCGAGAACTATCATCCGAAACCCCACAAAAAGTCGAGTTGGTTCAACTTCTTCAAGAGCAGCACCCCTGAAAACACCAACCCCCGAGGTATCTACCTCTACGGAGATGTTGGATGTGGTAAGACCATGCTGATGGATCTCTTTTACGACACAATCCCCACCCACTTGACGAAAGACCGTGCTCATTTCCACAACTTCATGCAGGATGTCCACCACCGATTCCACGAACTGTACGAGGAGCGAGGCTCCGACTTTGATGCCAGCCCTGTCCTGGCCAAGGAGATTGCCACTAGAGGCAATGTCCTCTGTTTTGACGAGTTTCAGGTTACCGACGTTGCTGACGCCATGATCCTCCGACGAATCATCGAGCTTCTGGACAAGGACGGTGTTGTGCTTTTCCTGACCTCCAACCGTGCTCCTGATGAGCTTTACAAGAACGGTATTCAGCGAGAGTCTTTTATCCCCTGCATTGAGCTGCTCAAGAAGCGAACCCGAGTCACCTTCATGGAGTCCCCTACCGACTACCGAAAGGTCAAGAAGCCTCTCGAGCATGTATACTTTTTCCCCGAGAACGAGCCACCATTCACCAAGACTCTCGAGGACAAGGACGTTGCTCCCGCTGCGAAGAAGCACGCCGACAAGTGGTTCCAGTACTTTTCTCAAGACGGACCCATTTCCACTGATGCTTCTGTTGAGATTTGGGGCCGAAAGCGACATGTGCCCAAGTCCTCCAACGGCTGTGCCCAGTTCAAGTTCCACGAGCTGTGTGGTCAGCCCCTCTCTGCTGCCGACTACATCGGACTCTGCAGCGCCTTCCATTCCTTCGTCATTACTGACATCCCTTGCATGACCATCCAGGAGAAGGATCTTGCCAGACGATGGATCACTTTCCTTGATGCTGCCTACGAGGCCAAGAGCAAGCTTGCCGTTACTGCCGAGCGACCCTTTGAGCACTTGTTCGCTGACAACAACGATGTTACCCACGACAAGGAAACCAAGGAAAGCTTCGCCAAGATTGCTGACGAGATGGGAATTGACCCTACTGTCATTGCCTCCGCTGGTATGTTCACCGGCGAGGAGGAGCGATTTGCCTACGCCAGAGCTCTTTCTCGTATCCACCAGATGAGTACCACTGACTGGGTTGAGCAGCGAGTCTAACATACAACTACATATATATAACAAGTACACTAGATAGAATACAGAACACGATAAAAATCCGTCTACAGTAGACGCAATAAATTAGGTAACGTCGATTTTACCACCTTTCACCACTGTATCCGTTTTGCTGACTACATGTTATCTGGTTCGGTGCACATGTCTGGACTCACCATAATAAAAGATTGCACACCTCGCGGGTACAAGGCAAAAGAAATAGCTAGAGCTACAACAAACCAAACACTGACGGTCCAATGTGGGGCCGCAAACAATGCTACACATCCACTTAAAATAGTTGTCCATATAAGCTGTTTTCTCAAATCTTTCCTATAGACAGATACCCACGTTAGTTAAAAAATGACATCGTCGTCCTTGTCAGCGGTGAGATCAGAAGACTCGATATTCTCCTGCTTCTCCTCTCGACCGAGGGCCTCCTGAGCCTGCTTCTTCTGCTCAGCATCCCGAGCCGCAGTGTCTCGCGCCTTCTTGTCCTGGACCTTCTTGAGACGGTAGAACTCCTCTCGATCCAGCTCATCGAGCTCGGAGTTGATGTACTTGATTGTGTTTTCCGTACGGGGGATGATGACGTGCTCAATGGCGTTGACACGACGGTTGGTGATCTTGATAACCTCGTCGAGGATGACAAAGGCTGTTTGGAGCGATGCAAGCTCGACCAAAGTCTCGACGGCCTTGGAGTAGACAGCCTTGGCCTTCTGGACCTGCTGACCACCTCGACCCAGACCAGTGAGCGAGAAATCGGAGTTCTCCTCCACGTAGTAGGATGCAAAAGATGGCAGCTTGACACCGGACACGTTCTCCTCCTTGGCTCGAACTCGGAGACGAGCGGAGCGGACAGACTCCTGGACCTGTACACTGATGTTGTCGCCGGTGGCGTAGGTGACCTCAGCAAGGGAGAATGCTGCGGTCTGCATGACCTTGCCCATCTTGTGCTTCGATTCGTCAATCTTTCGTGTAATGTCTCTGAACCGCTTGGTCAGAGCCTCGGACTTTCGCTTCAACAGGTTGTGACCCTGGGTTGCGCCCTTGAGCTTACCCTTCATCATACCCAAGGTCATTCGCGTCGGAAAGACTGCCTCTCTGAGTTAGTCACTGCCTTTGACGGACATCTCGAGCCTGGTGCACTGTGCAAGCTAACTGACAGCACCACGCAACGCCAGGTTAGTGTAGGCGCAAACCTGGCAAATCAGCCGCCGGGGCCGTTCGCAGCTGTCACACTTCCCCATTTCGCCAAATTTTTGCCTGTACTCACCTGTTATTAGCTGACATTGTGTTAGTGAATGATGAGCAACGACGTCGTCGACAGTGTAGATTAGTAGTACGTCTGGGATAACTTAAAGTCGTCCAACTGGGTGTGTGACCAGAAGAGGTAGCAGCCATTGGTAGGTGGTCACTACCGCACACGCCCATTTCTTATAACTATATAGCACACGCAAACATAACAACTTTGCATCTTTAACCGACGGGGGAGGGCGCTTACCCAATATTTCGTCTCCAGCTGCCTCCTGACTATCGCCAGTTTCCCCTAACCACAACGCTGCATATTCTGCAGCATGGAATTTGAACCACCACCATGTCTCAACACGAACTGGATATCGCTGCTAGCCCGGACGACGTCCGTCCATGGGTTCGCTACGTGAAATCCATCAAGGATGACAAATCTACGGCGCGGCAAAAATGTGTGCTGTTTGAACGGGCTGTTGCGGCGCTTCCACGGTCCTACAAACTGTGGAAAGCATACCTCGACCTGAGGACCAGTCTGTGCACAGGCCTCAATCCCATCCAACACAGTGACGAATACGACAGAGTCAACGCACTTTACGAAAAGTCTCTCGTGCTGCTACACAAAATGCCCGTCATCTGGCTCCAGTACCTTCAGTTCCTCATGCTACAGCCGTGTGTGACTAAAACGCGGGTCGTGATCAACGAGGCCCTGCGATCTCTGCCGGTCGCACAACACCCCCGTGTGCTGAAACTTGCTCTGCAGTTCGGCGAGAAGGTCGGTGGACTCACCAGTGTGCAGCTCTGGAAACGATACATCCTTGCATACCCGGATCAGAAGGAGGCCATGGTGCAGTCACTAATCAACATGGGCTTCCAGGGAGAGGCTGCAGTTGTTCTAATCGACCTCTTGAATTCCTCAGGAGATAACTACTCGCTGTGGACAGAACTGGTCAACCTCATTGGCGACAGCGATAACCTCTCCCTCAACCCACCAGTTGAACAAATTATCACTTCAGGAATAAAGCGATTCCCTGACCAGCGGGGTTCGCTGACTGTGCAACTGGCAAACTTCTTGGTGAGAAATGGAGACTTGGAGTCTGCTAGAGACGTGTTTGAGGATGGAATCACGACAGCGAACACTGTCCGTGATTTCACAGTCGTGTTCGATGCATACGCCGAGTTCGAGGAGCGAATTGTGACACAACTGATTGAGAATGAGTCTGCCACAGCAGACCTGCGGATCGCCAAGTTGGACTATCTGCTCGAACGACGTCCTTTCCTTATTTCTGATGTTCGTCTGCGACGAGAGCCATACTCGGTGATTGAGTGGCAGAAACGCATTGCACTCTACGACGACCCAGCAGAGACGGTGGAAGCATACGCAGAAGCAGTGAAGAGCATACCTCCCGCAAAGGCCGATGGCAAGCTGTCTCAACTGTGGATTTCCTGGGCTCAGTACTATGCAGAGGACCGAGAAACTGCCTGTCAAATTTACCATAAGGCCACCCTTGTGCCGCTGAAGTCTGTTTCCGAACTCGCTGATGTTTATCTGGCATGGAGTCAGTATGAGAGCGAAAACGGGCACTGGGAGAATGCTCTGAAGATCATTGGCGGGGCTCTGGAGTCGTCCAACATTCACATCTCTTACCACAACTCAGAGCTGACGGCCCAGGACAGGATACACAAAAACGTAAGACTGTGGTCCTACTACGCTGATCTGGTTGAGTCTTACGGTACTTTCGAGGAGACAAAGGCGGTGTATGAGCGAATCATGTCGCTCGACCTGCTAACCCCGCTCTTTGTTGTGAACTACTCGAATCTTTTGGAGGAGAATGACCATTATGAGGAAATGTTCAAGGTTTACGAGAAGGGTATTTCTCTGTTTGAGGACAGTGCATTTGAGCTGTGGAATCTCTATCTGGTCAAGGCTTCCCCCAGACTTGGTCTTGAAAGACTGAGAGACCTATTTGAGGACGCAATTGGCAAATTCCCAACACAGAAGGCGTTGTACATTCTCTACGGCAAGCTGGAGGAGAACAGAGGCCTTGTTCGAAATGCTATGCGTGTGTATTCTGCAATGTGTGACCACGTCAAGTCCTCTGAGACTTTCAAGTACTACATTGGTCGGACTGTGGAGAACTTTGGTTTGGCAGCTACCCGACCTGTCTACGATAAGGCTCTTGAGTCTCTGCCCAACATTGATGCGTCAGCCCTGGCTCTGGACTACGCCCAGATGGAGGAGAAGCTGGGTGAAATCGACCGAGCCCGTGCCATCTACGGATACGGCTCCCAATTTTCGGATCCTCAGAATGTCGCTTACTACGACGCATGGCACAAATTTGAGGTCGCACATGGTACTGAGGATACATTCAAGGATATGCTGAGAATCAAGCGGTCGGTCCAGGCCAAGTTCAATACAGACATCCACTATGCTACCACAGCTGTGGAGGTTAAGACGGGGGCAGTACAAGAGTTTGTCAAGGGTGAGACCGTCCAGAAAGGAAGCATTGAGACGGCTGCACCAGCCCAGGCCAATGAGGATGAAATCGAGCTGGATATTTAGCCACAGCACAACATAAAATAGCATATAGGAAAATTGTATATTAGTTAATTTGTAAACAGTACCGGAGGGTACCGACACTCTGTGCCGCAGTGAGTTCAGTAGACACCAATGTCTGATTGATAAATTACAAATGAGATTATTATATCCTTTTTTTGTGGTGTCACTACGACAGCCACTCCCATACATTCTTGACCAGGATAGCTCCGTCTTCATCCAGAGGTCCCTCGAGCTCAGTAACGAGCTCCTTAGCACTCTTGCCAGCAACGACGTGCTCCACGATGAATTTGATGAGGTCCTCCTCCTTGACACCAAGGTATTCCTCGACCTGTTCTCCGACAAACTCTGTAAGTCTTTCGACATCAGGCACAGTAACAGACTTGGACAAGACATCGGTTTCCTTGACGTCCTCCTTGGGTTTAAGTGAAATGGTGATAGGTCCTGCAGGAGCCGAGACTTCTGCCTCCTCTCCTTCTTCGGCATCCTCCTCCTCCCGCTTGATCTCTTCCTCTCGGAACAGTGCTCGATTTCGGGACCAGGTAGCGTGGTCATAATAGTAAATGTGCCTCTCCTTGGCTCGCTCCTTGTCGTCATCGTAGGCCAGCAGTCTGCTCATGGCAGCCTGTCTGTTCTTCTCTAGCTCCTCGGGAACAATCTGCTTCCACTGCACAATGAGATCTCGCAATCTACCATCCTCGTGGCTCAGCCATCGCTTTTGCTGCTCAATAAACTCAGCTTCCACCTCGTCCTCCCGCTCGTCAATGATTCGTGCTGCATACTCTTCGTCTGTGATAGGATCCTTGTTTTCGAGTTCTTGTAGCTCTCTAGAGAACTCCCTGTACATTTGTCGTTCCTGCTCGGACAGTCGTGTGTCAGAGGCTCTTGATGACGTGCTTCCAATGTGGGCGGCACCAACGGATCCGAGAGCCTTATCGGCGGCAGTGGTGCGTCTGGCCATTCGCATCTTTCCAAACTCGCCTCTCCTCGCGTATGCATCCTTCTCAGCGCTCACAGCCGCTCCTCGGAAATTTTTGATGTCGTTCTTCAGGTTGGTACGATCAGGCTCGATCACGTCGAAGAATGGGTCTTCTTCAAATGTGATGGAGCTCAGTGGCAGCTCCTCCTCGTCCTCTTCGTCTTCCTCGTCCTCCTCAGCCTCGTTGCCCTCAATGACAGCCTGCATGGAGTCGATCAGGTTAGACGGCGATTGGCCGGTTTCCGCGACAATGAGAGTGTCGTCCACGTCCTCAATCTTCATCTTAGAGTTCTCCTCGCATGTGACAGTGATCTTTCTCTCCTCTTCTCCACTGGTGACAGTCACCTCGCCTAGACATCTGAGAGCGACAGCCACGCCGATGGCACTGTTGAAATGCACAAATCCAGACTCTGTTCGGAACCCGCGCACGTCCTTGAGACGTACCCATCCTGTTATCGTAGGCAGCAGCGCTAGTAGTGCATCGAGAGCCTTGTCGTTGATTTTAGGCATGCCACTGAAAAAGACTGTGTGGATCTGCTGGGATACTCCAATGTGAGGCGCGAGATACTTGGCGGTTTCTGTCGTCTTCTTGGCCTTGAGCGTTGATTTGACCTCTCCATTTCCGTTGGGTGCCTCCTCGTCCTTATCTTCCGTCTTTTCGTTCTTCACCGGGATGATACCTGGAATTCCTGGTAGTCCTCCGGGCTTGTAGATGGGCTTGCTGAGTTTTGCAAGATTGGATGCAGTAGTGGAAGCGCGGCTGGCCAGCGGCATTAGCCCTGGTATGTTATGCTGATTCTTTTTGTATGGATCGTGAAACATATTGTGATGATGTTGGTGATAGTGTACAGCACGTCGTGAAGTTGGTGGTGTCGTGAATACGAATTTCAAAAAAAGTTAATGTGCATGGAAACTGAACTTTCATTATTTTCAAAAATATAGTGCAAGGTAAGCAATGGTACAACGTTAAGAGCTGAAGACAATGAAGGAGTTTCGTATAATGTGAGAGTTGACGGTGAGATGATGGGTGTGTTTATGGAGAGAGAAAAAAAATGCGACCGGAATTAAACCGGCCTTACTCCTTTGCAGGAGCCGAACTTTGACTTCCCTCGCAGGGATCGAACCTGCAATCTCCTGTTTCGTAGACAGGCGCCTTGCCATTAGGCCAGAGGGAATATTCGTTAGCAAAAATGGGTTTTTGGGAACATTTAAGATGAGATTACACTTTTTTGCGCGGTCACGTGACTTGACCGAATCTTGCGTTTTAGGGGTCTTGAGGCAGAACTGACTGTCCGAGAAGAGTTACCATGGTAATATCTGTTTTTTTGTACCTTTTAATGCCATAAAATAGTCCTGATGACCTCCAAAATCGAGTCTGAATCCACCAGGATTGTGCATCTATATTTCAAGTCACATATGCATATGCACAGTGTAATTTTATTCCTCAGAAAAGCATCACTTCAACGACAACCACATCACCATGGCGCAACCGATAGAGGCCAAGATAGCAGGGGTCAATGCTGCGCTGGGCAGTATGTCCAGCATGTTTGCTGACTACGTCAACACGGTCAAAACCGACTACGAGCAGCAGATTGCCGAACTCGAGAAGCAAGTCACGGCGTTAAAGATGGGCGAGCGAGTGGACTCCATCGCAGTAACAGACCCTCGGAAGAATCTACCAACGTTCCCACTTCCCATTCAACGACAGAAATTTCTCGACCTAATCGAAACAGGTGACAAAACAAGCCACCATGTGTACTCAGGCGAGGTCACCGAGTCTCCGTTCCTGTGGGCCAGCCGGATCGAAAACGTCATGAAAACCTTCAACTTCTCGACATGCATTCTGGAGACGAGCGAGGTGGCTCCCAAGCTACTGGGTGGAAAGGCCCTGCAGCTCTACAGGAAGCAGAAGAAACAAGTGCTTCCCTGGGTGGAGCTCAAGCACCTGATGCAGACCCTTGACCGACCCGTCCTGCGAAGCATAGCCATTCACAAGGAACTGTCGAAGCTCGAGGACACAGAGCTGCCCATAAACTACCGCATAAAGATGATTCGACACTGGGAGCCTCAGCTAGACCCCAGTCCTCTCGGCGACCGGATCGCAGAGGTCATCCGAATCATTCCTGAGAAGGAGGTGGACATCATGGAGGCGGCAGAGAAAGGCATCAACAGCTTCGACGACATGCTAAGCGTGCTCGGGCCCAAGGAGGAAGAAGCCGGTAGCTACCAGACAGGTGCTGACGAAGCTCCGATACTGTCATACAAACAGAAACGCGCCGCCAAAGACGTGAGGGACAAGAAGTGCAACTACTGCCAGAAAGAAGGACATAAGTCGAGCCAGTGTTTCAAGCGACCCAAGAGATGATTACTGGTTCAGGGCCATACAATCGCCAGACTACACGGTAGCTTTGATGTTCCGGTCGGGTGTGTTGGTTTCTGATGTGGTGCATGGTGGGGACTAGCTATAGTCTATAGCATGCGCGCCTAGAACTGCAGGTTGCTGGAAGATTGCGCAGGCCATCAGCTAGAGATGCCTGCTCACTGTGAGAGTCCTACCGCAACTTTTCCCCTGGAAAAATACGCTAGGCTTAGGAGAAGACTAGCCAGCCAAGCCACTTCAGCTCAGCAGTGTGCGAGTCAAGACTTTGACACATGCTCCGCCTTTGATCGGGAAAACGGAAATTAAAAATGTACAGAAACCTATCTTGTAATTTTCCACCCCAGATCAGTAAATTAAAAGCTATCTTAATCCATACTTTGTTTAGTAAAGATTAATGTTTCCGATGACTGCAGCAAGGAAAGAAGGCGCGGACGTAAAGTCAACTCATCTACTCGCCGTCGCGGGAGAGCTGCGTTAATAGGCCGAGCCCACTTGCTATCTATTACCGCCCTGATCAACCTTTCATTCTAAAACTGAAGCTTCCTGTTTCGGTGAACTTAAAGACGCTGGGAGGCTTATCAGCAGAAACCGCCAGATAACAGGATAAACCGCGGACCAATGGGGACAAAAGTTTCGATAAACGTTCGAAACAGCACATGAGATAGTGACATGATCACACCGGAAAGGTGAGAGGGATCTACTCTCGCTGAAGATACCCAGGAGCTCCTGAGCCTGACCGCTGCCACCTGTCAACCTGTTGACGCCACAGACGTCGATGCTAAGCTCCTGTGGCATCCAGATGACGTTTGGCTACGGCCAGGGGTCAGTCTCAATTAGACTGGATAACGAAAATAGGCGCCGAGATCCACCCCCACCACATATCTACTGGATGAAAAGTAGACATTAGCTTTTCACACCGCAGGGTCTGTGGCGCCGTATATAAAGAATCACAGGCTCCATTTTCGAGCGGCCGATATTCTGGCATTCTCAAGCGACAATACAATATGGGTGAACTAGAACTTGAAGCCCAGCAGTCGGCACAAGTGCAGACTGAAGTGCATGACGAGGCAGTTTTGGCCGATATCGGCTACAAGCCGGAGCTGAAGCGAAACTTCTCGTTTCTTCAGGTCTTTGGCATTGCCTTCTCCATCATGGGTCTACTCCCATCTATTGCTACGACTCTCTCTTACACACTCCCCGCTGGTCCTTATGGTATGGTCTGGGGTTGGTTCGTTGCATCTGGATGCATCATGACCGTTGGTCTCTCCATGGCCGAGCTCGGATCAGCCCTGCCTACCTCCGGTGGTCTGTACTGGTGGACCTACCACTTTGCCCCCGAAGGTGCAAAGAGACCTCTCTCATTTCTCGTCGGATACTCCAATACCCTGGGTCTGACGGGCGGAATCATGTCTATTGATTATGGTTTTGCCCAAATCTTTGTCAGTGTGATCATTGTCGCGACAGACGGAAAATGGAACCCATCTCCCTACGCAGTGTATGGAATTTTCGCAGCCTGTGTGATCAGTCACGCCTGCGTTGGCTCTCTGGGTACTAGCCAGATGGCCAAGGCTCAGACTGTCTGCATCTACGCCAACATTGCAATTATCCTCGTCATGATCATTGCCCTTCCCATTGGAGGTAGACACCACCTAAACACCGGAGAATACATGTTTGGAAAGATCGAGAACCTCACAGAGGGATGGCCTTCCGGCTGGGTCTTTTTCCTGACCTGGCTCTCCCCCATCTGGACCATTGGTTCCTTCGACTCCTGCGTCCATATGTCCGAGGAGGCGTCCAATGCATCCAAGGCCGTCCCCTTTGGTATCATTTCCTCCATTGGAATGTGCTGGGTGCTTGGTTTTGTTATCAACATTGTCTTTGTCGCAGTCATGCCTCATGATATCACACCACTACTAGAGACAGTCTACCAGCAGCCCATGGCTCAGCTGGTTTACGATACGCTGGGCAAGAGCTGGGCTATCGGAATCATGATTGTGCTATTTATTCTGCAATGGACCATGGGCCTCTCCATCGTCATTGCCGCTTCTCGTCAGTCCTGGGCGTTTTCTCGAGATGGAGCTCTTCCCTTCTCCAACTTCTTCAAGGTTATCAACGAGAAGTTTTCCAACCCTGTCCGTTGCGTTTGGGGCCCCAATCGGTGCTAGCTCTGGCTATCGGCTGCCTCTGCATGATCGATGCAGCCGCAGCAGCAGCACTCTTCTCACTGTCTGCTGGAGGCAATGCCCTGGCTTGGTTCATGCCCATCTTCTTGAAGCTGGTTTGGGGCCGTAAGATCTTTGTGCCGGGTCCATTCTATATGGGCAAGATTCTGTCGACCGGTGTAGCTACATTTGCCTGTGTCTACCTGATATTCACCATTTTCCTGCTACAGTTTCCCCAGACTACGTCGCACCCGTCCAAAGAAACCATGAACTACACCTGCGTCATTCTGGCAGCAGTGTGGGGTGGTTGTCTTAGTTATTACTATCTGTTCGCCCACAAGTGGTACCAGGGACCCAAGACTACTCTCGAGCCGGTGGTTGTGGATGGACAAGTGGTTGGATACAACGAGGAGATTGACAACGACAAGAAGATCGAGTCTGGTTATGCTGGAAGTCAAAGCAACAGCCACTCAAACTCAGATTCTCAGTAGTCTAGTTGGATGGAGCTCGGAGAGCAGGAGTAAAGCCAAGCCGCTGGGCGGTTAATTAACTTATTTTGTAATGCATTATATTGCTGGTATTGAGCTGAGGTAGAAAAGTTATACTTCGTACAGTAGTGTGAATGCAATTATTTATAAATAGGCCCGGGTGGTGTGGAGCCGTCGAAATACTTGTCGCGCTTGAATTTACTGAGCTCCTCGTAAGCCGCCCACATCAGGCCTTCCTCCTCAAAAGAACTATCGTCCACGCTCCACCATGCATGATTGTCCTCTTGCTCCTCTGTGTACTCATCTGGTTTGACTGCGCGCTGATGGGAGTCCAAAACAGCTCTAAACTGCAAGCAGTTGAAAATCAGTCTTCGCTTGATGGAGTTGGACAGGTCAGTGATACCGACACAGAGCCGGTTCCACTTGCGGTCCGCACTCTCTGGAACAGACACTCGTCCCAAGTTCAGAACGAGGTTCTGGTTGCGTTGGGGTTTGCTTGGCAGGGTGTTGGCCGAGCTGGATAAGTCGTTCATGATGGGTCTGCGAACCATGGCATCCTGCGGCGGGGTAACATCGATTGCGAGATAGCACAGTGGCTGTAGAGATTGCAGGTCCGTGGTGCGAAGATTTAGGAACACGTCGTAGACCCCTGAAGCAAGGTAGGTTTCATATCTGATTTCAATCCAATGCACGTTGGCGGCGAATAGCCCCGGACAGCCGTTTGGTTTCTGAAAGTACTTCCAGGTGCCAGCAGCTGGAAAGTCAGAGAGGCTCTCGTAGTACCTACACTCCTCGCGCTCGAGCTCAGAGCTCCGTTGGATGGTTTGCGCGTCAAAGTAGTGGACATCCCTCAGCAGGAAGTGGTAGATGAAGAACCACGAGCCCTCGGGGAAGCTCTCAGACGCCTGCGAGCCCCATATGCGGCGAGGGTTGGTGTGATCCTTGTTGCAGACGTGATTATGGTAGCTTTGGATGGCATGCGAAGATGAGACGTCAGTCGAATGGGCGTAACGAGCACGCGACAACTCTTCGCACAGAACGTCCACAAAGAGGAAGAGGCGCCGGTTGATACCGCGCAGCACAGACGGAGGGACATGCTGGGCCAATATGCGGACAATCTCAACGGGGAGGTCGTTGAGCGTTGTTTGCATGGGTCCGATTTGTGGAGTCACGTGTAAGTAGGATGACGACCATACTAGTTAGGGTTTGGGTCTACACACTAGGAATGCAGTTAACCTACTGGTTGTATGCGGCGTATCGAGTGGCAAGTGGTGTGACTTGGTGTTGCTACAGTCCCGTAGGGATAATATTTCTTCGCAGAGCATAAAGTCGCAAGGCTTGCCAATGATTCCCGGTCATGTTTTTTTTGAGTTGTTCGCTGCGCCTGCAAATATTCCACCGGGTTCCTTTGCACAGCCGCGATCGCAAGCTCACTGACGTCACTGGAATGCTGTTGGGCCAAATCGTACATCAATCAAGCAACCCACTTTCAGATTCATCTCCAGGATCTGGTAGCAAGGTGAGTGGAGGTGGGAGAGAGTTGCCCCAGATGCTTCTGAAACCGAGTCTAAAATATCCACACACATGTGCTGTTCGTGCTGTACAAGTGCTGGAAGCTTCGTTCGTATTATTCGCACAACATTCACACTAGTCAGGGCTAAGGCGGCGTAGCTTGATCATCGGGTTCCTTGATGATTCGACGTCTGACGCCTCTGGCGGCGGACGGGGGCCTCCGAAAAGTCGATTGCGGGCGGCTGTTCCTGAAATGAAATCAAAAAGCAACGAAGATCTTCGGGAACTCCACGTCATCGTTTCTGCAAGCCATTGTTCCTGTACGCCACCAACGTTGCCCTCCGCTTTGGTTCCTCGGCCATCCACACATAAGATTAAGCAAGGATTGCGTCACACAATGGCACACAATAAATAGATGCCAAGGCGTTCGGAGATGCGGACCAGGGCCAGTTAGGGGCTGGTGCGCATATTCTTCGGCAATTGGGTAGCGAAACCATCGGTATCAACAGCCGTGGGCAAAAAAAACGGACTCAATTGCGCAAGCAGCCGACATATTCCAGCAGTTTCTCTCGGTAGCAATCTAAATAGGGTTGGAGTGAAATGCGGGTGGACAATGAGCCAATGCATCGGACAAAGCATGACATGTACGGCGGTAGCAATCACGAAAGGGCTGTACCTGGCTCATCAGGGGGTATATATATGGCCACGCAATGGTCAATTGAACTCGACATCAACACACACTTATCATACACACACAATGGTCGGTTTCGGAGAAAAGATTGCAAACAAGGTCGAGGAGTACATTGAGGGCGACGCTGGTACTAAGGGTACCCACGGTAACACCAGCAACCCCGGTGCTACTCGAGGAACCAATGCCTACGGCGACAGCGCTTACGGCGATGCCAACGCTACCCAGGTCCCCGGTCAGACTGACAACTTTGCCCGAACTGGCGCAACCAATAACCCCGCTACCTTCGAGCCTGCTTACGGCAACACTGCCAACAACGCCAACAGCTTCTCTACTGATCCCACTACCGGTGTGAACGGTACCCCTGCTGGCTACCCCGCACAGGCTGGTGCCCAGACTGGTACTCACGGATCTCACACCACTGGTACTCACGGATCTCACACCGCCGGCACCGCTGGTACTCACGGATCTCATACCACTGGTACTCACGGATCTCACACCGTTGGTACCACTGGCGCTACTGGCTCTACTGGTGCCTACGGTTCCAACACCGGCACCACCGGATCTACCGGTGCCTACGGTTCTAACACTACCGGCACCACCGGATCTACCGGTGCTTACGGCTCTAACACTACTGGTACCACCGGAACTACTGGTTCTCACGGCACTCACGGTACTCACGGTACTCACGGTACTCACGGTACCACCGGCACCACCGGCACCACCGGTACCACCGGAGCTACTGGTGCTTACGGCTCCAACACTACCGGTACCACCGGCACTACCGGATCTCACGGTACTCACGGTGTCTCCCACGGCTCCCACCACACCCAGGGACGACCTGCTGGCTCCACTAGCGACTACGGTTCTGCTACTGCCGGCTCCGGTCCCACTGGAGGTGCCTACGGAGGTTCCTCCGGTGCTGCTGCTGGCGGTGTTGCCTCTGGTGCCCCCGCTCCTCTCCCCGATGGAGGTGTTGGACGACCTGCCGGAACCTACTCCGAGCAGGGTGTTCCCCACTACAAGTCTCACGGAGGTGAGGAGACTGCCGCCGATAAGATTCACAACCGAAAGGTCCAGGCCGAGTACGGTGTTGGCGGTGCTGGAACTGGTACCACCGGTACTCACGGTACTCACGGTACTCACGGCACCCACGGTAAGGACACCACCGGTAAGGACTCTTACGGCAAGAGCTCTACCGGTAAGAACACTACCGGAAAGGATTCTTACGGCAAGGATTCTTACGGCAAGGACACCACCGGCAAGGATTCTTACGGCAAGGATACCACCGGAAAGGACTCTTACGGCAAGGACTCTACTGGAAAGAAGTCATCTAGCTCTGGTTCCAACCCCGCCGAGCCTTCTCTTGGTGAGCGATTCCTAGCACACGTTCCCGGTACCACCGAGTACGAGGAGAAGAAGGAGGGTCTCATTCCCGGCTCTACCAAGGAGGGACCTGGTATCGTTGACCCCAAGCAGGCCAAGGAGGCCGCCAAGAAGGATGCCACCAGCTCCACTGGCAAGCACGGCACCACTGGCTCCGGCTACGACTCCACTGGCAAGCACGGTACCACCGGTTCTTCTTACGACTCCACTGGCAAGACCACTGGCAAGCACACCACTGGATCCGGCGTCGGATCTGCTGCTGCTGCTGGCTCCAACCCTGGCGCTACCCGTGTTGGCAACTCTGAGTACAACACTAGCACTTCTGCTGCCCACACCAAGGGTGGAGAGAAGGTCGTCGAGCACCACCACCACCACCACCACCATGAGGGTGAGACTGGCCTCGAGACCGGCTCCGGCTCCGGTGTCCAGCACCCCACTCTTGGTCGACACAACGAGGAGCTGCTGCAGCCCGGCCAGGGAGGCATCAACCCCACTTCCCTGGGTTCCGTTGACGCACAGACCGGCGGCGCTGGCCTTAACCCCACTGCTGGCCACAACCGAGTCCTGTAAGCGGGATCAATTGTAACCATATAACTGAGAATGACTAAATAAATATTATTATGATGACTGTTTGAGATATTTTGTTGTAAAAGGGTAAATATGTAACTAGAGCCAGCAGAGCTGTTAGCTTCCTCCCAACAAACCCTTCAAAACACTTTGTTTCTACCCAGCGACCAGTTTCTAAAGCTCACTTGGTGGATAAAAGAGATACATGATTTAGATGCGATTAATGGTAGCAGCCCAGGCATCCATCGACCGTTTTTTTTGGTGGCAAATTTTTGTTCTCGGAGCAAAAAATAACACGTGCCTCAAACTACACATCAAATATCATTCACAACAAAAACATGAAAAAAGCTGTAGTAGCCGAAGTCCTACGTACCTCCCTGTTCTGTTGCAAACTACCAACCCTTCCCATGATAGAGATAAAACAACGGTGTGTATTTGGTTGATCGGGCCATAACTAGGTTCTGTGTCATAATTGCACCCCAATGCGTGGTATACTCCTGCTTCACCATCTGCCCTCATAATTTTGAGATCTACAATCATCGCGGCTTGATATTTTAAGCAACCTGAAGTGGGAGATGCCTTGCGGTGTATATACTGTAGCTAGCCAAATGCCCCAATTCTGCTGTTGAATCATGAAGGAGGCCAATTACTGTGGATGATTAATTCAATTTAGTTGTGCGATAGCACCCGCAACCCGCCCCACCAATTACACGAAACTTGTAGACGACAACCCGCCCAGAAAATTCGACTGTTTTCTAAAAGCGAGTCCCCCTTAGGTTGGCTATAGTTTGGCAACGCCCTGGAAGTTCTAAGAAGAATATCGAATGTCTGCACCTGCACTCTAAAGCTTATCCAAAATGTGCATAAGTTCCATATCATGGGTGGACGTTCTTCTCTCCACACCACACAAACAAAATGAACAAGACCAAAGCTATTTCCCCCGAGGTCACCTGGGCCCAGCGATCCAACGAGCACATCCTCGAGAAGAACATCATCTACCTGAACATCCTTATCCCCGATGCCAAGGAGCTTGAGATCGAGCTGACCAGCAACAAGATCACCCTCAATGGCTTCAACGACAAGAACTACTACGAGCTCGATCTCCAATTCTACGGCGACATTGACCCCGAGAAGAGCAAAAAGACTGAGACCGGCCGAGGTGTCTCTTACATCCTCCAGAAGGTCAAGTGCGAGAAGGACTACTGGCCCCGACTCACCAACGAGAAGCATCGTCTTCGATTCCTGAAGACCGACTTCGACAAGTGGGTTGACGAGGACGAGCAGGAGGAGGAGGCCCCTGCCGAGGAGGACATGGGCATGGGAGGTCAGGGTCTTGACTTCTCTCAGCTTGGCGGTGCCGGCGGTCCCCCTGGTGCTGGCGGTCCCCCCGGTATGGGCGGCATGGGCGGCATGGGTGGCATGGATATGGCCTCTATGATGCAGGCCATGGGCGGAGCTGGCGGTGCCGGTGGACCCCCCGGTGGCGCCGGTGGCATGGACATGGCTGCCATGATGCAGGCTATGGGCGGTGCTGGCGGAGCTGGCGGTCCCCCTGGTGGAGCCGGTGGCATGGACATGGAGGCCCTCATGAAGCAGATGGGCGGAGCTGGTGGCGAGGGCGGCTTTGACATGAGCAAGCTTGCTGGTCTTGCCGGCGGCGCCGAGGGTGAGGAAGGTGAGGAGGCTGAGGAGCTTCCCGAGCTCAAGGAGGACAAATAAGCGAATGAACCAGCGGTTACCGTTTACGAACCACTCTTTATAAGTATTTTTCGCGCTATGTACAAATAAATGTCCTGAGACTCATTCAATGAAGAGCGTAGCAATGCACCGCAACCCATTGTGTGTGTGTGCATTAGAACAAGTGACAATTGAGCAATATACATGAGCATGTCTGATCAGCTTCTCGTCTCATCTTACACGTCTGCAAATGCAAATAGCCCCGCAGCAAGATCGTAGGGAGTTAAGGTTTGGTGAGGTTACTACCAAACACCTAACCCTGAGAAAAACCAAGCTAAATTGCAAGCTTTTTCTAACAGCGTGTTACACAACAGCTGAGGAAAAAAGCAGATGTTCTCAAGAGAAGAAGTTGTTTGCAGTTAGTGTGACGTCATCTGTATGTAGATTGAAGGCATACGTTATTGACAGGGACACCCCTTTTACAGTGAAACTATATAAATCCACTATCGCTACAAGCTTAGCTTGCATACGAAGGTGGATGTCGGAACCTGCCAGGTTCATCTCACTAGAGGTGAGATTACCAATCGCGGGAAAAAAGAAGAGGCTCCCCCAACCGGCTGTGTACAGATTCCATTTGATCTCTCTCCAATGTCCACACTTCAATTCAGTGAGGTTATCATTCTGTAAGGAAGCTCTAGTAGGAGTTGTTATCTAAAGAAGAAAACTATTGGGATGTGGATGCGCTTTTATAGTATTTTTTCTTGAAGGGCTAGGGTTCTCTTCGCCACGCGCATGAGGGTTCATGTTGGTTCATGCAAGTCTGTTTACCCTGGGTTGGAGCTATATGCGCTATATATTCCTGTTCGAGGGAGGTAGCCTTCTGAAATTTACAGGGTACATACAATCCTGTCTAATATTACAGATGGTTCTATCCAATTTAATTTTAGCGTGGTTCTGAACACTTTGTGGTGTGTTGTTTGGTGCATTTACCTGGATTACCCGGCCATGCAGACCGCGCATAACGCGATAGGTGGCATCTGCGAGATATCATCGAATAAGGACTAGGTACACACCACAGCAGTCCGAAACAGATAATGGCGAAGAAGAACAACAACAAGGAATTGAAGGAGGTAGACCCTACCCCTGACGTCGGAATTGAGGAAATCAAGGAAAAGGTCGAAGACCTAAAGGTTGGCGACAAGGAATCGCCACAGGACGAGAAGGATGTGGAGGCGGAGGCGGAAGACGGTAAGGACAACACCAAGACAGAAGAGTCTACCAAGGCAGACGAGGAGACTGTTTCCAAGGACGACAAGAAAGCCGAAGCTGAGGCTGAATCTGACCACAAGACCACGGAGGAATCGGCCCCTTCTTACCAGCAGCCCTACACACCCAAGCTCTCTCAAAGTGAATCTCAGCCCCCTACTCCTCCTCCTAAGCCCCCGAGACCTCTTTCCCCATTTTCCCAGGCCCAGTCTCACCTCAAGGACGCCTTCCCTGACACTGACGAGAATGTCATCCGAGCTGTGCTCGTTGCCAGCGGTGGCGAAGTTGAACCCGCCTTTACTGCATTGCTGTCTATGAGCGACCCCAACTTCAAGCCCGAGCCTGCTGCCAGACCATCTCGCCCCATCGGAGGACCTGGCTCAGATGCTTCCATGGCCCACAAATTCCATTCACCCCGGTCTCAGATTGAGGCGGACGAGCGCCTTGCCCGACAATTGGCTGGCCAATACGACAGACGTACCGCAAACCGAACCGGTGGTGTCCCAGCTCGATACCGTGGCTCCACTGAGTCTAACCGATCATACTCTGGTCGTTATGACGAACGACAGGCGTCCCGGGAAGAGGACGAGCCTGGCTTCTTCCAGAGCGAGGACTGGCAGGACTTCTCCACCCAGGTTGTTCAGGGCTTTAACGAAACTAAGAACAAGGTCAACTCCTGGGTGAAGAACCTCTCAAACCGTATTGATGGCGTTGACGGTGACGAGCGTCAGTACAGAGACTACGAGGAGTACGGCGATGACTACTATGAGTCACCCCGTCGACAACGACCTGCTCCTGCGCCAAGATCCGAATCTACGCGGGGTCTGGTTGGTGCTCTCGGATCCGGCCGAGAGAGCCAAGAGTCCCAGCGGTCCTACCAGGAGTTCTACTCCTCCAAGTCGTCGCGGTCCAAGACCCGAGTGGGAGACGACGGCGAGTTCAGATCGATTTCACTGAAGAACAATGATGTTGACGACGACGACGACAAGCCTCTGATGCCTCCCAGACCCCCACCAAAGGACGCTCTGGCTGGCGCTCTTGCGGCTGTCAACAAGTCTGAGTCCAACAAGTGGGAGCCTTTGAAGGCTGTTGAGCCCCAGCCACAGGAGGAGAAGGACCCCTTCTTTATTGGCGATAGCGATGATGACGACGACAAGGAGGAAGTCAAAAAGGATATTAAGGAAGATGTCAAGGGGGAGATCAAGAATGAGGAGAAGGAGAACAAGGACTAAAGCGAGACTACCAAATATACTCCTCCCTGTTGTCCTGTTGTGGCTAAAACAGAAATAGCCTACAACGCAATCTAAGAATGCAGGAATAATGTATATGCGGAGCACCTATTCTATACGTAGACTACAACACTTGGTTCGTTAACCTTGTAGCAGCCAACAGAATTTGCGGTAAATTTGATGACAGGCAGTTGCGCATTGCCTGTCTTTCGCCGGTTTCATTGACACTTTGTGTGACCCTCTTCCACGGTACTCCGCGGAAGTTCCGAGGGTCATCTGCACGCCTAAGTTGTGGCAGACACCCAATTCGCCGTTCATTTATTCACCTTGTATCAAGGTACATATGTAATTTCTCGATCTACAGTATGGCTAGGCCTAGTTGATGCGACGTCATTGCAGATTTAAGCGAGCCGTGTAATTTACACCCTAAAGAAGATTTTCAAACCATCCGATTTCCCCACGTCGGAAAAACGTGGAACCAACCACCCGGACCAATAACAACAAGGTAACGAGACACATTATCATGTCTTAGCCCGGGCTGGGCATCCAGGTACCCCCCCAACCCCCCCAACCCCCTCCAGTTAAATCTTCCGGGTAAAAGAATGTTGTTGGGGGTGTTACAGTTCGAGTCAAAGTCGTACAGATGCAGTGTCAGTGTGGGTCGTGAACTTTGTACACAACGCCGCTTGTTCGTATTCTCCAAAAGTCTTTGTCTGGTCGGACTGAGAAGACACTAAAAAAAACTGTGGGGGTAATAGGCTGCTATCCTGTTTGATCCTAGAGCACAGCATGTTTTGTATCATCTAGGGCTGCCGAAATGGGCCGCTGTACAAACTGATGGCCTCATTATTGTGCATAGATTCGCACATTGATTAGGTGCTGCACTGTGCACCACCTGTGTATTTATCCGGCTCGCGTAATAACTGGACATGAATATGAGGTTCAGAACGGTACCACGCGACATGTACTTTACGCGGAAATGCAGAGCCGTCCGCTGCTTGTCTGGATCGTCTGTCAACGTCACTTGTCTACGTCACGACCTGTCCTTTGGTACGTGCCAAGACCAAGTCCGCTCAAATGTGGGGTAGGTGAAAACTCAATGATGAGGTCCTGGTCCTGGTTGGTGAGAACTTTTCGAGACTAAACCACTAGGGGCACAGAGGCACGGCTGGAGGCACGGCTGGCTGCACGGCTATGGTACGGCTATGGCACGGCTGCGTACCATGTTCCTGGTATACATTTGATAAATAATAGACCAAAGCCTGGCGTGGTGTGACTTTTTCGACTGATGTAGAAGCTTGTCAATGCAGTGAGAAACCGACATAACGAGACTTGGATGCAGGACTAGAATACTTGGTTGGCTCGCCAAGCCCGCCAAGTCGGAGCCGATAAATCCGAGCGGGGAACTGAGTCGGGAATCTACCTATTGGATTCCCGAAGGGTTACTGCCTGTTAACCCGGTCCTGTCTATATAGATGGAGGCGTTTGCCTCTACTTTCCGTATCTAGAAATTTCAACTTCTTCTCTTCATCATGTTTTGGAAAAACATGAAAAACGAGCCTAAACAGGTCCTTAATTGGACTCTGTGGCTCTCAGTCCTTGTCTTCGGTATGCTCGGCTCTGCCCGAGGTCTTGATGAGGGCAACATCTCCGGTTCTTCCCACCAGGTCTCATTCGAGAATCAGTTTGGCCTTCGAGACCCTAATCTCAGTGAATCCCAGAAGTCAGGCATTCTCTCCAACATCACTGCCATGGTGCAGCTTGGCTCTGTTGGCGGTTCCATCATCGCCATGTTTCTCCAGGATAAGATTGGACGAGTTCGATGCCTTCAGCAGATGCTGCTAATCTGGATCGCTGGTGTCATCATTCAGGTTACCTCTCACAGCCAGGGACAGCTGCTCGCTGGAAGATTCATCGCAGGTCTCGGTATTGGCCAGTCTGTGGTTATTGGACCTACTTATCTCACAGAGGTCTCCCCCAAGAATGTTCGTGGACTCTGCACCTGTGTCTTCTCTGGCTCAGTTTACCTCGGTATCATGCTCGAGTACTTCGCCAACTACTCCACCACCCTCAACGTCTCCAACGAAAGCCGACTGCAGTGGGTGCTGCCTACCAGTGTTCAGTTTATCTTTGCTGGTCTGCTGTTTATTGGATCCTTCTTTATCTACGAGTCTCCTCGATGGCTGATGAAGGTCGGTAAGGAAGAACTGGCCATCGAAACCCTCTCTAAGATCAGACACCTTCCAGTCGACGATGTCTACGTTCAGGGAGAGATTCTGGAGGTCCGAGAGCAGGTTGAGCGAGAGAAGCAAGCTCTGAGTGGAACCAGCATCTTCTCGCTTCTCAAGGAGCTGTTCACGACCAAGGCAAACCGATACCGACTGTTTATTGGTATCATGGTGCAGCTTCTTGGCCAGTGGTCTGGTGCTAACGCCGTGACCATCTACTCCCCCCAGTTCTTTGCCATGCTCGGAGTCACTGCTCGAGTCGACCGAATGATGTACACAGCCATTCTTGGTATTGTCAAGTTCTGCGCCTCTGTGATTTGCGCCGTTTTCCTCATTGATACCATTGGACGACGACGATCTCTCTACATTGGTGTCGTTCTTCAGTTTGTTTCCATGCTCTACCTCGGTATCTACCTTACCATTGTCCCCGCAAGCTCTGGAGCTGTAGAGGACAGAACCAAGTCTCAGCAGCAGGCCGGCGGAGGTGCAATTGCCGCCATCTACCTCTCGGGTTGCGGCTGGGCTCTAGGCTGGAACTCAATCCAGTACCTTATCAATGCTGAGATCTACACAGTGCGTCACCGATCTCTGGCATGTGGTATCATTATGGTTTTCCACTTTGTCAACCAGTACGGTAACTCCAAGACCCTTCCCTACATGAGAAAGAGTCTGACTGACCATGGTACCATGTTTTTCTTTTCCGGTGTGATTCTCATTGGACTCGCCTGGTCTTGGTTCTTCCTGCCTGAGGTCTCTGGACGATCTCTTGAGTCTATTGACGAGATGTTTTCTCTACCCTGGTACCTCATCGGTCGACGAGGCCATAAGCTCGTCCCTGAGACCAGCACCACCACACAACTGCAGGAGGACGAGGATCTGGCCAAGACGAAGAAGGGAGCCACTGTCCATGTCGAGAACTGTTAGCTACTGGTAGCCAACTTTTAATTATAATTGATATTATTTGTGTACTTTGAGTTATTGAAGCAATGTTCAGCCTCTGGGAAGCGAGCAGGCGCCACAATAAGGAAGGACTGTGTTCTGTATAAATTAAAAAATGTAGCCAGAGTAAGCAGAGCCATCGATCCCAGTTGCTAACAGGCATTGCCCACCCTGAACAGCAACACTACAATCTACCATGTTCAATTAAGGTCCAAGGTAGACAGCACCCCATAAATTATGTAGACAAATACTAATTCATGACCCATAAACCGTCCAGGGTTAGATAGTGTCATCCCCTCCCCGGCATTAGCACAAGAGAATGCGCGGTAATAATCATTTATGGCAAGCCGTCGCCAAACATCTAATTATCTGTTGTGATATATAAACCCCCCATTAGCCATCATTGACTGAACCTGACACTCAAAGGTTACAAACAATGGCTCGCAATCTCACATACCTGCCCAATACTACCTTCATTGGCCAAACAACACTTCCGGAGACTCCTTCCAGTGGCGCGCCTATACCCCGTACCAAATCGCTTTCGGATCTCTACCGTGTGCACAAGTCCGAAAGAAAGAAGGAGAAAATCTACACGGAGGCGCTTCGGAAAATTGAAATCCAAGAGTGGATCGATGACTGGGCTGACCTGGTCATAGATGAGGTGGAATCGATATTCATGTTTGATTCTGGTCCCAATTACAATGGCTGCAACGTGCGGTTCTCCCCACAGATTGAAGTCATCCCTCCTGTCTCCTGGTACGGAATTGCCAAACGAAGATTTGAGATTGACCTGAAGCATCTGCAACGTGAGGTGCGAAAGGCTGACAAAAAGAAAAAGGTCCGATTCGCCAAGGATACCTTCTTCCACTAAATAAAGTCGCAACAATAACATCTATTTCAATTATTCTAATTTATCATCTATAGCTAAACCATGGAGAAGCCGGAGTTTTCTCGTCGCTCGTTATGGTCGTGGAAACCTGTAGTTCGAATGGTCTCGACTCGTCGCATGGTTCGGACAGAAGGAGCTCCAACGTTTCGGAAGTTGCCGGAAATCTTCTTGGCCATGACCTTGAGCCACCATCGAGCGAGAAGGGTACCAGTGATAACAACCACCAGCAGGAAGCCGAGAATACCAAAGAACCAGCCTAGGTTGGTTCCGTCCATACCAGGGACCTTCACGTTCATACCGAACAGACCGGTGACCAAGTTCATGGGGATAAGAATGGTACCAACAACGGTAACCTTACCAAGGGTGTCAGTGACTCGATGGTTAGCATCGACGGACTGCACCTGCAGCTGGGCGAGGTAGTTGGTATGCGATCGAGACAGGATCTTCTCGTAAGCAATTAGGTTCTGGTACATTGTCACAACGTGATCTTGGATATCACCAAGGTAGAGAGAGATGTGGCCCTTGGGGGCACCCTCTCCGAGACCCTCGGTGCATCGCTTGGCGAACATACGAACAACGTCAGCCTTTCCAGAGAGTAGACGCATCATGGTGAGGGTCTTGGATCGGGCCTTACCGATTCGCCGCAACATGAGAGAGAAGTCATCGTCTCGGGCGTCAAAGACTGACTCTTCAATCACCTCAGTCTCAACCTCAATCTCGTGGTTTACAGGGACGAAGGAGTCGGTGATGTCATCAATGATGGCGTAGCACACCCAGTCAGGGGTGACATTGACGTAGTCTCTGAGCTGTCGAATTCGTCTTCTAACGTTGGCGAAATGATGGAAAGGAGAAAAGTGGAAAGTGATGATACCCTGCTTGAAGACGATACAGTACACAGGCACAGGGTCGAGGTAGTCTTCACACTCCCAGTCCTGCTCGTAGGTGTTGAACGTGACGAAGTAGTAAGACTTGAAGATCTCGACCTTCTCTCGACACTCCTGGGATCGGATATCCTCGGAGGTAAGAGGGTGGATACCGAAGGCCTTGGAAAGCATCTTCATCTCACCATCGGTGGGGTTGTAACAGTTCAGCCACCAAGTGTCAGTGTTGCCCTCGAACAGCTCCTTGTAGGTGCTTCGAGTGGGGTCCTGCTCAAGGAGGGATCTGAAGTTCTGGCTTCGTAGGGTAGCCTCAGAGTCGGCGGTGAAGAACGTAAATCGGTCCTGGAACACAGCAGGTCGGCTCATCTGAGGCACGTTGGGGCCAGTTCCACCGACGGATGATCGTCGTCGGCTTCGGTCAGAGTCTCGGGTTCGCATGGGCTCAAGGTTGGAAAGGTGCACATCGTCGGCGTTGGCGGTGTAACGGGGGTCAGTCTCATCGGTAGAGAAGTCCTCCTCCTTTCCAGGAGCAGTTCCAGTCCGGGTTGCGTTAGAACCTCGTCGCTGGAGCTGCACAAACTCATCAATCTCCTGAAAGTCGATGCCCTCAGACGTGTCCTCGGACATGGGCAGGCAGACATCGTCGTCGTGGCCAGATCTCTGGGACCCAGTATCGTCATCAAAGGAGCCCCGTCGAACGGTGGTGGAGGTGGTTACCTTCTCGGGCTGGTTCAGCAAGATACCGCCAGCCTCCTCCTCGTCCTCAATAGCCTCCTCATCAGAGTCCATGACGGCGTTTCGGAGGTGCTGGACAAATCCAGGGAGCCCTCTTCGGGAAGAAGACTTTCGAGATCTTCGGTGGTCTCGCTCCTCCAGTCCATGTCGGTGGGGGTCATCATAGTGGTCGAAGTGGGTCTCAGAGCCCAGCTTGGTGTCAAAATGCTTCTGGTCCATTGTAACAGAAGGCTTTAGTTCATCGAATGGCGTGCGTGCTTCTCTCAAGGAGGTTCCCTCACGTATCTGGGAGCGGGGGAAGAAGTAGGGTCGACCAGCGTTATTCGGGATAATATCTCTCGCTCTTAGTGGACGAGAGGGTGCTGGTGAGGGTGATGACGAGCCATTAACGGTTGGGACGTATCTATATATGCAGCATGTTCGTCGAAGTTCAGATTTAAGGTTTCCTTTTTTTTCCTCTTAAAGTTTCAAATTGGTACTAAGGTGGTAACCCGGGCTGTGATGACACGGAAAATTGAAAGAGGCTGGGAAAGAGGAAGGGAGGGGGAAATGTGGAGGGGCGGGCACGTGGGGCCTGCTGGAATATGGTGCGAGAATAAAGCAGGTGACTCCAGACACTTAGCATGCCCCGCAACTGCCGTCAGATATCGCGCCACTGCGGCTGTCAGATCCACTTCTATAGACGTTTATATATGCTAAGAGCTATGGCCTTCTTCTTTCCCACCCCGTCGTTACTCACGCGCATGTTTCTGTTGGCGTAAACCCTGACGGCTAATCAGACTAAGGCAGGACTGAAAAAAGTAGCTAAAAGTGCAACCTGCGCCTACATCCAGGCTAGCAACGGCCCCTTTTACTGCTACAGAGGCTGCGGCATTTACAGGGTCGTTCCCCCCGGCGCTCTGGTGGCAAAACGGCACCCATGACCCCTCCACTCACCACCCCCCCCTCACTATCTCCACCGTTCGTCGACATCGAGAGCAAGTGCACGGGTGTAGAAATAAACCCAAACTTTGGTGACCCAATGGTTTTGTCTGGATTTTGGTGAGCCTGCATGGCTAGCTGGGAAAGCTTCGTTTAATACTTGCAGGTCTGCGTCGTTGTGAAATGTCCAAAAAATAATGGACAAACGACACACGGCCCAAAAGAGAGCGCTAGGCCACCCCCTAATCTTCGTCATCCGGACTAACTCGAATAACTCGCTTTGCGTTACTTTTCTGCAGATAAAATCTGCTGTAACCGAAAATTAAGAGCCCCAAGCTGGCAGGTTGTAGACGCCCTCGAGCGAGCTGAATCTGAGGCAGATAACTTCCGGCAGTGTCACCTGCACAGGCCGTCTTTTGTCCGAGTGCTGCAAGTTACACCGATAAGCCCATAAGCCGCATAATGGAGCGGCTGTAGTCAGTAGTGGTCGTCTCCCCCCCAGAACTGGCTACCCGTACCCTGAACCTTGGTCCAAAATCGAAAAAGTTCTACGAAAATCCTCTTACTAATTGTCCACGTGACTTCATGTACGCTGGTGAACCATAAAATATATTTTTCAATATGCACCAGGCCAAAATCACCGTAGTGCACCACAATGTCGTACCTACAACATCTCATTCTAGCTGAGAAGCCAGCCGGAGGCTCTGGAAATGCCATTGCAGACCTGATCATCGACGGAAAACTTCCCGAGGCTCATGTCGCCATCAAGAACGCCACCGATTCCCCTGACACAAGCCTTTTGAAGGCTGCAGCCCTGATCCAGTCATTTGTACAGATCAACTTCACTGGTCCCCAGATCGAGGGTCTTGATCCCACGACTGGATCAAACTACACTCTCAAGGATCTCTCAGCTTCCAACGAACCTGCCAATGTGCTCACCAAGGCTCCTCATCTGCTTGTGGAGGCTCTAGCTATCTTGCGAACACTGTCAGAGAAGGAGGAGAGCGATATCACTGGATACGCCCAGTGGTGGCTGACACGGGCCATGATCATTCAGCAGTCGCTTCTGTTTGCTGATGCCGGTGAGATTCACGACAGTCTCTTTGATCTCTTCCCCAAGTTCCATCGACTCGTTGAGAGTAACTCTGAGCTCGCCACCCGATACTACATGGAGCACGCTCGTGCCGAGCTTCTGTACGACTACGATGCGAAGGCTGAGCACAACCTGAAGCTCGGCCAGAGCGCCAGTGGCCTTCTCCTCTCTCTCACTGGCTTCATGGCCAAGCGAACCAAGTACCAGACCACCGAGCACCCTGTGCTTGTGCTCCTCGCCAAGAGCAGAAAGGAGATTACACAGCAGGATGAAGAACAGCTTCCTGAAGCTCTTCCCCTAAACTCTGACCTTTTCCTCGAGAAACCCCTCTATTCTTCTATTGAGGGAGAGAATGACCCCGACAGCCCCTTTTACCGTGCCATTGATGCTGGTCTCCAGGACGTTGACCCCAATGCCCAGCCTGCTCTTCGTGATATTGACTCTGCCCTGCTCATGCTGCGAGAGCAATACACCAAGCAGAAGCAGGCCACGGACGCACCATTCGTGAAGGAGGAGCTTTCAGCCTACGTTCAGCGACTTATCCACGCCCCCAGCTGCTCCGTCAACTGGCTCATCTTCTCCAGGGCCCTTTGGGAGAGATCTGTGCTCGAGTCAAACAGCTCAAAGACTGTTGAGAGAGGAATCTTGCAGATGCAGGCTCTCGTCGACGAGCTTGGTCACAGCTCCATTACATACATCCCCCGACTCGAGGAGGCCGACAAGGCTGAGGAAGACAAGCTTGCATCTCCTGCTGCCCGTCTGAGGTACGTGCACCAGGCCATGCCTCTTCCTTCCTGGAACATGGATGCTCTTCTTGCTGAGAAGTACCTCTCCATTGGCTCCCTGAAAACTGCTCTGGGTCTGTATGAGCGACTCCAGATGTGGGCGGAGATGGCCATGTGTCTGGCTGCCGTTGACAAGCAGGAGGAAGGTATTACCATCCTGCAGAAGCATCTTGATGAGAACCCTGAAGACGCCCGAGGCTGGTCGGTCATGGGAGACATCACTCTCAAGCCTGAGTTCTGGGAGAAAGCATGGGAGCTCGGTAAGTACGCGCCATCCAAGCGTTCTCTCGGCCAGTGGTTCTACATGCCCCCCAAGGGTGTGGAGCGTGACCTTGGCAAGGCTATCAGACATTTCAACGAGTCCCTGCAGGTGAACCCTCTGCATCTCAACACCTGGTTCCTGTATGGCTGTTGCGGACTGGAGACTGAGCAGTACGAGCTCGCTGCTGAAGCATTCACGCGATGTGTTGCTCTTGATGATACTGATCCCAAGTCATGGAGCAACCTTTCTACAGCCCTTCTTCGACTCGGCAAGAAGTCCGAGGCTTTCAATGCCCTGAGAAAGTCCACACGAGCTGCATCTGAGAAATCCGACTGGCGAATCTGGGCCAACTTTGTTACTGTTGCCATTGAGCTGCAGGAGTGGAACGAAGTTCTGCGAGGCACCAAGAACATTATCACCATTCTGGCCGAGAAGGAAGGAGAAAAGGCCGTGGATGTGCCTGTCATCGAGGCCCTTGTCTCTATTCTCGTCGCAACCAACTACCCCAAACCCGTTGAAGGCCCCGATGGCGAGGAAGTCGAGCCCAAGTTCAATTTCTTCCAGAGAGAGTGCATTGACCTCACCACCGGAGTCATCCCTAAGCTTATCACAACCTCTTCTCGTCTTTGGAAGGCCATTGCCAAGGTGGAGGTGTGGAGAAGCAGACCTTGGGCTGCCCTGGATTGCTTTGAGAAGGGTTTCCGAGTCTACACCCACTCCCCTCTTGTTCAGGAGGAAGAAAAGGTGTTTGCTGAAGCAGTCGAGTTCCTTGGCGAGCTTGTCGAGGCTTACGAGAACTTTGGCGAACAGGAGGGAAGAAACGGAGGTCTGGTCTGCTCTGACTGGAAGTACAAGTGCAAGAGTGCTGTCCGAGTGATGATTGGCAGAGGCAAGAACTTCTGGGAGGAAACCAAGGCATGGGAGGATCTCATGAACATCAAGGAAAACATTCCCAAATAGATTACAGTGCCAATACGGTACAGTCAACGGTCCATATATATATTAATACATCATATTTCATCATCTTAGTTATCCCCCTTGAGATCGGCCTTTCTCTTGACAGTCTTCCTCTTGGGAACGTTTCGGATATCATCGGGATCTTCATTCTGGTCGTATCCCTCTTCGTCGGTGTGTACCTCCACAAGTTCATCGTCGGGGTCCTCAGTGAGGGCTGTGAGTTTGGAATGCTGGTAGTTGTCAACCAGCTCTCGGAACCTGCCCCAGTGTTTCTTGACAGGCTCGGGGACCCAGGGTTGGGACACAAGATCGTCCACTCTCTCTTCTTGTCGTTTGAGTGACTCCTGAATGGGAGGCGAGTAGGCTACTCGTAGTCGGAAAATGACGACGTAGATGACCATGCAGACAGCGGCTCCCTGTCTGAACAGCAGCGTGTTGACAAATATTCTCAGAAGAATGAGAATCTCGGAGTCGGCGACAATGCGTTGAATTGGAGCCTCAAACTTGAGAATGTGGTCGTTGAGCTGATGTGCGAGTGGGGAGTCCCGCTTCAGAACCCGCTTTCGAAGTGTCTCAGCAACATGCATGATCGAGTACATGAAGAATGGGAACAGTTTGAAGATGCTGCGTCGCGAAATCAGGAAGAGCAGAGACATGAGCAGATACTGGAAGGTGTCTGTCTGCAGCAGCACGTATCGTGAGGGTCTCTGGCCACCGTAGCGTCTGTAAACGGACGTAAAGTAGGCTGCGACACAAGCGAGGAAAAAGAGCCTGTAGAGCCCCTTGGCAAGCATGCAATTGCACATTCCAAGAACGAACAGTCCGAAATAGGACGCGCCTGAGGCGACGATGGTCTGGTGCGAGAAGAACCACAGGACATGCAACGGAACCATTCTGTCGGCCTTCTTCTGGGGGTCAATGTCGTGGGGTGGAGGCGCCAGAAACGCGGGGGTTCCCGTCGTGGCAGGGAGGTGCCCGGTCATTGGGTCCACGAACATGGCACCGGACTGGGCTGCGGAAACCGGCTCTGCTGGCATGTTGAGTGTCGGATGTCTGTGACAGTAAAGTAGTTGTTAGGAGTGGTGTGTTAGGTTCTATGCATAAAGGCGGAGGCTAAATTATTAGGGGCAGGCTGTAAGGGCGCAAGCTACAAAACTATGAAACACGACCGTTTAGTTACACCGACAAAACGCCTTACAATCAGTGGGCTTTGATAAAAAAAAAAGGCAATTCCAACTGCTCACGTTAGCTGGAGTCGCCTTGAAAGCAACATACACATTTTCGATTCTATCTCACGACTCGAGCCGGAAAGCTGCCAGAAACAATTATTTCGTACATGTGAGGGGCTGCAACTGAAGCTGACGGCTGGTGTGGAGACCCACCAAACTTAACAATGCCGTTGTTTCCCTGCGGTTAGATACTTTCTCACTTCTGGAAAATGTTCCGAATTTGCTGATAATCAACAAAACTGAAACCTTAAACGCCAAATACACGAACCAGAAGTGCAACTGCAAGAGTCCGATTTCGCGATACACAACCCGAGGGGGCATCCACGAACCAGATGAAACGCCAGCCACGGCAGCCTCCCGACCCGAGCGAGTATGCGGACGTTCCTCTGCCCAAAATGCGACTGAAAAGCCGAAGTCGGTCCCCCAAGAAACCTCGCAAGCAAGACTTCACCAACTCCGAAGAGATAGCCTCAATTACGAAAGCCACCCAGTTGGTACGACAGAATATCCAGCTGGATCTAGAGACGGACTTGGACGAATCTACGCCGCTGCGTTTTGAGAACAAATTGCTGCTTGTCATCGACACCAATTTCGTCATATCGCATCTCAAGCTTTTGGAAGACCTGGCTACACTTCACAGCCAATACGGGCACATTCTTATCGTGCCCTGGGCGGTTCTGAAAGAGCTGGATGGGCTCAAAAACTCAGGCAAGATCGAGTACCGGAAGAGGAACGATGTTGCTTCCACGGGAGACGAGGATCTGAACTTTACCATTGGACAGCGTGCTCGGCTAGCCAATAACTGGCTATTTGAAAAGCTGGGAGAGCGCTCAGAGTCTGTGTTTGGCCAGAAGATCACCGAACGGCTAAGCAGCTCTGCTTCGGGAGACGACTCTATTCTGGACTGCTGTAGATACTTCCAGACCAAGGCAGACGCGTTCGTCGTCATTCTTTCTGACGATAAGAACTTGTGCACTAAGGCACTCATCCATGAGATTATGACAGTGTCCTACAAGGAGGGGATGACTGCGGACTCGGTTGCCCATATCGTCGCGGGAGAGTACTCTAATATCATGGGCGAAATGATGGAGGTTGAAATGCCTGAGATTCAAGCCGAGCCTGCAATTACACCTGGAGCTGCAGATCGCACACATTTACAGCCATGCCAAGCGACACCAGATACGGTACCCGCACCTACACCTATACCGACACCAATGGCCAAACACGCCTCCGTCGATAACCCTCCGCCGCTTGGAAAAGTGACCCGGATTGCCGACAAATCTGAACTGGAGGTCTCTAAGCGTGTACGTGACGCTGAGACAGTTGGCGCTGACAGAAAAGCTAGTGGTGGCGAAGACTTGACATTGAGAAAGTTAGCACCAGGTGAGCTGGTATCTAGACACACAAGCAACCCTTCAACACCAGAGAAGCCAACAGAACTACGCCCTGTAATGAGGACGCCATCTTACACCAAATCCATCATTTTCAGCGATGACAGACCAGACGGCCCGGAACCTAAACGGGTGGTTGCACCACTCCCGCCTAGAGGTTCCAAGCCTACGAAACCAAGGAGGAGAGCGGCTTCGCCCTCCAAACCCTTGAATAGGAGCCCTCAACTACCACCACCGCCGTCAAAACCCACGGTGCCTTCACAAGAGCCCGCGCCAGATTCGAAGAAAAAACGCAAGTTTGAGTTCATACGAGACCCAAGTGCGAAAAACCAGGAGGAGCTTTTGGCTGAGTTGGAAAGGGTCGTGTTCAAAATCCTCCGAATGGCATTGGCTTACCGGGCCCCTGGAAAAGACATTCACTTACTAACCAGTATTGGCGCCGTCTCGGATGCCATGGAAAGCTTACGCAACAGTGTATTGCACGACTTGACCTTCCCCAATCTCAAAAGTGTCCGTCCTCCATCAACCGCGCCTCATACCGAACGGCTTGCATTTTTACGTGGCCTAATACAGCTATCGGCAGACATGGAGAGTGACTATCCGGAGGAGTATCCTAAAAACTACAGGGATGCTGTCGGCTGGGCCATCCAAACTATCGACAGCCATAGCCGACCAGCTTAGGATACATCACCCTATAACATATACAATCACTGTAACATACAGTATACAATCAATATTTATGTCTTTTTTTTCTTATGCTTCGTTTAACCTACAGTAGTCCACCTCCTGTATAATGCCCTCACAAGGCCATTTGGTTTTGACGTTAAAATCGGCGTTTCTTCTTGACTACCTTTCGCTTCTTCTCGAGTGCATCCTCCAACTGCTTCCTTTTGAGGTTGGCCGTATCTGAGCCGACATCCGCATCGGATGACTTTGTTGGCGATGACACAATGTGCTTTTGTAAACTTCCAATGCGCCTTTTGGGTGATCTCTGACTCGATTGTTGGCTTGAAGATAATACATCGGACTGACTTTGGGGCTCAGACTGACTGATAGCATCTGGCATACTAAAAGGGTCATTCTGTGACATGTCCGCTAGCTCTTGTGCTGCCTGTTTCTTAACTGGAGTGACTTGATCCTTATTCTCTTCCTCAGGCTCAGGTGTCGCTGGATCTTCTCTTTCTTCAATTGCGGCTATCGTGATCCCGCCATCTTCCTCATCCTCCGTTTCAGACCCATTGTCTCCTTCCGCCTGCTGAAAAGTGTTGTTTACATGCGCTGCTTCGGGAACATCGGTAGAGCGGTTGTCAGGTACTTGGCTCCCACAAACAGGGGGTGGTACCTGTGATAAGCTCTCGCCTTGCAGGGGTTGGAGCTCTTGAGGCTTGGTATCATCAACAAATTCCTCGACGAAACTAGTCTCCGCCACTGGTTCTGAAATAGGAACTGGGACCTCATCTTTGTGCAGCACCCACATTGACGGGTCGATGTGTGCCAATGTTTGCATGGCCTCGGTCTCGGTGGTGCCCCGTCGTTCCGACTGCCATCCCGCGAGAAGCCTCTTTGGGTCAGACTTGTAAGCAGCATTCATGAATTTTTTGGGCTTGTATTCGGTAGGCTTTCCAGGCTCCGTATCCAGCAGGAGTCTCTGCATTGCCCCCAGATGGTAGTCTTTTCTGGTCAGTTCAGTCTGAAGGTGACCCACCTGAGTGACAAGAGAATGAGTGACGTTGATAAGCCCCATTAGCAGTGACTTTTGAAGCGATGCATTGGCGTCCGCTCCACTCGACTGAGAAAGCCGAAACGTCCATTCAAACGGGCCTGAGTCCATCTGTAGGGTGGATTTGAGGCGCAGCCCTCTGGCCGTCTGCCTCACCTCCAACACACCAGACTGAAGAGACAGCCCCAGTTTCTGGAGAAGCAGCGAAAGCTGTGCTGGGTCGTTGGCATCGATAATGCAGTCGTCGTCTTCTGTTCTCTGGATAACTCGGTCTTTGGGTAGCGTCTCAATCCAGAATTCAATTTTGGCGACATCGGCGAGGTAAAGCGTGTACCCGCCACTGGCAATAATCAGGCGTGCAAAGATTTGCGACTTTCCGTCGACTTGCAACGGCACCCATGGGCCGGTCCCTGGGTCGGATTCCATGATGTGTGGAGGCTCGCTTAACTCCGAGGGAGTGGAATTTTAGCTTTTATCATCCAATCGAGTCTTAACGCCGATTAGCTCACAGTCGCATCTACCCAGCATCGATCCCAGTTGTACAGCTAAATTCTCGCAACCTCACTAGCAGCAACACAACCACAGTCGCATCAATGTTTTCAAGAGTCTCTCGGTACGCCGTCAGTGCAATTCGGGTCCAACGACGCAGCATCACCTCCTTCTACTCATACTTCCCGAAGTCGCTTCCAGATGGACCACCCCCTAGAGGCAAGTTCGAACTGGACCCCAGAGCACTACGGCTGGAGTTCTTGCGTCTGCAGAGCCAGTACCACCCTGACAAACTGAGACAGCTCACCGAGGAGCAGCGGCAAGGCATGTCTATCGATGAGCTGGAGGCGAGATCTGCGGAGCTCAACAAAGCGTACAAGGCGCTGTGCGAGCCTCTACAGCGAGCTATTCACATCCTACAATGCCGAGGTATCGACATTGACGAGGAGAAGAAGGATGCGGACCCAACCAGCGCACCTCCAAAGGGCGTAGAGGATATGGAGGCGCTCATGGAGATCATGGAGGTGCACGAGTCTATAGAAGAGGCCACCTCTCAGTCGCAGATCGACTCTCTCAAAGCTGACAATGCCGCCAGAATTGAGGCATCGATAGCCGAAATTACAACTGCATTTGCCAACGACGACCTGGAAAAGGCCAAGGCGGCAACTATCCTTCTGCGCTACTGGAACAACATCCATGGCTCTCTCGACCAGTGGGTGGCTGGCAAGAAATTCAACCCCGTAAACCATTAGTCTAGCTACCAGTTACTGTCGTACCATAATAGTGAATTGTATACCCAATTTCTTAAATGAGTTACAGTGTAAAATACGTAATTGGGGAGAGGGGGTGTGGTCTTTGTGAGCAAAAGTCATGCAGCCTCTAAACCTCTTCCATTTGTGCTTTCCTTCCTCCCACACTCAACGCCATGATAACTTCACTAGCGACGCTGTGTCTGTGGCTACCGCTAGTCACAGCAGCCGCAGCTAACAACTTCGTGTCAAAGCACCGAGTCTGCGACCCGACCCAGAACTCCTGGCACCCTTACACCGGAGTCCGCATCTTCAACGATGTTATTTACTCGTCCCCCATCGTGGTTCCCGACGGCGACTTCTCGCATGTAGTAGAAGACCCTCAGTTTTCTGCTTCCATCGTCGCAATCTACTGCCAGGACGGCGAGCCAACGGACGCCAAGAAATTGTGGTTCGTGGGCTGGGGTAATAAGGAAAAGATCGCCGGTCTGGCCTCGTTGTCTTCCATGGAGGCCATGTGGAATCGTGAATTCTGCTTGCTCGATTTCCAGAGTAAGGAAACATGCTACAAGGTTGTTCGTCGACGCAAATACGCCCTACGCAAGCTCCCGCTGTTCAGAGCTGGCAAGATTATTGGAGGGTTGTTTCAACGCCACCCGGAGATTGAGTCTGAGCACGGTATGACTGACGATGGCACTCACGACTTCGACGTCATTGAAGACCCTGACAAGTCTCCGTGTGGAGGGTGCAGCAAGAAGGGCTGCAGTGGCACTTGCAAGCCGAAGAATAAATGCAACAAGTGCAACAAAAAGGGCTGCAGCGGTAAGTGCAAAAAGAAAGTCCCTGCCCCAGTCGAGCCCGCTGACCCCTGCCGAGGCTGCGGAGACAAAGATTGCCAGTCGGGTGAATGTGGCACTGTGCCTGACTCACCTTGCCCTGGTTGTAACGTTCCCCAATGCCCTGGTAAGTGTGGTAAAGAACCCAAACAGCCTTGCGAAGGCTGCAATCGGAAGAAATGCAAAGGTGAGTGTGGTCTCATTGAGAACCCTATCGAAATCATCTCACCATACCCGTTTCCCACTACCACATTGCAGCCTGACTATGAGACAACTGCTCCGCCTCCTGTTTACAGTCCTGCCCCTGGCTGGCCCGAGGTGCCCCAGAACGAAACCACATCCACAGCGGTTGACTACGTCACAGTGACAACAACTGTACATCCCTCTTCTGAGCCATTGTCATCTTCAAGTCTGGTGTCTTCTTACTACTCGTCGCTCTCCTCTACATCTGAGGTTTTTGAGGCATCCTCAGTTTCTTCAACGCTTGAAGAACTTCCTACCACTGCGTTGCCTCTGGATCCCAGAGATGGCCAAAAGGATGGTAACTTCAATGATGACGATCAGTATAACGACGGCTATGACGACGACTACGATGACGACCATTACGACGACGGCTACGACGAGCCTTACTATGGTGGTGAGCCTTATGACGACGAGGAAGACGACTATCCACCCCCATCTTTTGAAGACGACTACGACTACGATGACGATGATTACGATGACGATTACGACGATCCATACCATGATGGCGATCAGGATCTTGACTTCGATCATGCGCCTCCCATCCCAGACTACGGCCCACCACCTTCCCTACCGGACCAAGATCCTGTCATGTTCCCCAAGCCTTGTCCTGATATCAACTGTGGTCACAAGAGTTGCCAAAAGTCTCGGCGCATTGAGATTGATATTCGTATCAACAAAGCTAAAGCTGGCATGTCTCGTCGGGACCTTGACGAGGTTACGCAGGAGGAGCATTCACCTGGCTTGGTGTCCGAGGACACCAACGTCGAAAGCTCACAGTGGCCATACCCACACCCGATGGATAATCCCTACGATCCTGCTTACCCCTGGCCTCACCCTGGTTATCCTATGGGGCCACCTGTTGGTCATCGTCGTTCTCGGCCTCGGCGTGCAAGCCACAAGCCTAGGCATAAGTCATATCCTTGTGAGGACGCAGGATGTGACAACGAGCGGTGCCTCCGGGCTCGTCGTGCTATTGAGATTGAGATCATCCGTGCCCACAATGCCAGTGTCTTCTCAGCAGCCTCCGAGCCACCCAAGAGCACTGAATCTGAGTTTGTACCCCAAAACCTCCTGGACCTCTTCAAGCATTTTCACCCACCTTGCTGCGAAATGGAATGTGGCCACGATGACTGCAGTCGGAGCCGGATTGAACTCAATATTCGCATCAGGGAGCAGGAAGATAATATTACAAATGACCCCCTTAAGTCTCCTTGTGGTATTGACCACCCTCCTGTTGAAGATCTTCTCCCTCAGAATTTGACCACTTTGTTCAAAGCGTTCCATCCACCATGCAAAGGAAGCCACGGCTGCCGTGGCTGTAAAGGGGCTGATTCTGGCATCCAGTCCAGTATCTTTGCTTCTGCTGAATTTGGTTACGGTCACGATACTGCAGATGGAATTGCCAAGAGAGATGTTCCTTTGGAGAGCGAGATTGTGGTTGAAGCCCAGTTGCTGGACTGGCTGAGATCTCCTGAGAAAACTTCCCAGAAGCGCCCTGAGGTCCGCGGTCGTCAGATCCGTGAGACCATTGTTCGACAACAAAATGAAATTGCTAAGAAAGCCGGTTTGATGGATCTTCACGACTTGTTCCACAAGCATAAGAATTATGAGGAGCCCTGTGAGGAAATTGATTGTGGTCATGATGAGTGTGATGATATGCGACGACCCCCCAAGAAACGTCCGAGACCAAGACCTATCACTAGAAACAACAAGGGATCGAGCACAATTGAACTGGACATCCGTATCAATGAGAATGGGACAACTGTCAAGCGGGATCTTTCTAGTCTCTCCTCTCCTAATTCGACACTTACCAACTCCAGTAGCACTGACGGCAACTCGGCGAAGCTGCAACAAGTGAGACGGCGTCCACCCGTGAGGGACAGATACCCCATCCGCAACCGATATAGCAACCGTGGAGGATACCGACGATATGGTGAAAATGGAGAACCCCTCCCTGAGAAGCCACAGATGCCCCAGCATCCCATTCCAGATACCCCTCCTCCATTGAAGCATCAGCCTCACCCCCAACCGCTCCCCATGCCCTTGCCTCATCGTCCAGTTGATCATCCCGCTGACCCTATGCCTGGATACCCAGGAAACCCTCCCCCAAGATACCCTGCGCCTCCTGTCAGATACCATCCCCCTCCTCCACCAAGTGAGAGATATCCATACCAGCAACCTCCTTATGACAACGGACCATACCCACTACCCCCTACTGGCCCTATCCCCGCGCCTAGCTCCGAGCCGACTGCCCCCACTGAACCATGTCAAAACAGAAACTGTGGTCATCAGCATTGCCTCACACTGAGACGGGGGCTGTCCATTGACATCCGCATCAACAAGCAGAATCAAACCTCTGCTAATATTGCCCAGTTTGGACCACTCCCTTTCCCTAACTTCTTGCCTGTGTTGCCTCTTATTGCTGACAACATCATGAATTCGTGGGTTCGAGTTGCACGACACAGAGTTCATCTCATGATGCCGTTGGTCCATTCTGCAGATGTCCTAGATGTTCAGTACCCCCGTAAAAACGATATGGGCTGGGCCACAAAGCTAAGCGTCAACGAAAACTACGATTTCAATGTAGAGGCACGCAACATGGCGGAAGTCATGTTTGACAACGCATTGGCCAAGTCAATGGATGCCCACTCAAATAGGACAGGGGAGCTGCTCGGAGTTGCCTCTACAAACAGCACAGACTCTCCAATCGAGCCAAATATGGACAAAGTCCTACAAGATATCCAGCTGCTTTCGCCCATTGACCAGATGGTTGCACTCTTGACTCAGTTTCAAAGGGAGATGGCTCCGCCACGAGGAACCTCTCAGTTGGATGAGGCACGGGCCAAGTACAAGGCTGCAAAGGTGCGTGCCAAGGAGCTTGCTAACAAATTGAGCTACTAAGTGCCCCGTATTCAAAGAGGTTAGCTGTAGCTAGTTACATAATTATAAATGAGGATGATGATGACGATGATGATGATACTGCAGTTTTCTTAGGGTGTAATGGTGATAGTACTGGTATCTGTGGAACGTCTCTTGTCCATGTCCATGACCTCTGTTACTGACACTATGAGGTTTTGAAGAGACTAACTTAGGGTCGTGGCGGGATGCTGAATAATACAAAAGGTTAATAATTTTCGCACGTGGCCGATTGCCCGTGATTGGAGAGCCAGGCCCTAGAAGACGTTGGATGTGAGGGGTTGGATGCTCTTCATGTGCCTTTTATGCAAGCACGCAAATGGTGGAACACGAAATCCGGGGTTGTAGACATGTGCCCCATGTTCTTTAATAATCTTGGTTAAAATGATTTGTCGGTGACAGGTTGAGAGTTCGGCCGAGTACCCCACACCCGTTGTGTATGTGAACCTTGCTGCACACCAAAATGCATTTTTCATATGCCAGGAAGAAGTGCAAGTGGGGATAAGTCTTTTGACACTAGCACGTGGAACTTCCGTATACTAATTGCTGCTATTATCAATTGCAATATTGGGCCGGGGCTCCCACTGTGACCGTATGTTGCTTAACGCGACTCCTGCGATGCGAGTATCGACATGCCGGCTTGGGGTTAATAAATTGATGTTCGCTTTTGGGATTACTCGGTGTGTGTATTTTTGGGCCGACCACCCATATAATAGGCTTTAAACCCTTCAAACCCCTTACCCATATTCCTGTTTTAGTTCCGGAGTCAAACTCACATGCACCATGCCCCACATTGTGGCTAGTATAAAGAGGAGGCTCAGTAAGGCTGTATCGTCTCCATCCAGATTCGACACCAATCGAACACCACAACAGCAACACACAGCCAAAAATGTCTAACCCAGTTTACGTCGCCGGTGTCGGTATGACCAAGTTCATCAAGCCTCGAGATCTCATGGGCTACGAAGAGATGGGCCTCGAGGCCTGCGTCAAGGCTCTTCTTGATGCAGGCATTACTTACGACAGCGTCGAGCAGGTTGTCGCAGGCTACGTCTACGGAGACTCTACATCCGGCCAGCGAGTCGTCTACCAGCTTGGTATGACCGGCATTCCCGTCATGAACGTTAACAACAACTGTTCCACTGGATCCACTGCTCTGTTCATGGGCTCCCAGCTCATCAAGGCCGGTGTCCTTGACTGTGTTCTCTGTGTTGGCTTTGAGAAGATGGAGCCCGGTTCTCTTGGTACCAAGTGGACCGACCGAGTCTCCCCCATGGATAAGTCTATGCAGATGATGTTCGACATTGAGGAGCAGTCCGAGGCCGGTCTCGTCTGCCAGCTCTTTGGTAACGCCGGTAAGGCTTACATTGAGAAGAACAAGGGTAACCCCGAGTGTCTTGATCGAATTGCCCAGGCTAACCACGAGCACTCCGCCAAGAACCCCTACTCTCAGTTCCGAACTGTCTACACTCTCGACCAGATCAAGAACGCCCCCAAGGTTCACAACCTCACCAAGCTTCACTGCTGCCCCACCTCTGACGGTGCCGCCGCCGTCGTCATTTGCTCTGAGAAGTTCATCAAGGAGCACCCTCACCTTCAGAACCAGGCTATTGAGATTGCTGGCATCACCATGGCTACTGACACACCCAAGCTCTTCTCCAAGGACTCCATTGAGCTTGTTGGATCTGACATGACTCGAAAGGCTGCTAAGGAGGTCTTCAGACAGGCCAAGATGACCCCTGATGATGTTCAGGTTGTTGAGCTCCACGACTGTTTCTCTGCCAACGAGCTTGTTTCCATTGACGCCATGGGTCTCTCCAAGCCCGGAGGAGCTTGTGACTTTGTCATGAACGGCGACCACACCTACGGTGGTAAGTACGTTATCAACCCCTCTGGAGGTCTTATTTCCAAGGGCCATCCTCTTGGTGCTACCGGCCTTGCTCAGTGTTCTGAGCTCGTCTGGCACCTCCGAGGTTGGGCTGATAACCGAGCTGTCCCCAACACCAAGGCTTGTCTCCAGCACAACGTCGGTCTCGGCGGTGCTGTCGTCATGGCAGTCTACAAGCGGCCCGGCTTTTTCAAGGAGGGTGGCCAGAATGGTAAGGACCGTCTTGGCTACAACGCCGCCACTGAGGCTCGACGAATCTCTGTTGAGGACCTCAACAAGGTTAAGGCCAAGCCTTACGCCGACTTCATGATCGAGGACAACCGAATTGAGGAAATCCGAACTGACTCTAAGCTCTAAGCTAGCCGGTGTCGGGTATATTTAAGTAACTATTATGACCAATATGAATTCAATTATGTCAGGGCCAGTACAGTTGCACATGAACACTTGTGCCTTGTTTTGCTGTATTGCAGCCTCCAAACGTGTTTTTCCTTTCTAGGAAATGCGTTCTCTCGTCTAACCAACAAGCCAATCAGCTTACTCGTATCGGAGAGACAGAACTTCTTGGCTAACCTTTAGGTGTTTGGCATGTGTCTGAGCACTGAGCGTTTCTCTTGGAAAAAGGCTGACACTGGTGAGAGCTTTGGCCTTGTTACCCGTACATCACCAGAGTTTTGGCCGAGCTCTATGACCACTATATTTCGGTCTCCGCGATATATTTTGAATGGGTGCTCCGCTGAACGAATAACTGGGTGGGTAATATGGCCCACCACAGTCTGGTTTGTAGTATTGCATTCTAAGTCTTCGGTACTGTACGGTTGGGGGTATCTGTCCAAGACTCCCCCTTAGTCAGTGACTGTATTCTGGCCAATACTACGCGCCACAAACCCTTCTCGCTTGGTATAATATCTATTGAACTTGAGCGGTGGCAATGTCGTCTTAACAACACTGCTTTAACACAGAGCATCACCTACGGGGACAAGACTTACAGCAGTAGATTCGATTAACAAGCGTACTGTACTTTTTTTGCAAATACTCAAGCCCCTTGAAGGCAGTGGCATTCGTTTGATATAAATAGGTCAACAGGTTAAATGGGAACGAAGAAGTTGCTCAAGTTGCTTCTGAAAGCCTGAGAAAAGGGATCTAATCTAGGTCTAGTAGGTTGGTACATTGCATTGCTTAGAGGATCTATTTTAGAGCGATAAGCTGTCGTAGTCTATCCCCTAACCAGCGTTGATCAACCAACGACCGTTTAAAATTGATTGCTAGAGGTAGGTAGTGATCATCCTGGGCAGATCTGTGATAAGCTTATCTCTATCACGACAGTTAGAAGGCGACAAGCTTCCTTCTTCTATTTCAATGGCCCATATTTCTGTTATAAAATAGCGCAACGACCCCTGGCACTCACGAGCAACAGTGGGCTTGACGGGTTTGTCTCCACCGTCGTTACCTGTTTTCTTTGGATTAGCCTCAGCTGGGCAACCATTTTTGGCACAGTTCGGGCGATAAAGTTTGAATCAATGCGGTGATGACACCCAGCCCACATTTTTCAGGATGTGCTACAAACTGATTAGGCTGAGATATGTCATGAAAAATCACGCAAACATCTTGTAAATGTTGGTATCCTCACCCGCTCACGCTCCGTTGTGGGTCAGGTTTCAGGTGCTGCACAGTAGGTGCTGCACAGCTGGTGCTGCAGCCAACCTTCCTACTTTTTTCCAGAAGTTCAGCCGCACCAGATTCCACCCTACAGTGCAAAACTAACTTGTTTGAGATGGTAGCTGGAATGAAGTGGGCGAAAACCCCTAGCAGCACTGTCGTTTGTGCTGGTTCCGGTACGGTAGTTCAGAACGGGCAGTGGACTCTCCTGGCTGCGGACACTGGTGCCGTGACGGAAAATTATGTGTGCAACCATGCAGGAGACACCGCCACAGCAATTACATAGTTTATCAGTCGTATTGATTCCAAGGTTCCAGTATACTTGATGCGTTGTGTATATCCTACATGAAGTTTCTCCCCTCAAGATATGGTCTTGTTAGCCTCTCCCTGTCAACACTGTACACACACGCGCACCGTAAAATATTCAACACAGTACGGTGCGCGGCGTACAGTGCACGGGTAATTAGACTACCTGCTGCCGTTACCGGCACTACGGTTATTGCCGCTGGTGCAGAGGTATTGCTTACCATTGCTAGCAACGAAGCCCGTAAAAAGTCCCGTTTAGCCACCCAGCAACATATTGGTATGTGGCACGCGTCCAGATCTGGTTTTTATTATGCGTGAACGATTGGAGCCATATTTTTTGCGCAGCAAGGCACAGCCCGTTCGTTGCAAACGAATGAGGGATCTATTCCGCAGAACTCGTACCAGGCCCCATCGCCTGTATATATCCTTTGAGCAAGAAAGCACCAGGCTACGACTCCAACCGATCTTGCTGCCTGTACTTGGCTTATACTGCGTGGTGTGGCTTATCTTCATATTTGCGTTATGCGTGTTTATTCTCCTATTTCAGATTAACAAGGAGGCGGCTGTTAGTACATTCTCAGAATAACGTTTGTCAGGGACCCACAGGTAGATCCTGTTTTGAGCTATCGACCAGACTAAAAAGCGCGTTTACTATAGCAGGACCTCTTATAACGGCAGCTAAACTAGACTATCCACTGTGCTGGTACAATGCTCAGGTATAGCGGCCGTTGCTCGTTAAAGGCCGCTTCTTCTGGGTAGCCATGGGAGGCGCCGAGTTACATGGTCCGACTTGGCAGCCACTAACTTTGATACGATGTCCCATAAAAAACAGCTTAGCTCGGGTAAGATACAAAGAATCATCTGTCTTCAAGATGAGGCTAGAACAAAAAGGCTAGAGAATACCAGACTATCCCCTGATCCTGGTTTTGGCTTCGTCAATTTGTACGTCCAATTTTGTTATTAACGAGTATGTAGACAGTCGTTGTACTTTTAAGAGCGGTCTCCTTTTATATTTTCAATCGAAAGATAACCTTATCTCCTCGCGCTCCAACGTTTTTCAGATAAGAAAGCCTCGGCTTGAGGGGATGTGGCTATTGCACAGTTACATAAATGGCAGCAGCACTGGCGTGACCATTCTCTTTCTTATCGGCCAAGTTCTGTTCTAAATAAAGCAATGTAGTAAATATAAAAAATTGTCGCCTTAGACCGAAAAGTAACTCATTAAACCATCGAAAATTGACACAAAATTGACTTAAAATGACACACCTGAAGCTTATTTTCGGCTTGTTCTCTCCCGAAATGGATGCGATCGACGGTTTCATAGTTTGACATTGGATGCTGGCAGATAATGCTGACAATCCGACGCGGCGCGGGCTCAATCTAACATAAAAAGGGACGGTCCCCACTCTATTCAGTTTTTTTCTTCACACCCCACTCTCGTTAATTCCCCTACAACTACAGAAATGAACTCTTTCGTTGCCGTCATCATTGCCTCCGCTGGCCTCGCCGCTGCCCAGAACATCACTGGCTACGCTAACACCACCGTCACCGGTGTTGTTGTCACCAACTCTACCGTGACCGCCACTATCACCTCTTGTGGCACCGGTGGATGCCACAAGCCCACCAACGGTACCAACCCCACCATTCTGCCCCCTGTGACTTCTATCCCCATTGCCAACGGTGCTGGTGCCCTCGGTGGATCCGTCGCTCTTGTCGGAGTCGCTGCTGCTGCTTACCTCCTCTAAGCGGTTCATGGGTTTGGAACGATATAATACTAATACACACACTAATACATCTTCGACGTATGGTGTTGCATTGAAACGCGTTGGCTTCTGTCGCTGTTGGATATTAAGCCATATTGTAGACGACCTTTACTTATCGTACCTCAATGAATGAAAATTCATCCCCTACTCTTCAGCCCTGGTCAAACTGTTGCGGCGCAACAGCTGCTGCCCTGTAAAGACTTGGTGGCTGCATTGCAATGCACTCATTGCTTTTTTATGCATCCTATTCAGGGGCTGCAGTAGTTGGAAAATTTTTATGACCTGCATTCAGCATAGCTGAATAACTAACGGCAGTTTGTCCGCCCAACAAGGCTTATTACAGTAATCTTTGTACATTCTGCGGGCCGCAGCACTTTTAAAACTTGCCTCTCTATGGTCATTTTAGGTGTGTGGAGGTTGCCCGCCAATGTCCGTGTGCGTGTGAGCTTCATAATAACAGACTTCCTCGTATGCTCTACTTAATCTGGAATGGCTTTTAGCCGTACAGCAACAGCCAAGCATCTGTCCTGTTTCATACTCATGGTCATCACTTCTGGCTGTATATTTATTGGCTACGATACCGTACCATACGGTTTTGAAGAAGTGAGATTAGAGCATGAGTAATTTTGGCGCTCAGCCCCGTTTAAGATCTCTAAAATATATACATATTTCTTCCTGTTTACGTATATATTATGGCCAGATGACAGTAGCGAAGAGCCAAACCGCACTGTGTGTGTTAGGTTACATACGGCGGCGTTGGGTAGACGTGAGCTATTAGCGTTTGTAGGTCCATGGTCTATTTATAGAAAACAACGCTTTGAGAGAAGTATTACAATATACATATCAGGCTCAGCTTCCCTTCTCGCTGAAATGGTCTATTTATTCAGAGCTGTTGAAACACTCTATACGGCTAATAATGCCTATACCATACAGGCGTATGCTGCTCCGCCCCGGGGGACACACCCCAGGCGTATTACCTGCATATATTGCTGTTCGTACATGCTGGGCGCATTGGTTGCTACTGAATGCGTATCCCAGTCTATTTCCCCATTCGGAGTATTGACGCGTTACTTTGCCCAGCAACATCGGGCATCGGGCCTACGTACCCGTAGTACGTACTTGAGGTGACCACCACCGTACGGGGTTCCAGCTCGACTAACCGACGTGAACTATTGCTGTGACAGGTTACTACTGGTGCTGGTTCAGCTCGTGCGGGTGTACGTACTGGTATGAGGGCAGATGTATTGTGAACCCTTCGGAGAGGTGCCTCCGATAAGCGTTCCGTCCCGTGTAAACTACGTGCGGGAGTCTATCTACATGATGGACTTTTCCATCTAGCTTCAAGGTGTTCCGCACCAAGTATATACTACTCTGTAATACGTACCTCGGCTCGGCTTGGACACGACACTGGTACCACTCAACGGTGTCATTCCAGGCTCGCGCGGCCAATACTGATCCATGTCTTGCCTCTCTGGCAGCGTCCCCCACGTGCTCTACAATACCAATCCGGAATAGTGCGTGTCAGTGCTGGGGCGCTGCACGATCTCGTGTGGTTTAATGTGCGACCTGAGCGTATCAGTACACCACACACCCTCGATACTCGTCCCTGACCACGGATATCGAAGATATGGTGGCAAGTATTGTGTTGTCCACGTAAGGGAATGATGTGCTAGCCTAGCAACCCCGACTGCCTGTCAGGCTGCCCCTGTTTGTAGTTAATGCTCCGCTGGCCACTTGCGTCGTCACGTCTGCCTACAGGGTGGTTGGTGGGTAAATGGAGATACAGCATGTTCCATGGCATTGGTGTGTGTGATGTCGATATTTATACCTGACCAGTCCATGCTATAAGGCTTGTCTCTCAAAAAAGTTGACGCGTTGCCTCGCCGTTGGAAGGTGGGGTACAGTTCGATACATAATAGTGCATGCACGTGATCAACCCTTTTGCTGGCCTTTTGCATCTGTAAGGCATAGGAACTACATTTAGGTAACATATGCTCTTACAAAACTTGACACATACACACTGTCAACACTAGTCAGAACACGTGATTAAAGCGGGGTAGCTACCAGTTGCGCCAACCCATCACACTCCGACCACCTCGAACAAGCAAGTGGACACCGCATCCTTTCAACCACATTTCTTCTAGTATTGGCTCTACACCAATACTGATGACGCCCGACAGCAGCACCACAAACGACTAATGAACAGCCACTAAGACTGAGCGAGAGTAATACCGGGGAGACCCAGTGCTACCATCGCTGATTGCAAAGGAGTAACGAACCAATGACGATCAACAGGCTCGCGACACGTGTCAACACTTTGATCTTGTACGGCAAGGGTTCATGCTCGTATGACCCCGCACTTTCAGTCGTTTCGATGTCAAGCGGCCACACGGACGGAACCGACGCTGCTAATGCCACCGGAGAGGCTACGCCAACTGGCGTGGATATATGTCAAACAACCAACTGCTTATACTTGAGTTTCATCGACCTATGATCGAGACTACCAGCTAGAACTATAGCGGGTGGCCTGGCGTGACAGTTTGGAGGGGCATACTGGCGACTCGCTCCCCGAGAGCACTCAAATTCCAACCCGGGCTACGTGGTACCTGGCACCAGATATCGCTACCACGTCACGTCATTATCAGGTCCTCATCTAACAAAAAAAGACCAACTCCGGAGCAGAGACACAAAAGCATCCCACTAGCAACATCCGTACGCTGAGTCATGACTGCTGTCTTCTGCACACAGGCACGCCATGCAACAGCTTCCCTGCGACGCCACCAACTGGCTTACACGACATCACGACAGGGCATGCTCCCACCCGAACTACAGCAGCCTTTCGGATAACAGGCAGGATGAGGAGGAGACCAGCTATCACGCCTTTTCCTTCCATGGGCTCGGTCAGACACACCCAGGCCTCCTGGCAGTGAACCATACCGTCTAAGGCCAGACCCCACGGGCTTAGAACAAGTTGGTCCTGTTTGTGCATGCAACTGATTGTGACCGCGCTGTCGGCCAACTGCGGAGCGAGCCGCCATGTTTACGCAAGGCCATGGAGGGTACTCGATGGTTCCAATCGCCCCCACCCACCCATCAGTCTTAGCGCGTGACAAGCTCACAACTGAGGCAGCTATGCAATAGTAATGAATGACTATTAGGCACAATACCATTTGATGATATCCATAAGTAGGTGATTGCACCATCCAGACGCGTCACCACGTGTATGGTAGCAGACAAACTAGCCATATCCGAAGCCCCATGTCTCTACCATTGGGGCCCTATTTACTTTTCATGTGCCAACGACTGACTGGTAACAATGGTACGCAGCCGCTCCCAGCTGTTTGTGTCGCAACACGACTTACAACACCGTAGCTAACAAACACACCACATCAGACTGTGCCACACAATAGTGGATTGGAACAGCACATCACCAACCTCGTCCCTTCCTTACCAACCAAGGCCTACCCTTCTATCTGTACATCTACCCACCCATTACCACCCGCAGATTAACTTCCAAATAAGGTCTTGATTGTGCACGTTGAGTAACAACACAAAAGCTTACCCCCAAACATCGCAACATGGCGATTACTGGGGAGCCTGGGGTGTGGTCTACAACCAGCAAATAATCAGATATCCTATCGCTACCCTGCCTTCGACACTGCTACTTTTGTTCACCACTTCCTGCTGCCCCAGTCTACCATACCATTCAAGGTGGGGTGTTTGTACCGTCCTTATATAAGTCCTTCTGTGTCTATATAAGGTCCCAAGGGATCTCAACCCTCTCTTCTTCTTCCCCACCCCAACACGACCTCAACACGACAACAACATTACCCCAAGAGCTTGAGTTAAGTATTAATGACTATGGCAATGATACCTCCAACCCATGATAATGACACAGAACGAGAATGACGACGTCAACGGTCCGCAGAGGACGTGCTGGCGACACACAGACGACACACAATCGACCGGAAGTTAGCCACGTTCCCGCACTCTTTCGCCATCTTGAACATCGACCTGGCTGACTTCCCTCCCAATTTTGAGTGAGTACTTCCGTCACCAACATGAAGGAGAGACAAGAGGAGAGAACTGTTGCACGAACTATTACAGAGAGAGTGGGGTTGACGTCCAGGCCAGGCGTCAACCGCATTATCGATGTGATCTTTCTGTGACTCGTGGAATGACAGTTGTGTTCAGATCCTGGCCAGGTATCGATGCATCTGACATTGTCACATCTCGTTTCAGGCTTCAGCTGTGTTTTGGTATCCAGGCCGGGTACCAGCCACACAGTTGAAGCCTGATTTCTCTTTCACCCAACAACCACTCCCCGCTCCTACTAACCAAGTTACCTCCATACCTGGAAAATCAAAAAAAAAAGCCGAGAAGCGGCGGCCTACAGTTCATCTGTAGGTCGTCGCTTCAAGTCTTTGGCAGGTGCGAATGTGCCTGCCAAAGAGCGATCCTAGTCTGCTGGCACCCCCCTTTTTCCCCCGACAGAACGCCAGCTACAGAAAGCCCCGAAACTTGTCTTTTTCGTGGGTTTGATCGTGCTTATGGGAGAAATTTAAGGTTAAGGTTATTTCTCAATTAGGACTGACCACTGATCTTGTACCCCCACTGGCCTCCACAGTCCTTCACTGGCTTTCTCAGGTTTTGAATGGCATCCCTTGTCTCCCTCCCCCGGCTTCCCCCGGCTTTCCCCGGCTTCCTCAGCCCCCCACAGCCCCCCATCGCTCCCCATTGGCCTTCACAGTCCTCCACAGGTCCCCAACGGCTTCCCCCCGGTTTCCACAGTCTTCCCTCGGCCCCCACAGTCTTCCGCACAGCCTCCCACCATTCTCCACAGGCTTCCACAGGCCCCCCGCTGGCCACCACAGGCTTACAAAGGCCTCTACATTCGTCAGTAGGCCCCCACCGTTTCCCCACAGGGCACCACGTTCCTCCACGGTTCTCCTACAGGGCTCGACAGGGTTCCATCGGCTTCCGCAGATTCCCACCGGCTTCCTCAAACTTTGTCGGGTTCCCCACAGCCCCCCAATTGGTCCCCGCAGTCTTTCACCGGCTGCCCCGGGCTCCTCAATGGCCCTCACCATCCTCCATTGGCTTTCACAGACCCCCCGGTCTTCCACCGGCTTCCTCAATCTTTCTCAGGCTTCTTCAAGTTTTCACCGGCTCCCCCAGACTTCCCCACAAGTCCCCACAGTTGTCATCAGGCTTCCACGGTCTTCATCAAGCTTCCGCGGTCTTCTACCGGCTTTCCCCGGCTTCTTCAGCCCCCCACCGGTCCCCATTTGCCTCCACAGTCTTACCCCGGCTTCTCCAAGGTTTCCCCAGGTTTCCTCAGCCCCCCACAGCCCCCACAGACTTGCAAAGGCCCTACAGTCTTCCAAAGGCACCCACAGGCTATCTCAGTCTTTATCAGGCTTCCTCGGTCTTTCTCCGGATTCCACCAGCTTCACCTGGCCCTTCACCGGTACCCACAGTCTTTGACAAGTTTCCACCGGTCCCCATTGGCCTCTACAGCCCCCTACCGGTCTCCACAGTCTTTAAGGTCTTCCATTGACTTCCACTGGTTTCCTCAGACTTCCTCAGACTACCTCAGTTCCCCCCACAGCCCGCCCACAGTCCTCGTAGTCCCCCCACAGTCCCCCACCGGTCTCCTCCCTTCCACAGGTTTCTAAAGGTTTCCACCGGCTTCCATTGACCCCCACAGGCCCCCCCACTTTCCATTTTTTGCAGGGATGCCCCCAACTGGTCTTGGTTGAGTTCGCAAGTGTTTCAGATGATAATCCGGGCTCGTCCACTTGTTTCTGAGGATTAATCCGGTTTCGGATACTTGTTTCGGTTCCTGGTTCAGGTACCAACGGCTTCGGTACCTTGATTCAGACGGGTTCCTGGTTTAAGGCACCGACAACGGCTTCGGGATCTTTCTTTTGTGCCTTAACCAGACACGGGTACCTGTTTCAGATCTTCAAACGAACTCCACCATCTGGATCCAGGTACCAACGGTGTTTTTACTTGTTTAGTGCCTTGTTTCAAACGTCGGTACCTGTTTCAGACCCCTATACGGAATTCCGATCCTGATTCCAGGTACCAACGGCGTCAGGAGTTTGTTTTGGTATCTGAATCCAGACACCAACGGTGTGCTTCCTTGTTTCTGGGCCTTGTTTCAAGGTCTGTGCCTGTTTCACTTCTCCATACGAGCTTCTGTTCCTGGATTCAGGTACAAATGGAGGCGGTAACTTGTTTTCATGCTTTTTTCAAGCTTCGGTTCCTGTTTCAGGTCTCAATACAAGCTCTGGTACCTGTTTCAGATCTCTTTATCGGGTTCCCGTTCCGGATTCCAGGTTAACAAAGGCGTCGGGGTTTTTTCCGTGCCTGGATACAGTTACCAACGGCTTTCTGTTTCGTACCTTGATTTTCAGACCTCTATACTTTGTTTATGTACCTGGATTCAGGCGGGTTTCTGGTTTCAGGTACCAACGGCGTCGGGGCTTCAGCCCTCTATACGAGCTTGGGCCCTTTGTTCCAGGCACTAACGGGCCGGACTACTTTTTTTCGTACCGTAATTCCGGCCCGGTGCCTGTTTCAGGTCCCAATACGAGCTCGGGTGCCTGTTTCACACCTTTATACGAGCTTGGGCACCTTGTTCCAGGCACCAACGGGCCGGAGTACTTTTTTTCATACCGTGATCCCGGCCCGGTACCTGTCTCAGACCTCAATACGAGCTCTCGTACCTGAATCCAGGCACCAACGGGGCGGAGTGCTTTTTTCCGTACCTCA
>ULGN01000009.1:6835-352725 GCA_900518985.1 Yarrowia alimentaria | reverse complement strand
AAACACCGTTGGTACCTGGATCCAGATGGTGGAGTTCGTTTGAAGATCTGAAACAGGTACCCGTGTCTGGTCAAGGCACAAAAGAAAGATCCCGAAGCCGTTGTCGGTGCCTTAAACCAGGAACCCGTCTGAATCAAGGTACCGAAGCCGTTGGTACCTGAACCAGGAACCGAAACAAGTATCCGAAACCGGATTAATCCTCAGAAACAAGTGGACGAGCCCTGATTATCATCTGAAACACTTGCGAACTCAACCAAGACCAGTTGGGGGCATCCCTGCAAAAAAACTGGGAAATGGGGGGGGCCTGTGGGGGTCAATGGAAGCCGGTGGAAAACCTTTAGAAACCTGTGGAAGGGAGGAGACCGGTGGGGGATTGTGGGGGGACTGTGAGGACTGGTGGGCGGGCTGTGGGGGGAACTGAGGTAGTCTGAGGAAGTCTGAGGAAACCAGTGGAAGTCAATGGAAGACCTTAAAGACTGTAGGAGACCGGTAGGGGGCTGTAGAGGCCAATGGGGACCGGTGGAAACTTGTCAAAGACTGTGGGTACCGGTGAAGGGCCAGGGGAAGCTGGTGGAATCCGGAGAAAGACCGAGGAAGCCTGATAAAGACTGAGATAGCCTGTGGGTGCCTTTGGAAGACTGTAGGGCCTTTGCAAGTCTGTGGGGGCTGTGGGGGGCTGAGGAAACCTGGGGAAACCTTGGAGAAGCCGGGGTAAGACTGTGGAGGCAAATGGGGACCGGTGGGGGGCTGAAGAAGCCGGGGAAAGCCGGTAGAAGACCGCGGAAGCTTGATGAAGACCGTGGAAGCCTGATGACAACTGTGGGGACTTGTGGGGAAGTCTGGGGGAGCCGGTGAAAACTTGAAGAAGCCTGAGAAAGATTGAGGAAGCCGGTGGAAGACCGGGGGGTCTGTGAAAGCCAATGGAGGATGGTGAGGGCCATTGAGGAGCCCGGGGCAGCCGGTGAAAGACTGCGGGGACCAATTGGGGGGCTGTGGGGAACCCGACAAAGTTTGAGGAAGCCGGTGGGAATCTGCGGAAGCCGATGGAACCCTGTCGAGCCCTGTGGAGAACCGTGGAGGAACGTGGTGCCCTGTGGGGAAACGGTGGGGGCCTACTGACGAATGTAGAGGCCTTTGTAAGCCTGTGGTGGCCAGCGGGGGGCCTGTGGAAGCCTGTGGAGAATGGTGGGAGGCTGTGCGGAAGACTGTGGGGGCCGAGGGAAGACTGTGGAAACCGGGGGGAAGCCGTTGGGGACCTGTGGAGGACTGTGAAGGCCAATGGGGAGCGATGGGGGGCTGTGGGGGGCTGAGGAAGCCGGGGAAAGCCGGGGGAAGCCGGGGGAGGGAGACAAGGGATGCCATTCAAAACCTGAGAAAGCCAGTGAAGGACTGTGGAGGCCAGTGGGGGTACAAGATCAGTGGTCAGTCCTAATTGAGAAATAACCTTAACCTTAAATTTCTCCCATAAGCACGATCAAACCCACGAAAAAGACAAGTTTCGGGGCTTTCTGTAGCTGGCGTTCTGTCGGGGGAAAAAGGGGGTGCCAGCAGACTAGGATCGCTCTTTGGCAGGCACATTCGCACCTGCCAAAGACTTGAAGCGACGACCTACAGATGAACTGTAGGCCGCCGCTTCTCGGCTTTTTTTTTGATTTTCCAGGTATGGAGGTAACTTGGTTAGTAGGAGCGGGGAGTGGTTGTTGGGTGAAAGAGAAATCAGGCTTCAACTGTGTGGCTGGTACCCGGCCTGGATACCAAAACACAGCTGAAGCCTGAAACGAGATGTGACAATGTCAGATGCATCGATACCTGGCCAGGATCTGAACACAACTGTCATTCCACGAGTCACAGAAAGATCACATCGATAATGCGGTTGACGCCTGGCCTGGACGTCAACCCGACTCTCTCTGTAATAGTTCGTGCAACAGTTCTCTCCTCTTGTCTCTCCTTCATGTTGGTGACGGAAGTACTCACTCAAAATTGGGAGGAAGTCAGCCAGGTCGATGTTCAAGATGGCGAAAGAGTGCGGGAACGTGGCTAACTCCGGTCGATTGTGTGTCGTCTGTGTGTCGCCAGCACGTCCTCTGCGGACCGTTGACGTCGTCATTCTCGTTCTGTGTCATTATCATGGGTTGGAGGTATCATTGCCATAGTCATTAATACTTAACTCAAGCTCTTGGGGTAATGTTGTTGTCGTGTTGAGGTCGTGTTGGGGTGGGGAAGAAGAAGAGAGGGTTGAGATCCCTTGGGACCTTATATAGACACAGAAGGACTTATATAAGGACGGTACAAACACCCCACCTTGAATGGTATGGTAGACTGGGGCAGCAGGAAGTGGTGAACAAAAGTAGCAGTGTCGAAGGCAGGGTAGCGATAGGATATCTGATTATTTGCTGGTTGTAGACCACACCCCAGGCTCCCCAGTAATCGCCATGTTGCGATGTTTGGGGGTAAGCTTTTGTGTTGTTACTTAACGTGCACAATCAAGACCTTATTTGGAAGTTTATCGGCGGGCAGTATTATAGGCTGGGGGTGGGTAGATGTACAGATAATAGGGTATGCCTTGGTTGGTAAGGAAGGGAGGAGGTTGATGGTGTGCTGTTCGAATCCACTATTGTGTGGCACAGTCTGATGTGGTGTGTTTGTTAGCTACGGTGTTGTAAGTCGTGTTGCGACACAAACAGCTGGGAGCGGCTGTGTACCATTGTGACCAGTCAGTTGTTGGCACATGAAAAGTAAATAGGGCCCCAATGGTAGAGACATGGGGCTTCGGATATGGCTAGTTTGTCTGCTACCATACACGTGGTGACGCGTCTGGATGGTGCAATCACCTACTTATGGATATCATCAACCGGTATTGTGCCTAATAGTCATACATTACTATTACATAGCTGCCTTGCTCAGACTAATGGGTAGGTGAGCACGATAAAAACCATCGTGTACCCTCCATAAGGCGGCAGGTAGGGAGCTGTGGGTGTTTGTGTTCTGGAAACGACATTTAGGGCTCAGCGTACGGTCATCGGTCGTGTGTCTGACCCACAGTCGTCTTGGTCCTTGGAATCCTACTGATGGCGTGACGTGGTAGTGACGTTTGAAGCAAGGGAGTACGCCACTCGACCTGGAATGCAGAGTCCCTAATAGGCGCGTCACGTCTGCAGACATACCCCACGTTGGGGCAGCCGGCACATCCGGGAACTCTCTGATCGAAAGGGTGTAGAGTATGGGTTGTGCGTGTAGCCACAATAGTTGCGGGCACAGCCTTCTTGTGCCACGCCATCCCACCATCTGTAGCTGTTCTGCCGTCACACCACCCAGTACCAGTAATGGTGTCTGTCGTCACTCTGTATCGTTGTGCCTCATCGCATCGAATATACCCCTTCTGTGTCGATGAGCTGGGATTGGTGCATGACGTGGCATTTTCACCGAATCGGTTCTGAGTTGTAGAGCCTCAATTCCCACCGACAACGGTCTCTGGCATGTCGGTACAACGACACGTTCAGCGGCATTCAGTTACCTCTCTCGTTGCGTTGACTTGCAGCTGGTTATGCTCCATAGTCCTATCCAGCAACACTGTTTTATGATGTGATTTTAGCGCTTTTGTAGCTGGTGATGCTGGTGGACTGGTGGTGTGTGGGGGGTTGCGGCAATCTTGGTCATAGACCAGTTGAGACTGGTTACTGAACTGTCGAAGTGTCCCCGATCATGATGAGATGGCTACTGTAGAGTCGTCGTCGCGAATAATACGCGCTGGTGGCTAGTGACAGGAGTTTGACACGTGACGGCGGTTCATGTTTCAGGGGTGCTCATTTCAAACTCGTTATGTTGGTTAAGTGGGGGACGTATAGTTACAGGACAGATGTCAGAATCAACTTGATGCCTGGGCCTACCATCGAAATAAGGTTTGGGACGCGCTCCACCACCCTCAAACGACAACATGGTGGTTCTCTGTCGCCTTAGCAATAACCCAAGCTACACTGGCGGCAAGTAGATCGAAGACTCACCCAACAAACACACACACATACTGCTACAGGCATATCGATTTTCCTGGGTGCAGACGACGTGAAATGTGCTGCACTATCATGAGGTGCGTCCAATGCGACTGACACGCGTGACTTCCCTGGCCAAATTGCTGGGTGACGACAAGAGGACACCTACAAGAAGGGCTCAACATCATTTCAACACACCTCCATCACGACCAACGCATACTGCCTCAGACAGAAACCTCACAACAGCGCTCTCTACCGCCATCATCGACATCACCAAGAGCTGCAGCCAAACACGACAGCTCCATGCGAGAGAGCACACTGTCTACTGCACCCTTCCGCTCTTTGTTCACCTTTGCAACAGTGCATGGCACGAACTTGAGCGTCCTGGAACTGGGTTCTTGTGTGGACACGTCAAGAATGCCTGTAACCACACTCGCGTTGCAACGTCTAAGGACCCGACCACGTGGCCGCGAACACTGATTCTTACCATCATTAACGGCCCTTGAGGACATCAGCTGTGTATACCATACCACAAAAGGTCACCAGAATGATGGCCCAAAAGAGCCCAACAGATACCTGCGATTACCCATAGAGTTTGCATCAAACAACGCAATACACAGAGATACCACCTTTACCCGTGTGGCTCTTGACGACCGACCGCTTTAACGCACCACCTAGGTCAAAGCCAACGCAGGACAACTGCACAGTACCACGACTCATATAGATCAAAATCATTTTTTCAAAAGTTACTGAAGCCTTCAACAACTAGCAGTTTGTACAAGTCGGAATAGGCCGAGGTACCACCTGGACATCTCAGCTTTTACATAGATATACTCGAATTATTCCTTCTTTATGCCTTATAAGAAATGCATCCAACTAGAAGGATGGGTCCACAACCGACATTCTACTACGATACCCCCAGAAGTACGCCCCATTAACTCTGAATTACGTTGTCCTTTCTTTAGCCACTTTGAAACCAGCTCAAGTGACCTGTTTAGTCTGGTACAAAATACCCATTACTTATATAATCTGCTTCAATCACATTCACAGTGCGCCACTCTCTTTGAACATGACAGGTGCCAGCCACAGTAAAAAATGTACATGATACATGCAACCATAATGAGGAGGAGTATTAGGAGTCGCAACTGTAATATTGGAGGGAACGTAATGGTGGCAAAATATGTGGTTTCATTAGACTCTTTGTTACTCCGTCTTCTTATGTTCGGTTTCGCTCTCAGTTTCTTCTATGACGTTCTTTGTGAGTCTCTGTATGACCTGGTGACTCCGCTTAAGTTCGATGGAAGTCAATTTTATTTTTGGAAAGAGTTTTCATGGCCGAATATCACCTAATAGTGATACCATTCGAGCGTTGCAAAGCACAATTTAGGGCTTGAATCAATGGAAAGGACATCAATGCTGAAAATACTAGATATTATCCCCCCCTCTAATCCCATGGAACATTCTTTCACCTTCTAGGAAAAAGGGATGGGAAACTAAAATCTGAGATGCGTCACTGATGCACATTTTTTGCCACTGATCCAGCCCCCAGAAGCTAAATGAGTTCATCCAACAATATATAAACCCCCTTGGTCCCCTCTTTATTCTCCAGACAGCGACCAATCTCTGGGCATTCGCCTGCACAGGATTCGGTACCTTCTGACAGCAGATTGATGTGCCTCTCAGCAATGCTGAAGCTCGTCTGCTCCATGCAACAAGGACAGTTGAAACGCAGTGTTTGAATGCTTAGCTAGCTACACTCTTACTGTTCACTCGAGTTTGGGTAGCTCCCAAGGGTGGTACTATACCCTGCATGAGAAACATACACATCTTTGGGCAATGCCACATGGTAAAACTCCAGGCACCCCACGAGTAACGGTCAAGAGCAAACCTCGGAGCAATGACGCATGCAATGCTAGCCTGAGAAATGCGCGCCCAGCTATGCCATTGAGCTAGCGAGTGCAAGTGCGACAGCTAAGCCCTCGTGCTAGCGAGTACAAGCCGCCTGAGCCAAGAGTCATACCCCATCAGGGGATAGGCCGCCATGAGCATCAGCCGTGAGCCAAGTGAGAGTGCCCAGTGCCCCAGTGCCAGCCTCCGTGCCTAGTGCCAAGAGCCTAGAGCATTCGCCAGAGCAAAGAGCCACAGTGAAATGATACTGAAGAGCCACCGATCCGACAGCGAGAAACTCATGGGGTGAAATTCCTTCTTGAGACACTCCGAAAAGCCGCCTAGAACTGAGCAAAGAGCCATTGAGCCGCCCCAAAGAGCCAAGTGTCGGGAGACCGCCAGAAAGCTGAAAAGCAAGAGCTGAGACGCGAGAGCTGAGACGCCATTGAGCCGAGAAGCCGCTGAGCCTACCTAGAGCAAAGATCTGCACTGCCAGACGCCATTGAATGGTCAAGAGCTATGCAACTGCAGAGAGTAAGAGCCGGTGCCTACAAGCATGTTTTCACACGACAGAGCCTGAGCCGCCAAAGAGCCATCTACAGCCTGAGTGAAGAGCCAGTAAGTGCCATTGAGCCAATAAGTGCCAAAAACCAGAGCCAGATCCAAAGGCCAGAGTCAGACCAGAGCCATCAGCTAGCCAGAGTCACACAGAACCAGTGCCACTTTTATCGGAGTAGCCCTCCCTGAAAGTTAGTGTTGCAATGTCGGAGTTTTTTGATACTCAGATGTGTTGAGGATGTAGGCTATTGCAGAACCTCTGAACGAGGATGTACGCGCTGCCGAACCTTTATTTAGTTGGTGAGAGGATTAGGTGAAATTCCGAACCTCTCTGGGTTAATAAATCATGGACCATTGAGTCCCACCCAAATTCGAATCGTAGGCGGTTGTACTGTAAATATGTAATAGTTTGTAGTTGAACAATGGGTTTCTCTAAAAAATATTTTACTTCTATAGTCTCTCTCGTGTTCTGCAAGGCGGCTTGGACTTATATATTTTTTTATCCAGACATATGTTTTGACACTTGATATAGACTAGCCAAGCAGATAAGCACTAAACTGTTGATGGTGCCACACGCCTGCCATAAATATTGCTCTTGTAGCCTCTATCACCCTGACTCACTCGGGTTTCTCTGATGTTCTGCACTAAGTTAACATTTGCGATAAGATTTGGAACGAACTTTAATTATCAATTTTATGAGGCTGCACACATACATTTTTTTAAACCCCAGAAATATCCGCAATAGTTTAGTGGCTAGAATTTCCGCCTGTCAGGACATCTGTTCAGCACGCGGGGGACCGGAGTTCAATTCTCCGTTGCGGAGTCTCGGTTACGGCCATATCCTGGTGAAAATACGGCTTCCCGTTCGATCAGCCATAGTCAAGCACCAGAGAGCCCAGTTAGTATTGTAGTGGGAGACCATACGAGAATCCTAGGTGCTGTAATCTTTTTGCCTCCCTTTTTTATTTTAGGCATCTCGCACAAGATGCACAACTTCTACTCTTATTCCACCAAAGTGTGTCTATCTTTTTCGTGAGTTTTTCATTCATTTTTTGGAAAGTCTAAATCCATACTGATACTGAACAGTGCCACGCAGTAGTACCCAAAAAACAAATGAATAATTATAGCGATGTCATCACCATCACTTTGAAACAATCTGCGACGTTACATGAGTAAACGCCCCTGGTCAATCGACTGCTACAATGGTGCAAGATTCTTGCCGATTGGCAACTCACCCCCGATATGCATGGGACAAGTTGTATATCGTAAGCAGTACTTCTAGTTGACACGCTGTACTGTTAGGAGACCAATACCTCAATTCACAGGCCGATTTTTCGCTACCAGCTTCAGATATTCGGAACAAAAAGCCCTTGGAAAAATGAGAGAAAAACAGAAGCCTTCGTGGCCAAGTGGTAAGGCGCAGCACTAGTAATGCTGAGATCATCAGTTCAAATCTGGTCGAAGGCACTCTTCTTTTATAAGCAATTATGGGTTCAGGCCCATTGTTTTTATTTTCTTTTTAGCAAACAAACAATCTTACTATAGTTCTTAGATTGGTTTCAAGCCATATAATAGTCTCTCTAGTCCACCAGAACAATATTGTCTTGAAAAAGCATCTTTTTTTTTCTTCTAGGAATTGCATTCAACTAAATAGCTATCAAGCCAATCAGCTTACTCGAGCGAACCTCACTCGGGTTTTCTATATATCGGCTGACAAATCCGGTTTCACTATCTAATGCCCCATTTTCAGCTGAACAAACACAAGCCATCATAGTATAGTGGTTAGTACACCTCGTTGTGGTATTCACTACAATTCCGTGGAAACCTCAGTTCGATTCTGGGTGATGGCATAACAATATGCAAGTGTTATATTTTTACACAAGCTACACGCGTTTATCTTTTTGGGGCTCTTTATTTGGGCCATACATTTTTTGAGATCTCAGTCATTCAAGATTTACACTTTCGCAGTCAACATCAACATTTATGGCATAAGCGGCAACTGTAATAAACAACGCAGGCCTAGATTCGACAATGACATAAGCGAGTATAGATCCATTAGCTCTTGCCAGGTTGTCTAGATTGAAATTGCTGGCTTCCCAAATGGGGTAATAACTCGACATGAAGGTTACACTTCTGTACAAAGTGAGTTTAACTGTAAGAAAGTTGGAAGTAGCTAGGAGTTGAAAATTCCGTGGTACCTCACAACGAATGGAAAACAGTATCAAGGCAAATAAAAAGATAGTCTTAGCAAAAAGAACTGGACGACACCGGAATCGAACCGGGGACCTCGCGCATGCTAAGCGCATGTGATAACCAACTACACCAGACGCCCTTTTGTGAAAACAGCACTCACAAACCTTGTCTGCCACTGAAGTTTGGGAAAAAAAACCAGGGATAAAATTACCAGACTGCCCATACCGCCGTTCAATAGTGAAGTATTACACGCTCCGAATGTTCAAGCACATATTTTTCGGATCTGGGATTACCGGCAGAGGTTTTCTTCACGGACATCCGTTCAATAAATGTCCAGTGATCATCTCGAAGTGTATCCTCCAACTCCCACTCTTAGAGGACGTACTAGAAGAAGATGAATTAACCCACCAGAGACTTTTCTATGCAGTATCTTTCCCATTTACAAATTAGATATGAATATTAAAAAGTCACTGACAATCGCGACCAGTACCCGTTTCAATCTGCAGTTGGAGGAAAGCGAAAACAACGATACCAGGCCGCCCCTTGAAGGTTTTTGGACTCTGTAATACTACAAATTTAATGATTCAATCAGCAGAAAAACAACTACAGTTGGGGTGTCAAAATGTTGGAAAACCTCGTTCTTCTATACAGCACATTGAACAGAACACTACATACCACAGCATCGAACACAGCACACGACCGCACTAAAGGATGGGAAACAAAAAAAGTAATGTCTAACCGTAGACAGACAAAAGATAGGGCCCAACCGGGAATTGAACCCGGGACCTCTCGCAAATTGCTCAGGTAACCCTAAGCGAGAATTATACCACTAAACCATCGGGCCTATTCTTGAGATCCCGGACAACGAAGCAGCATATATTCTGAAGTTTGGGCATAAAATCCGGCGTATTCGTCACCCAAAATCAGATGTAAGATCATAGTTGTAGTAAGGGTGTTCTCTAGTTGTATTACATCCAAAAGGACCTTCGCCTTGGTCACCGGGTCCTGTCCATTGGCGAGAAGCCATATCTGGACATCAACAGCAATGGTATCAACGAAGCTCTAGCTTAGTAGAAGAATGCTATCAACTCTGAAATTGCCGAGTCGTAGCTTATTACCCCTACCGTTAATCTTAAGTCCAGTAAGGTCCAGAAGCCTCTGGATGCTCAAATAACTCCAGTCCAGCAAGGTAGCTTAAGATTTCGTATAGTGAGTGTTTTTGGATGGTGTTCAGGTGGAATGTGCTTGAATTATTTCTTCGTCGTAGTAATTGGCAATCATTGAACGGCAAGTTAACCAAGTCCAAGTTTGAAGCAATGAATAAACTGATCAGTTGAAAATCAAAAGCGAGCTTTTCTGAACATGAGGAATCCTCTAATCATGTTGTGGTCTGAAAGATGCAATAATCGGGTTAACCCAGAGTTCGACTTCACCTTCCGACATCACACTGAAACGTAAACTTCCAACAGCTCTGGGTATTCTTCAACAGCACCATCATATTTGGGACATTTCGAGAAGTTTCCATACGATGATGGGTGCAAGTATTGTCGGTGTCTTGTAACACAAGCAGCTGTCCATAAGCCGTTTGGTATCATGAACTACAAGCTCAGGGCTACTGAATACTTAGAAGTTTACTGGAACACACGATGTGGTAAATAAAGAAGAATGTCATTAGTCAGGATATCATCACTGGTATCAGTTACCCTACCTTCTGGCGGGACCCACGTAAAACATGTAAACATGTTGCTTTTGCCATAAAAACACGGCAGCCTAGTACGCCTCCACTCATCATCATCAGTTCCAGCTGTGAATCGTCTGAGCAGAGATTGGAGCTGTCTTGATGGGCAAGACAGCACCTCTGGTTCCTCCATTTCTACCCCTCCACTCTAGGGGCTGCACCTCCAACTGCCTGTTCACGTCTTAGGCCTGTAACGTAATTCTGGGTTAGATGTGTTGGGGATGGGATAGAATACAGACTGTAGCAGCTTGTCATCATCGCAGACAATGATCAGAAGTCTGTGAAGATAACGCGAGGCACAGACAAAGTAAGGAAACTGATCGGGGGTCCTCACAATGAATGTGCCTCAGCTGTTGAGTAGTTGAACTGTCACTTGCGGCACCTTCTGCCAACTCGGAAATACTCACAATAGTAGGATACTAGATCTGTAAGATGTTAGTGGAGAGAAGACTGATCCAGGGTGACTCAGCCGTGAGCGCGGAGATGTGGCACCATCGTGGGTACAATAGTGCCGGGGGTAGACCGCAGTCAGTTAACGTTGATTCAAAAACATGCCAATGATCCGGGGTGGACACTGACAAGGGCTCGTGGTGTCGTCTTGCTGGATACCGATCAAAGGGGGGTATCGTTGGGTATTTATGTTATTTCGATTCTTTGTGTGTGGTATATTGGTTGCGCTTTAACTAAAATAAGAGTGTGGAAGTACGCATTGGGAAAAATTTGACTAGTCCGATGGAGATTTCGTGAGGTGGCAGGAAATGTGACAATCGCCGGGTGACTTCCACCAGTACCAGTCCGGCACCTTTGTAACTGTGATACGATCTCACCATATAGGTATCTCGAGGCTCCACGTTTTGTGCTTTTTATCTCTGGCATTCCATGTGTGACTTGTTGATGCATCGCGGGTGTTGATTTTGTGTCTTTAGGAGGTGAGCGTGAGGTCGCCTTGTATGAAGCTTAGTATTGCTGTGGACTACAAGCTCGTCAAATATTTTAGTAAAGACAAGTAAAACAGAAATACATACATACTACAAGCTCGTTGGCTTACGTCATATTGTTTCTAGTTTCAAAAGAAAGACAAAAAGAGCGTAGTTAGCTATATCGAGATGGCCCGAGTCTGGTGGATGTTTCAGCTACTCCGTGGGGGCTATATTCAAGGAGTTTGGCTGAATATACTGGCGCAGTTACCTAGTTACATATAGTCCGAAGCACCGGCCTTTGGCAGACATATTTCACTAGCCAAAGAGCGATCCACGTCTGTTGGTAATTATTCTATCCCGACAGAACGCACAGAAAGCTCCGAAACTTGGCTGTTTTCGTGGATTTGAGAGTGCTTATCGGGTAAATTAAGGTTATAAAGTTATTTCTCCATCGGGCTTCAATGGGGCACATTGGCCACATCCTCTCACGTTGTTGTTGAGTTGTTGATTGATAATTTTCGTCCATATTGTTGACAATATATGCACTTTGGGTTTGATTTATTTCTGCGATATTCAGCACGACCTTATGTTTACCTCCAGTTCACATGGACAGTATTTGATGGTACTTGATGGTATGGCTTGTTTCCGTATTTGGACCGGGTTTATTACTTGTTCGGGAAAGCACACATCAAGTACCTGCTTCCTAGGGGCAACCTGATCGAGCTCGTAAAACCTGTTGTATGCATGATGGAGGATTTCATGATTCATATTCAGGTTTGGCCTGCTTATGGTACTGTACTTTGAAGATATAGGGCTACTCCATGCCATGGTACGAGCCGCTTTTTGGATAAAGTATTGATGTATTGGTCACAGTTTTTAGACAATTTCAACAACACCAAGTGTGCCATAGAGCGGAGGTAGAAACAAAACCCATCGTGTTCCATTTGCTGGCGAGTTTCTGATTCTATATAGTGGCACCTTGTGACAACAGAACCGTTCAAGTATCCGTTATTGACGAGCAAATGGGTAATGAGAATACAAAAAATATAAAAAAAAGAGTGACATGGTACATCTGTACAGAGTACTGGATATGTTTCTCTTTAATGTCAACGAAGCTAGTTACAGAAACACCTAAAAAGGTTTACATTGCCAGACGACGATTACAGTAAATTCATTGCAATCCATTATTATAAATACAGTCTATTCTATTTGGCCTCCTCAGCCTTTTCGTCCTTCTCCTCCTCGCCCTCACTCTCCTCTCCAACCTCGTCATCGATGGCCTCCATTTCTTCGTCGGACTCTTCCAGATCTTCCTCCTCTCCACCTTCAGCGTCAGCATCAGCTTCAGCGTCAGCGTCGGCCTCAGCCTTGGAAGCTTCGGCTTCAGCTTCAGCGGCATCTCCCTCGGCCTCACCCTCTTCCTCGCCTTCAACCTCAACCTCCTCTTCCTCTTCTTCGCCGGCTCCGTACTCCTCCTCGTCATCCTCGAGATCGGCATCGGGCTGCTCAGGAGGGAACTCCTCGCCCTGCTCGCCGTCGTTGTCCCACACAATGTTGAATCGGGTCACTCGGGGCTTCTCAGCGAGAATGTTTCGCACCACGTGGTCGACCTGAACCTTGGGTGGGGGGTTGAGTCGCAGCTCTTCGGTGTCGTACTCGTTGTTGACGTAGTAGCCCACTCGCACAAACTCTCGGTCATTGTAAGAGCAGGAAAGAATGATAACAGTGACAGAGACCAGCTCTGAGGCGGGGATGAGGTCTGCCGATGGTGGATCAGCTGTGAAGACAAATTTGTTGACGCCCACGGGAACAGGTCCCACCAGCAGCGAATCAAGCTCCTGGTCGTGCTCAAACGAGGTTGACGAGCCGACATATGTGAGTTTCCACTCGAGATCTGTGTTAGTAAGGCTGTGAGACGACGCTTGTCGTTGCGTGGAATTTTTTACACTCACCATGCTTCAATGGTTCAAGACACTCAAAGGTGATCTGAAACTCGTAGGGGCTGCCAAAAGGCGCAGGGTTGTTGAGAACATCGATGTTAAGTAGCGACACGATGGACATTGTTGTTGATGGTAGCGAGGTTGTGGCTGTGTTATGTGTGTGGGAAAGTGTGGCCGTTGACGCGCAATTCAATTAGCTTTTTTTCCACTTACAAACCCAATTGGGAACGCGTCGCGTGGGGGCTGGTTCAGGGAGACTAAGCAAGTATCAGCCCCAGCGGGACTTCAATGGCCAGGGAAATACACCTTTCACTAGAGAGCTACAACTCACCAAAAAAGGATACCGGAAATATATGATTTGCATGCACCTGCTGTGCTTCACTGTTGTCATAATAAATGCAAAACCAACAATGTCAGCCAATTGAAGCGACCTCTGCGTCTGAGGAGGTGCATGCTTTATATAATAACGCTGAGTATTCCTCTCTATTTATTTTCCATAAGAACTAGATAGCCGCCCCGTCATCCGAAACCTGGATTGGTCTTGGGCCTCCTCTCACTCTGTTGAACACATTCACCAAGTGGCACTCTCACTGTGGAAACTTAAATGCACCCTGGCAACTCCAAGAATCACGTGAGTCCCGTCCAGGCCATGTGGGAGCTTGAAGGACACGTAGCAACACTTGACTCGTAAAATATCCCGTCTTGAGGGGCAGAAAAAATCAACTGACAGTAATCATGTAGCACCCAGTTTCTTTTCCGCCGAATCGCAAATCGCAAATCCAACTCTACCTTCCTCGGCCCCGCTTGTCGTTGCAATCCAAGACCTCACATAATACATGCATAGGATAACCTACTCACCAACACGTTCGACATGTCGTGGCCAGTATCCGCACCACAATCGCTCAAGCTCCTCTCGTCCGATGACTGCATTGCGATAGAGACGTCGCGCTCGGGCTACTTTCTGGTCGCGCTCACCTCGTCGTCAATTTACATCTACCAGCTCAACCCGCTCTTCCCAGTAGCCGTCCACGCTCGAAGCAGCTCCAGCATCGACACATATGGAGAAAACAGGAGCATCCTCGGCAAACGGGACGGCTCCCACGTGGGAGTAATCACGACAGGCGGACACATTATTCTCTACTCGCTCTCTGTGCTGAGAGATGGCGAACCCGGCCACATTACCTTTGACGAGAGCATAGCCCGGTACCCTAGCGACAGAACACCCACTCCGGTGCTATACCCTGGCCCCGGAGAAAGCGTCGGCGTCCAGGGGGTCAAAATCGAGGTCAAAACCAGCATACGTGTGGATTCCGTCTGCCAAACTGCCGTTGCTCTCGAAGATGAGCTGCTGCTCTTTACAAAAGACCCCCCAGCCGTGCAGATACTACCACTCGACAACCTGCAGCCTCAAAGCGTTGTGCTTCGAAAACTCGCATGGCTCAAGCACAACGGCAAGACTGACTATCCGGTGCACGTGGACTACTCACGACCGATGGACATGTACTGCTGGGTGGGAGAGTCAGGCAGGGCTTACACCGTGGTTATCAAGACAGACAAGGACAAGGAAGATGAAGGAGACTCTAATACCGACTCGCCCGTTTCAGATATCCCTCTGAGCCCCATGAAAACCATTTCTGTTGAGGGCCACTGCTTCCACTCCTCGAAGATCCACGCAACCATGTCGGCAGTCAACTCGCGCTTTTCGGTGATTGCTCTCGCAGGTTCAGATGGCTCTATAGTGCTGTACATTGTACGGGATTATGAAGGAAACTGCCTTCACGTCACGCGAATGGTCCATCCCGACACCCCCGCACGAATTACTTGTCTTGTATGGTCACCGGAAGGAACGTGTCTTTTTGCCGGCTACGAGAACGGATGGGCGCTGTTTTCAGTGTACGGAATGCTTCTTTCACACTCTTTCCAGGGTCTGGATACGGACGACGAGAAGGAAGTTTGGCTGAGAGGAATCAGGTCTGCAGCCTGGTCGGGCGCCGGAGACGGGCTCTTCTTGGCACCAACCCACAGATCTACATTCGCCTCGCCGCGCCATGTTCCAGAAACGTACTCAGCCCAGCTGTACTGCCTAGATATGGCAAAGTTCTCTTTGTTTGAGAATTTTACTCAGGACAACCTCAAGGGCCCAGTTTTGTTCCGCAACAACAAGCTGGCAATCTACCGAGGCCACCATCAGCCCGGGTTTGCTGCAATCTCCCGTGACTCCATTCTCTGGCAGTTCATCTGCATGCCAGCATCATACACAGCCTCCAACTGGCCCATCAGAATGATTGCATGCTGCAAGCGCCACGAGTATTTCGCCGTGGCTGGTGCAAGAGGACTCTGTCACTATTCCATAAATTCCGGCCGCTGGAAAATGTTTGCGGAAGAGCACATGGATAACGAATTTGCCGTCAGGGGAGGAATGATCTGGTACGAGCATTTTTTGATTTGTGGCGTGTACTCGTTCGTCACCGGTGGCTATGAGATTCGTGTTTACTCCCGTGACCAGGACCTTCATTCCAGCAAAGTGGTATTCCTTCAGGAAGTGCCGACACAGATCATCCACATGAGTATCGGGGGCTCGTGCCTTTACGTCTACACTCTGGACAACTGCCTGTATGAGTTTGCCATCACTCCTAATGGCCAGCTGGTTGACCTCACCTTCAAGAAGATGCTATCATTCTCGGAGATTATCAAGGCCCCCAACAGGGTACGAGCAATCACCAAGTACTCCACTGACGAGTTTTTGGTGCTCGTTGATGGAACGCTAGTGCTGTTCAGCCCCTCCGAGATCAGCTCAGACCAGTCTGATGCCATGGGTTTCTCGAAAAGAACACTCCACCACCACATTGAGTACTTCCTCGTCGAGACCGGAAGTCTCCCACAGTTTGAAAACACCATCTGGGCATTTGATGGCCGCAGTGTGTTGCTATGGTTCAACCCTGCCGAGCACCCATGTAAGATTGATGTGGAAAACTACCCTCTGATGCCTCTAGTGTCCAAGGGCATTCTCCTGGGTATGTACTCAGACCTCTTGTCCACCAGATCGTGTTCTTTCCCCATTTTCCGATTCGCCTTTGGAACAGACATTTTTCTCTCAGACATTTTGAACTTTTTCATCACCCGTGGCGAATCCAGCAAGGCGCTCGATCTCGCCAACCAGTACAGACAGTTGGACTACTTTAACCACTGCCTGGAGATTCTCTTACACACCAATGTCATTGAGGAGGCTGACAAGAAGTCAGATTCCACCGACGTCATTGTTAAGCTGTGCAGCTCCTTCCCCGGATATCTGGACATTTTTGCCAACTGCGCACGTAAAATGGAGGCATCTTACTGGGATACTCTGTTTAGAAGCACTGGGTCGCCCCGGTCGCTGTTTCTAAAGAGCATGGAGGAAGGCAGGCTGCAGACAGCCGCCAAGTTCCTCCCCATTCTGCACTCTGAGTCAGACGACGAGGCGTTTGCAGACACCATTTCGCTTTTCGAACTAGCAAAAGAACGAAAGGAATGGGCTCTATGTGCCAGTCTCTGCGACTTTCTCGTCAGCATTGACCGTGAGTATTACAACGCCAACGACAGCTTTCCAACCCCTACTAACCCAGCCACCAATAGGTCTCTAAATCGTGTATTGGACAAGGTCCAGCTATGATGTGTATATGATTCAATATATAGATGCTTAAGCACGGTTCTGTGTTAGTGTGTAATGAGGTAGCATATTAGGCTTGTGCTGGCTTGTAGGTCTGTAGCGCTACTATAAATAGTGCAAATCGCGTAAATGCGTGACCACTGTCGACACGTCACTGACAATAGCGGACTTGTGGACTAAATCTCGAGCCAACAGCCTCCTGGTCTTCTTCGCATATCAAGCCGACTAATGATTGGGCCTCCAAGGCGTTATCTAGCCGTATCTGTCACGCGTAGATAGATCAGCTTCGGCTGCTCAGCTGCCACTCTTGCTTGGCCCCAATCGCGCCGCTGATTAGGAACCGCTCCAATTCTTTACTTACCTGCAAAAACTTGTCAACGAAGTTGGTGGGCTGGTGTCGTCCAGCAATATCGTCCTCCTCGGGGAAGTACTTCAGGAACTGAGCCTGCTGCTTCCAGAAGTTGATGCACTCCTGGTACTCCATGTGGCCCTTGGCGTAAAGGACGTTCTGAATGGAGAGCTCCTCCACGAATCTGTGTCGCTCGAACTCCTGTCGGATCTTGGTTCGAATGGTGGGGATGGAAAACTGCACCTCGTACAAGTCAGCAAAGGTGGGGGCTCCACGCAGAAACTGTCGGTACAGGGACAGAGTTCGCTTCTGGAGCTCCTTCTTAGATCCGGAGAACTTGACGGTCTCGGCAAATGCAGTTGCAATGATAGCCATGTTTGTGCTTCAGGGTCTCGTGGTGAATCCGATACTGGTAAATATGCACCTGAGCTTACCAAGATATTTGGGACCAATGATTGGATGAGAGAAAACCTTATTATTCGGAGTAGTAAGCAGCGAATATCTGGGAGCTGTAAAGGACCTATCGCTGAGAACGTCTGGATATTACTGGTGATGGATATTTGGAGCTGAGTCATCCATATAGGATCTTTTTGGAAGGAGTGAGAAAGGGATGCAAGTCATTTATGCTGTTGTTACGAGGTTATCCCTACATACCCTCCTGTGGTACCCCAAGACTATGAGTTGAGGCATAAGATGGTGCCTTTTTCAGCTTGAATTTCCGAGGGATAAATGCAAGTATTTGGTGTGTTTTTCGTTCTTTTCTCACTGTGGGTTATTTTTGCTGAGGATGCTGTAGATGGCTGGGTCACGAAACTCCATCTGGCTTTCTTCAACATTTTTTATTCAACCAACAAAAGGAGTGGATAACGCGTTATTTGTAAAGTGCGTGAAAAGGAATTTCCATCTCAGCTGTTTTGTTGGTTCTTATTGAAGACTGATCTAGCTCTCACCTGCCCAAGACTCGTAAAGAACAAGTACAGTACTGCACTTACAAGACTCATAAAGAACACTGGAAACTGCAGCGAGAGGATATTGATCCGTAAAACTAAAACGAATCAGTCTTTAACCAGCTTTATCGACTATCGTTGTGATATGGTGGTACCAGTCGAACATGCTTCCATTGCATGTGCATACATTACCGTTGACCCCCACATACTGCGTTTATGAGATTGGAGAACCGGAAGTGTACCACTAGTCGACAACACATGCAAATAAATCGAAGAAGCGAAAAGCTTGGCCAAGTCACCCATCGGCTCTCCACTGCATCTCTACCGTTCGACACCCTTAGTAAAGCACGGACTGCGGGTTTTCACTTTCACATGTCACAGATGGGTGAGTGATGTGGGGTTAAAGGTAAATTTCCAAGACAGCCGCCATCTTGACGAAACTACAGAACCACCCAACAAACGATGGCAGACTCACTCGATCCGGCCTACTATACGCCGTATCACTCTTATGCTGTGCTAGGTGGCAAGCGATGGCACTATCTCGACATTCCTGGTAACCCCAATGGCACGATCGGCAAAGACAAGACACTCATGCTTTTTCATGGATTCCCCGATTGTTGGTACGGATGGAGAAGACAGATTCCTGTGCTTCGAGGCCTTGGCTACAGACTGATTGTACCTTCGCTGATGGGATACACGCGATCGGAAGCTCCATTGTTTCCGACTCCTGAGCCCAACGAGAAAGGAGAGTATCCGGAGCTTGGTTTGGAAGATGAGGCTGCTGGAGTTGATCTGAAAGACCTCGAGTGCTACACTGGCAAGTTCATCGCAACCTGTATGAATGAGCTGCTTGATAAGCTTGAGATAGCTACGGTGGTGGTTATTGGTCACGACTACGGTGCTTACCTTGGTCCTAAGCTATACCTTTACTTCCCAGAAAGAGTGGAGGCCATGGCCACATCATGCTGGCACTACACACCGGCGCAAAAGAAGTTTATGCCCATTCCTGAGCTCGTAAAGAGGGCCCCAAGTTTGGCATACCAGTCATATCTTCTAGGAGAAGCTCATGTCGATACGGCCGAAAGAGAGTCGACTGACGAATTTCTGCGTAACATTTTCGCAGACAGTGCTTCAGACAACGATGATGCTCTGCACATGAGCGAGCAAGAGTTCAAGGTGTACATGGAGGAGTACGGTATCGGGGGAAGATTCATGCCCTATGTGTTTTCTACCTATAAGGCCCGACGACTGACATTTGACATTGAAAAGAGAGAGTTTCTCGACAAGGGCCGGACCAGTGAAAGCATGCAAGTGGATGTGCCCTATCTCCATATTGGAGCGAAACAGGACATGGCCTTCCAGCCCTCCATGATGAAGCCTTTGCGGAGCTATATCAAGCCCGGCAGACTTCAGGAGGAATGGGTTGATGGCAGCCACTGGTTGCTGTTCGAAAAGGGTGACGAGGTCAACTCTACACTCTCTTCTTGGCTACGAGGCGTTCATGGCCCCAAGCTTTAGACTGCACAATTACACAACTGTGCTAAATACTGATATCTACGGAATCCACGGAATCTACGGTTCACTCACTGTTAATTCAATCTGTTAATGTCAATAAATATTTAGGTTCTCCGGTTTTATTCGTTCTGGTCGTTCAGAGAAACAACCTGATCCTGCTCAATGGTGAATGGGAACTTGGCAAACTCCTTCTGGTCCTGCAGAAACTTGACGGCCTGGTCGGGGGCAGAGAAGGCGAAACCCTTGATGAACGAGTATTCGAATCCGATTTTGCCACCCTTGGACTTGATGACAGACTTGACCTTCTCCACAGTGGCCTCGGGCACAGTATCCTCGTTGAACATGAGAATGTATTTGTTGGGGATGAAGTTGGCGGCGGCCGTGAGAGTGGCAAAGAGCACTAGGGCAAAGACGAGAAATTTCATGGCGATTGTGGTTGTAGAGCGGTGTCTGGTTCTTGACTTATGTACGTCTTATGAGTGGTTTCAAGTTGCGTGGCGAGGAAGGTATAAGTGTGTCAGGTGCCGAGCTTAACTTTGTTTGCTGAGGTAATACCGGTTTGGGGCCTGGAAATGCGGTGGTAATCGAAGCAGATAATATCAGTGGGTTTTCGTGTATCACACGACCAAGGGATGGTAGTTTTGATGGTTTTAGTGGTCTCTTTGCCAATCTCAATCCGCCCCCTTCTCAAAACCTTAATCTCATCCGTCATCCGAACCCGACATTTAATCCTGAATAGCGACAGTAATAGCTCATTAATCCTAGTAATAAGTGGTTATCGAAGCGGTATTTAGTAGGATTGTCAGTGTTTAATGGCTCTCTGGAGGAAAAGATGCATTTTCTAGCGTCACAGGCGGTTATATAATCTTGGCTTCCGTGTACGATCTGACAAATTTACGCTTTGGTTCATAATCCCCGGGACCAAATTTACGTGTGTACGGCACTGATGATGTTGTGCCACTGGAAATAATATTCTGGAATCAATGACACAGCCCTCGATTTACTGCTGCGGCTGTATATTAAGATCCGCTTGGGCTGTCCACAGGGTATGTGAGATGCCACACAGTAACATCAAGGACTAAAGACAACACACGAGAGAAGCGTATATTTAAAGGTAATTCGCGTCTCGTGCCTCTCGTTAAAAGTTGGACTGGCGAGAAACTCTAGAATTGAAAGTCCAACGATAGATCTGACTCTCTTAGGGGTCCCTTTTCCAGAAACAGGCAATCTACAACCGACATGACGAGTCAACTGTGGCACGCACATGTGCCTGCATCTAAGAAATACTGTGCATCTAGTGCAGCATGCCTCACTGTTTCAGTTCCCTAATCCAAGCGCACCCCAATGACCATTTCTGTTACACCAGAGCAGGGTGACATCTCGATACTAAGAACCTATCCGTCGGACCTACTTACTACAATTTCCTACAAATGTAACTAACACAACACGATTTTCTTCAACAATGATTTTTTCAAATTATTTTCTAGACTTGCAAGCATATTAAGATGCTTAGAGCTTGTCGTAGTACTCCTCGTAACCGGGGACGTTCTCCTTCATACCTCGTCGCTTTCGGGTCTCGGTGACAATAGCACCGGGCTTGGAAGTGGGGTCGAGAGGAGAGCCGTTCATGGACTCCCAATGGTCGAAAACCATCTGGGGGAAGGCCTGGCCACCGGTAGCCTGTCGGAGCTCACCAGTGAAACCGAAAGACTCGTTAACAGGGAGGTAAGCCTTGACAGTGAAGAGAGGGGTACCGGGTCGCTGCTCCTCAGAGACGACCTGTCCTCGCTTCTTGTTAAGAACAGAGTAGATACCACCGACGGCGTTCTCGGGACACTGAATCTCGACAAGGAAGACGGGCTCCTGGATTCGGGGATCGGCGAGGAGCATGGCGGCGTAAGTAACGGATCGCATGGTAGGCATGATCTGGCCGGTACCTCGATGGATAGCATCGGCGTGCAGGGTGACATCCATGATGTTGATTCGGACGGATCGCATGTTCTCGTTGAAGATAGGACCCTCCTTGGTGGCCCAGTTAAAACCGGCAACAACGGAGTCCTTGATCTCAGCAAGGTACTGGACGGCCTTGGTGGTGTCAACGACAAGGTTGGCACCGGTACCGTCGGGACCGAAGCACCAAATCTTTCGGGCCTCAGTGACATCCCAACCGTACTCGTCGGCAAGGATTCGGGCTCGGGCCTTGAAATCGTCTCGGGGAGAGATCTTTCCGGCCTCGATAGCGAGACAGACATCCTCCTCCATGGGGACAGCAACAACGTAGATTCGGTTATGCTTGTTGGGGGACTTGGAGAGGGCGGTCATGGAAGACTCAGCAGAGACAGTCTCTCGGTAGGCAACAACGGGAGGAGAGATCTTGAGGGGAATACCAGCGTGATCCTGCTCGAGATCAAGGAGACAAATCTCAAGATGCAGCTCACCGGTACCGGCGACAATGTGCTCACCAGACTCGGAGATGTAGGTAAGGACACAAGGATCGGACTTGGAGAGTCGCTTAAGACCCTCAACGAGCTTGGGCAGATCGTTGGCGTTCTTGACCTCGACGGCGACCTGCACGACGGGGGAGACGGAGAACTTCATAACCTTAAGGTTGTGAGCAGCCTCGTTGGTGGTAAGAGTACCAGACTTGAGGAGGAACTGATCAACACCGACGAGACCGACAATGTTACCACAAGGGACATCATCAATGGGCTCGACGAATCGTCCCATCATGAGAACGGTTCGCTGAATGGCCTTAACGAAAAGATCCTTCTTGCTGCCGGGAACGTAGTCGGGACCCTGGATTCGGACCTTCTGGCCGGACTTGACGGTACCGGCGAAGACTCGGCCGAAAGCGTAGAATCGACCCTTATCGGAGGTGGGAACCATCTTGGAGACGTAAAGCATGAGGTCAGCGTTAGGGTCACAGTTCTTGATACCCTGGCCGAAAGGATCATCAATAGGTCCCTCGTAGAGAGTCTCGGCTCGGTAGAACTGAGCAGTGACGGGGGAGGGAAGGTGGATGACAATCATCTCAAGGAGAGCGTCAGCGGCGGGGAGGAACTTTCGCATAACGATCTTGAGGAGGGCCTTGCCCTCGAGCTCCTTCTCCTCAGACTTGAGGTGGATCTCGAGCTTCTCAAGGAGGGCGGGGATCTCGTCCTTCTTGAAGTTCATGATAGCAGCGAAGATTCGGAAGATGGGGTCAAGAACGAACATGTTGAAAGCTCGGTCAAGGGGCTTGCCATCAGCATCAGTGTCCTTGTTAGTCCACTTCTTGGTCTTGGGGTTGAAGTAAGAGTCACCCCAGAGTCGCTGCATCATCTTTTCTCGGTCAACACCGAACTTCTTGGCGTATCGGACGGCGAACTGTCGAACGGTGAAAGCCCAGCCGTGGAGACCAGAAGCGAAGGCGACGGTACCCTTCTCGGGGTAGACCTGGGAGTCACCAAGAGCGGGGTCAACGTAGGTAGCAATGATAACGTTAACGGACTCAACGGTTCGCTGGAAAGAGGTGTAAAGATCCTCCTTGGTAACCTGCAGCTCGAGGAGAGCTCGGTCAACCTTGTTGATAACACAGACGGGCTTGATTCGCTCACCAAGGGCCTGTCGGAGGACAGTCTCGGTCTGGACACAAACACCCTCGATACAGTCAACAACAACGAGAGCACCATCGGTGACTCGGAGAGCGGCGGTAACCTCAGAAGAGAAGTCAACGTGACCGGGGGAGTCGATAAGGTTAACAAGAAACTCGTTACCGACGGTCTTCTGGGAGATCTCCTTGACATCATCATCGGACATCTCAGCGTAAAGAGAGATGGCGGTAGACTTGATGGTAATACCTCGCTCCTGCTCATCCTTTCGGGTGTCAGTGAATCGAGCCTCACCAGCCTTGGCGGCGGAAATGATACCAGCCTTCTGGACCAGAGAATCGGTCAGGGTGGACTTTCCGTGATCGACATGGGCAATGACGGACATGTTACGCACGTTGGTAACCTTGTCCATCAGGGCTCGCATTTGCTCAACAGTGAAGTTAACTATCGTTAGTTTTTGTCATTGTGGTTTGTGTCGTGTGATTGCCACGTGGGCTTGTGCTACTCAAACAGGACGGTAATCGACGTCTGATCGGGCTCACAGGCTCGCCGTGGTGCTGCGAAATGGAGCGCTTGCATCTGTGTGATCACTCAGTGTGATCGCTCGCAGTGTTTGCACTCCAAGTCGCTTGCTGCCCAAAGACATGAGTCCTTCGCCATATCGCCCCGTTGACCGGGGTTAAGACAACGTGGGATCAGATCGTGGACCCGTCTGTGTAGCACAAACACCAATGAAGTCGAATCGCATCGCATTGCCATAGATTGACACTGTCGTACTCACCCATTTTGAATTATTTCTTGTTGACAATTCCACTGAAGGATGAGAGAAGAAAAGGAGAAAGGAAAAAAAAGTACCCAAAGTGAAAAAATTTTAACATGAGCCAGGTGTCCGTAAAGTAGGGTAACTGCCATCTGGCTGCACGTCGGCGACAAATTTTTTCCTCTCCTTTGTCGGTTAGCAAACGTTAATATGTGTAGAAAACTTAAACTGATAGCAGTTGGGGATAATAGGGTTTGTCCAACCTGTGGAAAAAGCTTACGGCAACTGAGAGGGCTGTGAATTCTACTGTGCTAGGTGCAAATTGAACACACTGTGCGCTCATAATGCTGGCCAAAAAGGCAGATAAAGTAGGGTTGGCTGGAGCAGGGTTTTCCGGTCAGAGGTTGGGGCACTAAGCCTTGGTACGGCCAAACCCTCGGCGCTGAGAAGAAGAAAAAAAATTATGATTTTCACACATCCCTTGATAGGGCTTGGGGCTCGGAAAGCGAGAACGAATAATTGACGTAGAGAGCTGAGTTTTTTTGGCATCGGTTATTCTCCGTGTTGAGTATACACTTGTCTGGCTGTTTTGTTATTTCCAGCGTCTTTCACTGTGCTGGTTGTCTGCAATTGCGGTCACAATGTGGGTCAACTGTGGGTCGCAATTGGGTGCCTTTGGATAGGATACGGGATCTTCGATTTGAGGTATCCCCTACCCTGTAACTTAATTGGAAAGTTTAAAATGAAAAGCATGTACAAAGCTTAATTGCAAAAGTTGAGGTGAGGGGAGGTTGTGATTTCGGGGCTTTTTGGGGGGTTATATGGAGAATGAGCCATTTGGTGCCCCAATTTTATATTTATTTTGATACGCATTTGTTTTTTTTATCGATTTTGAACGGTTTCCGCGCATTTAGGTCATTTTTTTCCCCTTCTCCCCAGAGTCTAATGCATGAGCCGATACACCAACAAAAGAGCTGAAAGTGGTCTTGAGCAGAGATTGAAAGAGTTTGTTAGGGCAAAAAAAGAACCGTCTGTACATGGAAAAGAGTCGGTTCTGAAACTTGGCCAAATGAGAGTCTCAATGTGGCCGTCAAAGTCAGCCTGTGTAGCGGTTCCAAGTCCATAATCTGGAGACTGTTATCTTGATGATAACAATAGAATTTGCCACCATAAGACAACTGCAACGTTGCAGCGATGCCAACTGTGGTGGTAGCTACAGTACCTACCTTAGCAGGGTCTGGTGATCTGGGGTTTGAGAGGGGTTTAGGCTCTTCTAACGGCTTCATATGTCATCTTTTTTCGTAGATGGGTGGATTGTCTCTCGTTGAACAAGTGTCCTACTGTAGAACTACTCTGAGAGTACTTGGTCTAGGCTGGTCGTTAGTTTCGGGACTACTGTGGGAGGACAACAGGGGAGACTATCGGACCCGGCTAAGTGGGGTGGCTAAGACTCGCTAGGGCAAGGCTAAGAGACCTCGTGGTGGGGCAATAGGTGCGTCTGGACTTGCTTGAATAGTGGCTCATCAGGTGAGTGGCTGTTTGGCCGAAGCAACTTGGAGGAGATCAGCAGCGGCTTTTTGGGGTGGTTTCTTGGGGTCCTGGTGAGCAGTGACATAATAGCTGTGGTACAAACCCGGCACTGTGCTGTTTGATTGATATTCGTGCTTACACCCTTCAACTGGAGATGAGGTTCGGTGGATTGAGACATGTCTCGATGCAGTAACCTTCGGAGGCCGCGGGTTGTGAGATGAATGAGGGTGGACTGATGGCTAGAGTGAGGTAAAAGTGTGGTGGCTATTACACTGGCAGGTTGTCTGTCTGTGTCGGTTCAGCTATGAAAGTCATTGTGAAGCTACATCGTTTTCGGATATAACTGATAGTGTCTGTGGGACGTACTCTGGGAGGCCTTTGATCTTGAAATGTTATCATCAATATCTCATAATCTGCTCTCTGAATATAATATGATCTGCTCTCTTTTTATTCAAAAGACACAGCTTTACCTAACAGAACACTGAATAATGTACAGAGTAAATCCATCAGGACAAACGTGAAACCAAATGAGAGAATCCATGTTCAGGTCTTAAAACTGCACAGCAAATACAACAATTCTTTCTCGTCTAAAAAACACTGGTTCTGTTTCATGCACACCATTCTATTAAATATTATCTAACATTGATAATGACACTGTAGTCATGTTTTCAAAAACTACAAAATCTCCTCAAAGCCGCGCTGAAAAGACAAGTTTGCAGCCGTAGATTGTCTGTCTGTCTCAAGAGGTCGGAAATAGTCCCTTTCAACCTGAATTCTCCAAGCTCTTGTTAGTTCTCAGGAGATGAGAAGACTGTTGTAGCTATTTCGAATTTATTATTATTTCGTCGTCATTTGATGAGAAGATGCATGTATCAGCTGCCTACAATCAAGCGCACTTGTCCGTGTTTGACCAGAGAAAATGCTCCATAATCAGCCGAAAAACTCTTCTAGAGCATCGCACCAGTCACAGTAGCCAGCTAAATTTCATATGTCCAGTCACGTCTCAGAAAACACTACAGTATGGTACTAATCATCGTGTTCTTTTCTTCTTCTTTTTTTTTTCCTAGGAATTGCATGCTTGTGCGTATGCACCCCCAAATAGTGTCCACACGATCACCACAGTTACCGTCTCCCAATTCTGCAAAAAGAGAAAACTCTAATTTAACCCTAGCCCTGGTGGTCTGAATTGGGAAGGTCCAAATCGGGATTTCTAGTCGAGTGACACCCCCAGCCACTAGTAGCAGCCCTAATCCACAAGTATAGGCCCCCAGGGCTTTCCCCCTTTGGTAATCCGCCTGAAAACTCGGCTTTGGAGGCTGGTTGACGAGAAAACAAACATCACCCAAGATTCTCCTAACTGGCTGTTCTTGGACGGTAAAAGTACAGCTGCTGGCTGAGGTGCATTTTATTTTAATCTTCAGTTTTGGTTGGGACGCAACTCCAAAATGTTTAATAGAATTCAGGTCGGAGCGACCTGCAAAAAGAGACCTACAAATCAACCGCCTGGAAACCCCCGATTTGGGACCGTTGGAGACGAGATAACAGGCTCGGACCGTGACATGGGTCTTCTGTGTTCGCCATAAACTGCCAGCGGCGCATAAATTTCCGTTTCAGAAGGACAAAACCACATAAAGCAATAGTCCATTTAGACGCGTGCGATTCCCGGCTTTTCATTTTTGAAACTATAAGTGCGCGCCAAACGGCAACCAAAAGAGCAGACTATCCGGGGCACGGCTTTTCGTTCTCTTCATCCACCATGGACTTACCGCGGATAATTGTCCCGCCCTGCTTTGTGTCCGACCCTTCGATATTGTCGGAATGGCGTTACGAAAAGCGCCATGAGGCCCAAATGGTCCTTCCAGGTCTGTGGCTCGGACCCATGGGAGTCTTGCGAAAACCCGAGTTTTTCGACACAAACAACGTGAGGCTGCTGGTGGCTGTCACCTCACCTGACCGAGCAGATTCGCTGTTCAAGCGAGCGGGATTCGACCCCGCCAAGTTCGAAACCCACTGTCTGGACCCCGGCCCGATCAACTCGCCCTTGGCAGGCCACCAGATTGTGTCTCAGATGAAATGGCTCATGGGGCTGGTGGAGCAGGCCACGCAGCACGGCGTGGGAACTCTGCTGTTTTGCGAGACTGGAAACGACCGGAGTGCCACTGCCGTCTGCGCTGTGGTCATGAACAGCATGGGATGGGATACTGTGCGAAGCATCCAGTACGTGCAGAGCAAGCGTTTTTCGGTGGCCCTGGACGAGTCGCTCAAATACAACCTGCAGACGTACGAGGACATTTGCTCCGCCAACATGTGTGTGAGAAACTCAGACGTGGTTCAGGGCAACGAGAAGCATGCCCGCAAGGTCAGTGGACAGGAATACGAGCGGACTAACAAAAGAAGCTGTGAGTGAAGCGACTAGCCGTGCGACGACTTCCGTGTGACGACTTCCGTTTCAGTCGTCAGTGTCCATGTCTTTTCTCATGACTCTGCCTGAAAAGGCGCTCTCCATCTTGGGATCTGCCAGTGCTTGGAGCTGCTGTTTAGGGGCTGCGTCGCCAGGACAACCCACCCCACAGCAGACTGGGAAGTCTCTGGGCTAAAGCCCACGTGGCACGCTGCCAATTGTATATTATGTACTGTGTGGTATTGTACAGTCAGTACAGTGTCTTGCATTAGTGTATCTTGCGAGGTAATGAATTCCACCGGTTTTCTTCAGGTTGCTGTGCTTGAGTGGTGATTTGAGGGTTGCGCATTGGAGATTTGACACACTTCTGATGTAGCACATTATAATACTTGGATTCGATAGAGGCTCTAAAGTGATGAGTAGTCTGATTTGAATAACAACTCCAAGCAACTGAAGCCAAAGGTAGCAAAAGAACTTGTGATGTTGGCAAACAAATGAAGACTTGTTACAGTGAATACTTCTTTTTCAAGATCATTTATTACTCGTCTTGTTTGTTTGAAGGCTTCAATGAGTGTATACTAACAAATGATATGATTCTCTACACAAAATATTGGAAGTGTTTTATCTGTAAGAATATGGGATGTTCCGAATGCATCCGATTGTGGTCTAAATTGACGTTTCAATATGATTCTACAACTGTCATAATGAATTGCAACAAAATAATGCTTTACTACAAACTGTGCAAATAATCCATAAACTCATGTTATCAATGTATTCTTTTATACTCGAGAGACCGTTAGTGTGTGCGACTGAGACCGCTTGCGAGCTTTGCACTTGGAACTCACAATGTGCCCACGCTCATACTACTCAGACTCGTGGGGCGGACTGTGGCCCGTTGTAGGCTTGCGCTCAAACCCCACGTCGTCTCTATCCTTTTGGTGGTGGTGGTGGCTTATTTCTTGAGAACGGTAACGACATCCTCGTCCATCAGCTCGTGGGAAAGACCCACGTACTGGGGCTGATGCTTGACAGACTGTCCGTACACACACGCAGTCTTGAACTCCTCGACCAAACTCTTATGGATCTGGTTACAAAAGTTCTGCACCGTGGAACGGCCGTTTCGCAGAATAATGGGCTGCTCGTAGTCGGGCTGCTGGCCCTTGGGCTTTGTGTACACTCGCACGAGGTTGAGCTTGTTCCACATCTCCTCCAGCAGCTCGTCGAGGTTCCAGCCCTGCTCGGAAGAAATGGGCACGGCGTCGGGGATTCGGTACAGCAGATCCAGCTCCTCGATGGAGATGGAGTCAATCTTGTTGAGGCAGTAAATGACGGAGATGTATCTTCGGTTCTGGGACTCGAGAATGTCAATGAGCTCGTCGACGGTGGCGTCGCATCGGAAGTGGATATCGGCCGAGTTGATTCGGTACTCGCCCATGACGGCTCGAATCTCGTCGTTGTCCAGATGGGTCAGGGGCACTGTGTTGGTGATGTTGACTCCGCCACGCTCCTTCTTCTTGAACAGAATGTTCGGTGGCTCCTTGTTGATTCGGATGCCGAAACCCTCCAGTTCTCGCTCGATGATCTTCTTGTGGTCCAGGGGCTTGTTCACGTCCAGCACCACAAAGATGAGGTTGCACGTTCGCGCCACGGCAATAACCTGTCGACCTCGACCCTTACCGTCCTTGGCACCCTCGATAATTCCGGGCAAATCCAGCATCTGGATCTTGGCTCCCCGGTACATGATCACACCGGGGACTGTGGTGAGGGTGGTGAACTCGTATGCAGCGGCCTCGGAGTGGGTTCCGGTCAGCTTGTTCAGCAGAGTGGACTTTCCGACGGAGGGGAATCCGATGAAGCCAACAGAGGCAACACCGGTTCGGGCAACGTCGAAACCAGCTCCTCCTCCTCCTCCTCCAGCCACGGTGGGGGTAAGCAGCTCTCGCTTCAGCTTGGCAAGCTTGGCCTTGAGCTGACCCAGATGGAACGAAGTTGCCTTGTTCTTCTGGGTCTTGGCCATCTCCTCCTCGATGTTTTTGATCTTTTCCACGGTTGTCGACATTTTTGTAGTTTGTTAGATGAGTATGTACAACCTGCAACTTTTATTTCACTTTTGGTCCGTTTGCTTTCGAATATGCATAAAGTGAAATTTTTGAGGTCACGTGCGTTACCCGGCTGTTGTGTAGGGTTGGTGCTTTGGGCAAATGTAACGTCACGTGATTCTGGCGAATGGAGGGGTTTTGTTGTTATTGTAGCGAATGTGGTGCATGTTGGTGTATATGTATATGGGTCAGAACTGGTGGTGCCGTTTTGGCGGTTTCCAAGTGTGTTTTGCGATCATTTTTTGAAAATTTTACGACTCATGAAACTCAAGTCCCATATGTTTCCAATATAGATGACACAGAAGATAGGAGTAATAAAAACTGCAGTGTATTTGTGAGATACGGGGGTATTGGGGTTATACCACCGACTAGAAAGCGTCCAAAAAACCTATCTACCTGTTTCACCCGTTTAAACCACCTCAAATCAATCTCTACTGGCGATACAATATACATATTCACGTGACAGGAAAGCTTATTACGAGCTACTCACGTGATCGGCCCATTACCTCAAGAACCTAACCCTGTCGCCTCTTTTGATCATGTTGAATTAAATGAGATTCGAAATACTGGAGGCTAGAGAATGATTTTAAACAAAACAAAATAAAACAAAATAATTATAAAAAAACAAAATAAATAAAAAGTGAGATTCGGATTCGATTCATGAAGAAAGAAAGCTGTTTCTCGGTCAAAATGTAGATTTCCCGTACACTGAAAAAACGACGAAAAACTTGCAATTCTGGACACACCAAAAATCCTAGTTTTTTTTCAAAAAATTACAAAAATTGAGAAAAATAAATAAAATCACGTCTATGTCTCAACAGTCTGAACGGCCTCCGTCTCCGTCTCTGTTACATCCTGCTCAATCCGCTCCCCGTCCACCTCATACTCATAGGCAAACTCAGTACGACTTTTATTGGCGCAGTCACCAATGTAGTGTCCCTGTCTGTCGCATCGGTAGCACCAGGGCGGGAGTTCGTCCTTCTTCAGCTTGCACAGCTGCTTCTTCAACTTGCGTTTTCTGGTTTTGGGCGCTAGTTTTTCAAAGAGAATGCCCGAGTCTCGTGCCAGGTTTGGTACAAACGGGTGTTCCAGGTGGTTACTCGCTTCCTCAAAGCAGTGCCTGATCATAAACGCGTCGAACCGCCGCTGAAGGTCTCTCCAACGCTCGGCAAACAGCCCCTTGTGGCAAGCCTCGTTCCACTCTAGCTCTGTCAGCTGATACGACGTCCTAAGCAGACGCCAATGGGGGTCAAAGTCTCCGAGACCAAGCGGGGCGTCTGCTGCCATCAACTTGTCGAGAGTGTGCATGCAAGGCAGGCCCTTGTTTGCCGAGTAGTTGCCAGAGCAAGGGCCTGGATCGTAGTTGTCTCCTTTCTGCTTCTCCTTCAGCCGCTTCACCTGATCTTCCACCTCCTTGATGGCCGTTCTCGAGACGAGACACGAGACATTTCGGAACAGTGTCGTGTCAGCAGCCCAGGTCCCAAAGAGCATCTCTACTCCGTGGTTCCGTTTCATGTCTGCCAGCAAACCCATGTTGGCTCGTAAGATCAGCAAACTGCTTTCGAAAACGGACATGTTCCTGGCCCTCATGAGGCTCTTGTAGTAGATGTGGATGCCCTCGACCTGGGAAGTCGCCATGTTCATAAAGTCCGCCCTTTCGCCCGAAAAACAGGGCACGATGCGTTCCCTATGCCTTGGCTCGTCGTCAGTTCCCAGCCATTTTCTCGTAATGTACTCAACAGCACTCTCGCAGTCTGCAAAGTCGTGTTTGATGGCTGCATACTGCGTGTTGAACTCCTCCACTGTGTCGCACTTTTGAATTTTGTACCAAGCCTCGCACATTTCGTTGTAGCGCTCCATGCTGTGACTGTAAAAAGTTGCTAGATTTCTTCGCACGGCCTCGTTGACATTCCACAAGCAGAGTTTCGCACAAGTGTTTTTGCTGTCGAAAACAACACCTAGGGCGCTCAACAAAGCCGGAGAACAGTCTGACAGCACGACTCTGGGATAGGCGACCCCATTCTCCACCAAAAGCTCCTTCAGCTTCTCAAAGCACCACTGGTAAGTCTCGACATTTTCGCAGCAGACGAAAGCGCTGGCAACGGGAAAAGTCTTGTTGCACGAGTCGATGCCTACAAAGTTGAGCAACTTCAACTTGTTGTCGTTGGTGTCGTACGTGCAATCGAGAGTGATGACGTCAGGAAACTCCCTCATGAGCTCGACGGAGTCTGTCTGCGCAAAGAAGACGTTTTGCACTTCCTCGGCAATGAGGTGGTCTGGCTTGTGCTTGACTTTTCTGTCAACGTGCACCAGCAGCTCCGGTAGATTCAGCGGATCTTTGAACTGGTATCTGCAGAAAAAATGGCTGGAGTTCTGCAGCATGAAGATGAGACCCTGCATGGGGTTCATGCCGTTGAGAAGCTCCTCTTCGCGCCGGACGACCTGGTTGGACAAATCCTTCTCGGTTACGTTGTATGCCACGTCATTGATATGGCGGTAACCCAGCAGCATTGTGCGGTGAGAAGTCTGGGTGCTCTGCATGATACCCATCACGTCGTTCGCCCCGAGAGTCTGGAGCTGTTCCAGCGCACGGATACGGTGTTTCTGATGTGCAGCAGGATGTGCGCTTGGTCTGTGATTGTGCATATGATGGCCAACTCGTCTCTTATCAGAAGTGTACTGAATACCCCATCCATACAGAGGCGCGTCGAAATACTTGACTTCAACCATAAAATGGCACCCTGAACGCTTCGAGGAGGTCTGTCTGTTGCCAGCGCCGACCCCACCCGAACTAAGGCGCTCGCCATGTCGGTCACAGCGAAGATAGCCCTTTGAGTCGTTGATGAATGCGTATCCATGGTTTTCGGCAAAACGCTGGGCGTACTCGACACACTGCTCTTTCGTGGCAAACCGCGGAGATGTGCTGGGTCTGTAATCCAACTTGCTGTCGAAGAAATCGATTTTGGGCACCTGGGGTAGTTTCAGGCTGTGTCCCATTTCTCTCAATCGCTGGAACCCTTGGACTCGACTAAAGTCAACGACTCTGTCGTTTTTCCGCTTTCTTTTCGCCTTGCTGACAGAGACGGTTTCATTCTCCAGCTCTTCGTTGTCTGATATCTCCACAACGTTGCAGAAGTTGCCTTCATTTCCATAAGACAATGACACGCGTTCGGTGGTCTTTTCGAGTCTGTCTTCGATGAAGCCATTGTCGACGTTGTCGTTGTCGTTGTCGACGTTGTCGTTGTCGTTTTCGTTGTCGACGCTATTTTCAAAATCGTCATTGCCCTCGTTGTCGTTAACAAGGGGGTCTGTATGATCGGTGACACTTGCGTCGGAGTTTAGGTCAATGATAGAGTCGGCCGATTCACTTTGTGGAGGAGACGAGTTTTCGGGTGCACAGTTGTCGGGTGCACAGTTGTCGGGTGCACAGGGTGAACTGGCGAGAACAGGAGACGAGCACAAGTCTGGTGGTGCAGAAACAGTTGTAGGAGCTGACTTTGAGCTCATGTCTGGAGTAGGCACGCTTGGTGTAGTTGAGTTTGCAGTCGATATCTTTGGAAGTCTGGCTGCTTCGACTATACCTGTGCGGCCGGAAACAGGACGTAGGTCGTTGTAGACCGAAAACGACGGGACATTGATGAATTCGTCAGTGCAAGCACCATCACCAGACAACTCTCCCTGTACTCGCTTGAACGGTTCAGCGTTTGCGTCACATCCAAACGGAAGATATGAGATTTCCCACCTCAGCACGTACTGGACATCGGGTCCTTGCGCCGAGCTAACAGGTTCTTCAATAGAAAGCAAGGGGTGGATGACTTTCACCTCTGTAAAGACCAGTTTGTTCCTCTTGCGCTTGGGCTTTGGTTTCACCGTTTGGTCTTCTTCGCGTAGCCGGACTAGAGCCGATGGGCCACTCCTCTGACAGGGTGGAGCCTCCATGTTCTGAGAGCTTGGAGCAAAAGTTGTGGGAACTGTAGCTGGAACAATCGACGCGTTCATCGATGTGTTCGTCGATTTCATAGTAGCTGATTCAGCGGGAGTTGGAAGAACATTGTCTCCAGCAGACGCGACACTCGATTGAACGGAGAGAGTCTCTGGATCGGCCATTGTCGTTGGTCTTGAGATAATTGTAGATGATAATTTGGTGGTGATATTGGTGGGTGGTGAAACCTGTAAAGTGCATATATGCAGGGTTATGCGAAAAAACTAATTCCACGCGTTTTAGTTTTCAGTAATCACACAGCGGCTTTGAGAGCAGAGAAGTTGCACAATCAAACAAGGGTGATTGGAGAGAGATATGTTCAGTTTGCTGACATCTTTCACTTTTCAGCAGTTAGATGATGAGAAGTTTCAGTTTTTTTCTAGGAATTGAGAGTTAGAGATTTCCACTCAATTTCATTAAGTTTCCTAAATAGGACTTTGACGCGTTGAACAGAAATGTCTCGATTAAAGCGGTAGGAATTACTCAATTTTGCCATAAATGGCTATATATTGGTATCAAACGGAAGCTCTGACTCCGGGGAAACCGAACATGGCGTTGATGGGTTCTTTTGGACTACTAATACGCGAATTGGGAAGTGCAGCATTTCCCCGCGCAAAAATAAACACAGGCTTTTAGAGGGCTGGCCAATACGAAAAAAATAACATACCTTGGAATAAAAAAATGAAAATTATGTCGGAGCGAAAAATAAATAAAATAAAAAAGTACGCTGTTATATATGAGAAGAGGAATCTGAACCTATTGGAACCATGTATATTTCCATTTGATCACTATCCTACTACCCCGTAGCACTACAAAAATAAGAATCCACCACCTTTGTTTGGCAGGTCACGTGACTGCGAAAACGTATGCATCGGATTCTAAAAGTACATACACCAGAAATACCACCTAAAACGGATCCGCAAGTTGCAAAAAAGATAGCCCGACGTGGGGCTTGAACCCACAGCCTTGAGATTGCTAGAATTTAAGAGTCTCACGCTCTACCGATTGAGCTAGCCAGGCTTTTGATGACGTCAAAAATCGAGAGGACCTATAATAGCTGCCGAAAAAAGTCTCGAGCCGGATTTAGCGGATTTAGCGGATTTAATGGGGACAAATCAAGGGAGAAGAGATACAGAAGAGACATGAAACTGGAAACCACTACTGATCTGTCTTTGTATCGTCAACTTGTCCAGTTGCCCAGTTTTTTAGGTGATTTTTTTCATGTAAGTTTCAACGGTTTCGCGTCAAGCAAACCTTAAAATATACGAAAAAAAAAAAAGAAGGGACGAAAAAGAGACAAAAAAAGAAGGAAAAAAAAGACAAAAAAAGACGAAGAAAAGAACGAACGAGCTTCAGAAACGAATTTGAAACGACTATACTAGACATCATATATCCTTTCAGACGGGAAAAGAGTCATTTACTGTTTCCACCCTCTCTGTCTGATAGTAGACCACTACATGTATTTAAGTTTAAATGTAGAAAAAAAAATTATACCGATGTAAAGGTTGACAGAGAGAAAAAAGATACCTCCAACTAAGAAAAAAGATAGCCCGACGTGGGGCTTGAACCCACAGCCTTGAGATGTCTTTGAATAAGAGTCTCACGCTCTACCGATTGAGCTAGCCAGGCTTTTTTTTTAATTAAAATTATTTATTCAGATTATGGTAAATTCAAATTAATTCCCCCTCAAATTGCCTAGTTCCGCCTCGTCAGCTCCTCCCCTTCCTTCCCACTATCTGTCGCAACTTTTGGATCTTGCTTCCAATTCAGATACTCTCATATCCTTTTCAAATCCTTAGTGAATAAAGGGACCTGTTGCTAATTTCAAGTTTTGGTGCTGCTCTTGCGAAGTAATGTATGATGTCGACTATTACTTGGCTGACTGAATGTGCTCCGATTACCTTCCGGTTTTATATCGTCTCCTTTGTCATGAGGCTGTGTTGTTGTCGATTGCTTTGTTGTAATGTGTTGGTGTGTTTGTGTCCTGTTGAGCCGATTTGCTCATATGCCTAATGAAGTAACCTGATTAATGTGCTGTTTCTTCCGTCTGGTATGGTGAGGCCATCCAGACGTCCTGGGTTATAGTGTCGAGTATGGTTGAATCGGTCCTTTGCCTATTACTTGGTTAAGGTAGCTTCCAAATCTGTCGATTGTGTGGGTGGTGGTTCCTGAAAGCCCTGAGATTCTGAGTCCCCTCTCAAGACTCCAGGCTGCGTATGCTATTTTGGGGAAGTTTGGGTGTTTGATCCTGATATCTTTGTTGACGATGTCGTATAGTGTTGGAGGTGAGGTTAATCCAAGTGTTTGCAGCACTTCGAGTACTATTGGGCACTCGCAGAGGATGTGTTGTAAAAGTTGATGGTAGCCTATTTTCTGTTCTGATGTTTGCCATTTCTTGCAGATTCCACATCCTTGACCGGTGTATGTGAAATATGGTGTTTTTGCTCCTGGTGTTGTCATTGGTATCAGTTTGTTGATCATAAGCTGATGTGTGAATCTGCCGATCGGGTTGTTAGTACAGTAGAGTTGAAATAGGGAGCCACAGCTCTTTTGCCATTCTCTAATAGCTTTGTCTTCGTTAGATGTGTGTGCTCTGAAGTTGGTTTTCCAGTAGTTTGACCACACATTAGGGATGTCCTTTTTCCAGTGGTGTTTGACTGTCTGTGGGGTTAGGTAGATTGGTTCGTCTTGATATTCGGTCTGATACTGAAGGAAAGATTTGAAGAAGGCAGTTTCTGCCTTGGATGTTGAAACAAAAACAAGTTGGAGCCTTTTGAGCAGTCAAAATAAGTCACGTGACCAAAATAAAAAGTGCAGTTTTAGATCGATACTGCAACAGCAAAGCAAAAAGATGAGTCAGACGATGATTAATGAAGTCTGATTGGTTCAAAATCAGGTTTTTCCCGTAAACTAAACAACATTACTCATAATTCAGTCACATTCTTATACTCAATTGTCAGTCACACTATGTCTCAGATTAAGATGGAGATAAACAGTTTCTTCAACAACATGTAGTGACTGTGAGACTCAAATTTGATGCAATCTCAGATTTTCAAATACAAACGAGTTCAAAATAGTTCACTGAACACTATAGTGCAGCTTTTATTCATCAGGGAGCATTACTCATAGACTTAGAATCATCTATTTACTGACACTCTCAATCCTTCCCAACCTTAAAATCTCTGAAAATCAGTAAAAAGAAAAAATAGTAAAAAAAAAAATAGTAAAAAAAAAATGTTAAAAAAAAAAAAAAAAAAGTGACCGTTCCTAAAAGTGACTCTACACATTGACAATAGATTCAAAAGTGATACTCCCCCAAACAAAAGAGCCGTAGATGACAAATCGGTAGTTGTAAAACCAACCAGTAACCACAAAAACACTGCTCCGAGACCGCTCCGAAAAGTGGTCCATGTGCTGCAGACACATTTGGGGCAACGTCTAGACAGCGCCTCAAAACGGCGTGCGTTGCCGGGGATACCTGAAATTAACTGATTAGTGATCGAAAAAAAAAGAGAGAAGAAAAGTACCTCTAAAGCACAGCTCACGTGACTCACATTGCGGTGTTGCGGTCAGGTATGCGTCTATGAAATGAAGTGAGTCACTTACCCCGTACGACCAAACCCTAACCTCTGAAATTTTGAAATTTTGTTCAAAGTGAAAACCACATTGGGAAAATTGCACGTCACAAACATCATCGACAATGAACTTTTCCAAAGAGGAAGAGATTGTGCTGAAGTTCTGGGAGGAGATTGATGCCTTCCAGACGTCACTGAAGCTCAACGCCGACAAGCCTCATTTCACTTTTTACGATGGTCCCCCCTTTGCCACTGGTACTCCCCATTACGGCCATATCCTGGCTTCTACCATCAAGGACATTGTCCCCCGATATGCCCACATGACTGGCCACCACGTGGAGCGTCGGTTTGGATGGGATACCCACGGTCTCCCCGTTGAGCACGAAATTGACAAGAAGCTGGACATCAAGGGCAAGGAAGACGTGATGAAGTTTGGTCTCGCCAACTACAACGAGGAGTGTCGAGCTATTGTGATGCGATACGCCGGCGAGTGGCGAAAGACCATTGGACGGCTGGGCCGATGGATCGACTTTGACAACGACTACAAGACCCTGCAGACCTCGTTCATGGAGTCCGTGTGGTGGGTGTTCAAGGAGCTGTATGCCAAGGACGCCGTTTACCGAGGCCACCGAGTCATGCCCTACTCCACCGCTCTGTGCACCCCCATTGCCAACTTTGAGGCTGCCCAGAACTACAAGGACGTGCTCGATCCCGCAGTAGTCGTTGCCTTCCCTCTTGTCGACGAGCCCGAGGTCAAGCTGCTGGCGTGGACCACCACCCCCTGGACCCTGCCCTCCAACATTGCGCTCGCCGTCAACGCCAACTTTGAGTACATCAAGATCAAGGACGGCAAGACCGGCGAGATCTACATTCTGCTCGAGAACCTGCTCAACTCGCTGTACAAGAACCCCAAGAAGGCCGAGTTTGAGATCCTCGAGAAGGGCATCAAGGGCTCCTCCCTGGAGGGCAAGCGGTACCAGCCCCTGTTCCCCTACTTTGCCGCCGACTTTGAGGACTCCGAGGAGGCCCGAAGCCTCAAGCTCAAGCCCGGTTTCGCCGTCATCTGCGGCGACTACGTGACCGACGCCTCTGGTACCGGAATCGTCCACCAGGCCCCCGCCTTTGGAGAGGAGGATTACCACGCTGCCACCGAGGCCGGAATCATTTCCGACAAGCGGTACCCCCCCAACCCCGTTGACGACGCCGGCAAGTTCACCCCCGTTGTCACCGACTGGGAGGGCGTCTACGTCAAGGATGCCGACCGAGCCATCATCAAGAAGATCAAGGAGATGGGCCGACTCGTTGTCGACGGCCAGATCCGCCATTCATACCCCTTTTGCTGGAGATCCGACACTCCTCTTCTGTACCGAACCGTGCCCTCTTGGTTCGTGCGAATCAAGGAGATGATCCCCCAGATGCTCGACAACATTGAGAAGACCAACTGGGTGCCCTCCAACATCAAGGACGGCCGATTCGGCAACTGGATCAAGAACGCCCGAGACTGGAACATTTCTCGAAACCGATACTGGGGCACCCCCATCCCTCTGTGGGTTTCTGACGACTACGAGGAGGTTGTCTGCATCGGCTCCGTTGCCGAGCTCGAGGAGCTCTCCGGCGTCAAGGGCATCGATGACATTCACCGACACCACATTGACGACATCACCATCCCCTCCAAGATGGGCAAGGGTGTGCTGCGACGAGTCGAGGAGGTCTTTGACTGCTGGTTCGAGTCCGGCTCCATGCCCTATGCCTCTCGACACTACCCCTTTGACCCTGCGTCCAAGGAGGTTATGGAGAAGGGTTTCCCCGCGGATTTCATTTCCGAGGGTATTGACCAGACTCGAGGCTGGTTCTACACGCTGACGGTGCTCGGCAACTACCTCTTTGGCGTGTCTCCTTTCAAGAACGTCATCGTGTCCGGTCTGGTGCTTGCTGCCGACGGAAAGAAGATGTCCAAGCGACTCAAGAACTACCCTGACCCCACCGAGGTTCTGGACAAGTTTGGAGCCGACGCCCTGCGTCTGTACCTCATCAACTCCCCCGTTCTCCGTGCCGACACCCTCAAGTTCCAGGAGGACGGTGTCCGAGAGGTTGTCTCCAAGGTGCTCCTCCCCTGGTGGAACTCGTACAAGTTCTGGGAGGCTCAGGTGTCTCTCGTCAACAAGCTCTACGGCACCGAGTTCAAGTACGACCCCGCTCTCAAGTCCGACAACGTCATGGACCGATGGATTCTGGCTTCTCTGCAGTCTCTCATTGGCCACATCCACGCCATGATGAAGGAGTACCGACTGTACGCTGTCGTTCCCCGGCTTTTGCATCTCATTGATGACCTCACCAACTGGTACATTCGACTCAACCGATCCCGACTCAAGGGTGACAACGGCGAGGAGGATGCTGTCAAGGCGCTCAACACTCTGTTTGAGGCCGAGTACACTCTGGTTCGAGCCATGGCTCCCTTCACCCCCTTCCTTTCCGAGACCATCTACCAGAAGATCAAGCCCTTCATCAACTTTGGTGCCGACGTCAAGGACTCCCGATCCGTCCACTTCCTGGCCTACCCCCAGGTCCGAGAGGAGCTCTTCGACGAGGACATTGAGCTTGCTGTCAAGCGAGTGCAGTCCATCATCGAGCAGGGACGAGTCATCCGAGACAAGAAGAACGTGCCTCTCAAGACTCCTCTCAAGTCTCTGGTCATCATCCACACCGACCCTGCCTACCTCAAGCACGTCCGAAACCTCGAAAAGTACATTGTCGAGGAGCTCAACGTCCGAGAGGTCATCATCACCGACGATGAGGCTGCCCACAAGGTTGTTTACAAGGCTCAGGCCGACTGGCCCGTGCTCGGTAAGAAGCTGAAGAAGGACATTGCTCGAGTCAAGAAGGGTCTTCCCCAGCTTTCTTCCGAGGAGGTCTTCAACTACCTGCAGACCAACAAGTGCACCGTTGACGGCATTGAGCTGGTCGAGGGCGACCTGACCATCTCTCGAACCATTGACGACTGTGGTGAGAACTTTGAGGTCTCTTCCGACCAGGATGTTCTCTGTCTCCTCGACACCAACGTCTACGACGAGTACCGAACCGAGTCCACCGCCCGAGAGGTGCTCAACCGAGTCCAGAAGCTGCGAAAGACTCTTGGCCTCGAGGTCACTGATGACGTCCACATTGAGTACGTTGTTGTCAAGGACTCTCCCGAGCTCAACCTTGAAAAGTCCATTTCTTCTCACACCGAGCTTCTGTCCAAGACTCTCCGACGACCTCTTCGAAAGGAGGGCGAGGAGCAGTCCCAGAAGGGAGACTACATTGGCGAGGAGCTGCAGGAGTGGAAGGATTCCGAGCTTCTGCTCAAGCTTTACAAGCTCAAGATTTAGAGTGACGATGATTGTTATTTAGTAAATGAATAAAATTAGATGATTGATTGGAGTATTAGAAAGGAGTTGGATGGAGAGAGCAGTTTGATGTCTGTTGAATACTTTATCAAATTTACGTTATCAAAAGACTGGTTTTTTTTCTTTTCGAAAACATGAAATCAAAAAGTGAAAATGAAGAATCACAAACCAGAGGTGATGTCAGTAGATGTCAGTTGAGGACATTAGCTTAGCGAATGATTATAATCTCGATTACCACCACTGTTACTTCAAAAATCATGTTTTGAATTCCAAGTCACGTGACACACACTACTAGACGAAGTGACTCAAAAAACTGGAATTTCAAGAAATGAGGGCGTGGCGTAATGGTAGCGCATTGGATTTCGGTTCTATTAGAACGACGTCCTCCAAAGGCTGCGGGTTCGAGTCCTGTCGCCCTCTTTCCTTTTTGCTCTTTTTGTTTCCTTTTTGCTTGTCTTTTTTGGGCATGAATAAATTTTTATGTTGCTATGGATTTTTTATATTTAAGTTTCAACGGGTCATCAAAGGTTACTAGAATTTATGTTAAAACTTTGGAAACTACATTCTAGCTACTGTACAAAGTGAAATAATTGATTTGAAACGCAGTAGGTCTTCATATCATATCCGTTGTACTTTTTATTGATTCCCCGAACAGCGGCTTGGTAAAGGTTCATGTCTCAACATTGTCGGAGTTAGGACCGATATTCTGTAGATATAAATTAGAAATGTGTATGCTAAGCACTCAGGACTTGAGCACTCTCTCCAAAGTCCAATCGCTGTTTGTCGCTAATGGCTCGTGCGCTGGGAAATGTCCACCAATGCACTTTACCGTCCAGAATTCCACAGACGCTGTTGCTGGTGTTTCCCTCGAAACAGTGATACTTTTTGGATACCATGTCCAACACCAGATCGTCGTACCACCACACATAGTTGTCACGAACACGAATATTACACAGATGGTCGGCCAGCTCCGTGAATGTAACATAAAACTTGACATCTCCGCTCTTGACGTCAACCACAATGACAAGCTCATCAATACCACTGTACACATGGAAAAAGGGGCCGTCAAGCCACATGCAGTTGAGAAAGGCAATGAATGACTCGTAGTCCATCATATCTTCCTCAGACTTGTCCAAGCAGCAGAGATCATAAACGCTGCCGTTGGTCATGTCCACCCACTTGAAGTACAGAGGTTTGACAGATTCCTCCGAACCCTCAATGAGATGATTCATGACAAAGACTTGGTCCCTTTCGAACCAGACGCTGGTTTGAAACTCCTCTCCGAGCCCGCTAGAAGGCAGAGTTACCAAAAAGTCCGGCTCATCCTTCACCCCAGAGACAATGCAGTGGTGCTTAATAATGATAATCACATCATCGGAGGTTCTATAAGCCACATACATCCAATCGTCGTAAAAGGCCATTCTCAGAGTCTCATCGACATCCTCCACATCAATTGAAAAGCGCCAGTAACGCCCCAAGAACTGCTGAGTCACAATCATGTGTCCTTTGCTGTCTCGTGTACCAATGAGCTTGACAAAATCTTCCACAGACATGCAAATTGGAGTATGTGGAGAGCTATGATCGGCTGCGTTGAGTCGATTAACACCTTTTATACATGCTGGGCGGAAATACAGATTGTGATGTTCGCTGAGAGGTACACTGTGGGGACCTAACAGGATGGCTTCGTCAGGAATGGCCTCATCCACATGAATGAGCTCACTAGGAACCGCAACAACAGGAAGTTCCTCGGGGCGGCTTTTGGTCTTGGTCATCTCTTTTCTGTCTCTCATTATGCCAATAGCTGTCGCATTCCAGTCTCTGGAAGTGGCCGTAATCCAAGGCCATTCCTCAGTCACTGCCCGCTGTAATTGAGACAGGGCAAGACTACGAAACCTCGAGCAGGTTCGGGCCAACAAAAGCAGAGTCTCCGAGTCCAAATAGGACATTACCAGTGCGTATATTTCATTCGGGAGATCCATGGTAATCGGGGTATCTTGTTGAAGAAGGTGACAGGTATACAAAATCTTAATTGCAGCATTCTGGAATGTGGGGACACTATGGGGCATCTAAAAGGGCTAGAACGGCCAAAAATAGAAAGAAAAGCAAAAAAAGATTACAGCACCCAGGATTCTCGTATGGTCTCCCACTACAATACTAACTAGGCTCTCTGGTGCTTGACTATGGCTGATCGGACGGGAAGCCGTATTTTCACCAGGATATGGCCGTAACCTGAATTGCGCCGACCCGGAATTGAACCGGGGGCCCATCGATGGCAACGATGGATTTTACCACTAAACCATCGGCGCAGACGTTAAAATCGAACCTTGTTGAATAGCTAATAAATGACTTCAAGCACAGGTTATGAGCGAGCTAAATACGCCTTTTAGAGCAATAAGAACAGTTTCAGGATTATATTACCAGTTGACATAACTTATATATGCAATAAACTTGGAACATTTCCTACTGTAGCTGTGTTGATGAGCATTTCGATATTCGATATTTTGCATGTAGGGTTTTCAATCTTTTTGAAACACTCTACTGGAGAAAGATATTACTCACAAGTGGTTCTGGTTGTAGTTGGATGGTTGGTGACACGTATTGGGGCTATTAATATTTCATTTCTGACCAGTGCAGTCACTTCCTAACGCTACAAGTTTCAAAAATGCGTCCTATACAAATCAAATGACACCACCTACTACAATTCCTAGAAAAAAAAACAAAACTACACGACGTAGACAGCAATCGACAGAAGACTCCAAATAATCTCTATGTAATACACCGACTAAAACCGAGGGAAACTCGCGAGACCTTCTCTGGTACAGCTTCATTCAATATCCCATTGATCTATGTACAAACCGCAGTCTTTCTGCAGCCTACCACTTCTTTCCCATTTGCTTCTGGACACAGTCCTTAAACTTCATAAACTCCTGCTGGCACATGTCCTTGGACACTGTCTGGTAGCTCTCCAGAATGCACTTTCCATAAGCCGACGCCTGTGTTAAATGGGAACAAAAAGAATCAAGTGAGGGGCCACGTCGACACGGCCAAACCGACAACGGCGGTGTCGCTGACATGAAGAGTGTCACACCGAGGATACTGTCTTATCCTGCTGAAACGCCACAAAGAGACAACTTGTGAGGCATGGCAATTACTTCCTCTTCTCCTTCCTAAACCCGTTGGAACACAAACCGAAGCATACTTACCACTGTGGAGCAGGCGGCGGTAGACTGTCCCAGCTTTTTGATGGGAGACACTCTAGCTGCTTTGGTCATAGTGTGCTGTTATTGTGATGTGGATGCGGTGTGGTTGTGTGGGATCAAACTTGAATGTGCATGTGGTGCATCTGGGAGGAGAGTAATAAGTCAAGTAACAAAGCACAACCAACCTTGATCTCGTAGTTGAGATTTAGTTACATGGGAACTACAACGCGAGAGCTACTCTGTTATAAGAAAAAAAAATGTCAATATATATTCCGTACGGATGGCGCGAGTGGCTAGTTGGTATTGGGCGCGCCACATTAAATGTTCCACGCCGCCACAATGAAGCTGAGGAAGAAAGCAATGTTGAAACTTGGCTTCTCCTTGATGAGCTCCTGGTAGTCGGTCTCGTCCAGGCCCAGGATCATGGCCACGCCCTTGAACTTGTGGTAGACGCCCTCTCTGAAGGATTGCGAGGTCAGCGGGTTGCTTTCGACAATGCCTCTGCTCTTGAGAAACTGAATGAGCAGACCAGCACCGCCGAGGACCCAGACCAGGATCTTGGAGAACTTGCCGATGACAACTCCACTGATGAGACCGACAAACGAGCCGATGGTGAGCTGCTGGTAGTCGAGCTTCTTGCCGGTCTTCTCGAGCTCCGAGCCGACACGCTGCATGTCTCGGTTGACGTTGGCAATGACCTGCTGTTGAGAGGGGGGAGCGTAGCCGGCGTCGCAACTGATACGCGGGGTCATGAGCGACGAGGTCATGCCCAGACCCACGGAGGCAGCTGTGAGGCCCATGAGGCCAGGCATCAGACGCGTTCTTGCAATTCGAAACATGGTTGTGTGAGAGTGTGAGGTGTGAATGTGGAGTCTATGTGGTGTGTTTTGAGCTTCCGTGGTGTTTGTTAGGCTTGCTGCATGATGCCCCAATGTGGGGGTGCACACCCAACGGTCGACATGTGCACATGTGTTTCGCAGCTGACAAACGCTGTTGAACAGTCGCGAGACAGGGCTGTATGCGAAAGCGCTCGGTATTATCTGGTAATGGCGCCAAATTCCTTCCAGACTATTCCCCGCCTCAGTGGACTGCCGCAACTCTAAACGCGGTCCTTGCTTTGTATTGTTTTAGTCCCCCAACAAACGGTCATATGTGATAATGCATTGTCATGTACGATGTCCAGCACTCAACTGGCCGCTTATCGAGATCACGTGTTCGCCAACTGTCTCGCAAGTGGGGGGTGAGGGCAAGTGGAGAATATATCCGCCTTGAGTCTTTTCCTTCCAAGACAAAAGAAGCAAGCTGCAGGGGCGTGGTTAGTGTGGGGGCGCGAAGTCCTGGGATTTGAGATTCTTGTAATTCTGGATTAGACTGTGATCGAGATGATGCTCAGATGTACCACTGACCCACCATCGGCTTTAGCGGCTTGTGAATGAGGGTGGGTGGGATTTCGGCGTTTGCGATATTTTCAGAGAAATGCGGGGTTGGGAAATGATTCTGGCAAAACGAATGATATCGCCTGTAACTGTCTCCAGCTACAGACAGCTGAAGAAAGAAGCCAAAAGTCCAGAAATTTCCGTCACATTCAGTTTCTCGTTCGAATCTCACTTTTCGGGCTCCGTTGCCGTTACACGCACTAGGCCGCCTCAATCCGCACGCTAGACTAAGCACACACGACCCAAGGGCTAATTTTGTGTCATAGTCCAGATTGTTGCTTTCGTTTTTTCTTGCCTCCGCCTTTTTTAAAAAAAACGCCGGAAACCCTAAACGAATAATACCACTCTGCCCTGTAGCTAACTACTAGTTGCGCTACGCAGTGCACCAATAGCAGCAACCACAGCCAAGAAACAGGGCTAGGAAGGAAAACGCTAGCGGAGCGGTTTTGTGTCGCCAAAAGAGGACCCGGAGACGGACGAGTGTGCAAGCAAAAGAGCCTGTTCTGCGATGCGAGAAGCCCCCGATAAGGCGTGTGCTGTGAGGATAAAGTACCCGCCCAAGATGGGGTAAGGTCGCCCAGAATGGGATACAAAGTACCGTACAGTTCTCTGTGGGGCGGCAACCCCCTGTTTGGGTGAAAGCATGCGTGACACAAACAGCAGGCTTTCGCGGGCTTCAGTCTATCAAAGTCTCTCTCATTTAGGACATGAGATAGAGCTCGCTCTTGGACGCCCTATAAGGACAGTTTAAATGAGTCTTTCTGACTCGCAAAAGCCTTACCTTGTGTCTTAAGCTTCCGCACTCAGATACGGCGTAACTTTTTCGGAGCCCCGATAGGTGGTGTTGTAGATTGTGGATTGATACAATATTTCGCAAACGATTTAAAGAAGTGTAGGACTTCGCAACAAACCCTCTAGAGACCTCATAGCCCTCCAGAACACAGAATTACATCCCTTTTCCAAACGACTTCGCTTAAAGTTAACCGCTGCAAGACTTTAGCTTTGCACCTACCTCGGGGATGGGTTTCCGATGCATAGTCCAAGCTGGTAAGATGTGCGAAAGACGTGATAAATTTGACTCTTAAGAACCTCCCTGGACTCCACCAAACCACTCATCACCGACATGGAATACTCGTACCAGCGCGACCCCGTCGGACTCGTGGCCCAGGAGCTCGAGGACGCCGGCGTCATCTACAGGGAACAGACCAGAGACAGCGTTCGAACTACTCCAAGCGCACCCCTCGATCTGGAGGCAGGTCGCAGCTCAGCCACAGGAGAAGATAAAGACGAAAAGCATCTGGCCGACATTGTCGAACCAACAACTTCCAACAGCTCTCTCAGCACGCACAGAGAACACCCCACACACATTCTCAATAACGACAATGGATCCACCCATTCAAACACAGACACAATCTCAGATATCCCGCCGCTGTACCCCGAGGGCGGCAGAAAGGCCTGGACCGTTGTCTTTGGCTCGTTTTGCGGCCTGGTTGTGTCTCTGGGAATCATGAACACCATTGGTTCCGTCAACTCTTACATTTCTGACACCTACCTCAAGAACGACAGCGAGCAGAAAATCGGCTGGATTTTCGGTGTCTATGCATTTCTCTCCTTTTTTCTGGGAGTACAGATCGGCCCTCTCTTTGACAGATATGGTTCCCGATTACTCAACATTTTTGGTGCCGTACTCATTGTGCTGGGAACCTTCACCACAGCCGAGTCCACCAACTATTGGCAGTTCATGCTCTCGTTCGGTGTCTGCACTGGTATTGGCTGCTCGGTACTGATTGTTGTGGGGCCCAGTTGCGTCTCTCACTACTTTAACGAAAAGCGAGGTCTGGCCTCAGGCATTGCCATCTCTGGTGGAGCTGTGGGCGGAGTGGTGTTTCCCATTGTCATGCGCGTCTGCATCTCCGCCTACGGGTTTCCCTGGGCTATGCGCATCCTTGGGTTCGTTTACCTCGGTCTTTTGATTGTTGCCATCATCTTGTGCGACTCTCGTGGACCCGAAATCGTCGATATCGAGGAGAAGATTGAGCTAGCAGCCAACCCTGGCGTCACACCATCCGTGCGAACCGCCAAAAAGGCTGCTGCCATCGATCTCACAGCCTTTCTGGACATTAGATTTACTCTACTTGTCATTGCAGTCTTTGCCATGGAGCTGTCTCTGTTTGTTCCTCTCACATACCTCGGAAAGTACGGAATCGAGCAGGAGATTGGCGGCAAGGGCGAGGACTCATTCGGATGGTGGATTTTCGCCATCTCCAACGCGGGCTCTGCTGCTGGACGTCTTGTGACCGGATGGACTGGAGACAAATGGGGTCGATTCAACACAATGCTGGCGTCTATTCTGTCCACTGGAATCTTCATCTTTGCAGTGTGGCTTCCTACCAGCAACAAGTTTGCCGTGTACATTGTGTTTGCCATTCTCTGGGGCTTTGCTTCGGGGTCTTTCATCTCTCTGACACCCGTTTGCATTGGTCAGATTTCAGATACAAAGTCGTTTGGCACGCGGTACGGTACATGCTACATGCTTGCATCGCTGGGATCTCTGATTGGACCCCCTGTGGCTGGCGCAGTCTACGGCACTGCTGGATGGACTGGTCTCATTTGCTTCACTGGAGGCATGACCATTTTCTCCTTCATTTTCCTGCTGGCGTCCAGACTAAAGTGTGCTCCAGTGTGGGCCCGATTTTGAAGAAAAGACAGTTTGGGGAGCATTTGGGTTGGTTATTGGGTGTTTTGTAGCTTTCAGGTTTAATATTATTTCATGAACAGGTTGAGGAGCAGAGGCAGGTTGATGGAGGACACAGTAATATGTATTTCTGACCTATGAGAAACAATTCCGTTTAAAAAACGGTAAACATATCATTCTGGCACAGATATACTGTTTGCTGTCTAAAGTTGTTTCTCGTTGGACATTAATTTTAGACTCTGGACTAAAGTCTCGACCTGCAACGATAAACGGGCAGTGCAGAAATCAAATCTAGATGAGGCTCTAAACGTGCCAGTAGTGGTTGCCGTTGAAGTTCAATATCTTTTAGAGATGTGTTAGCACTAGAGCCAGGTGACTTTCCCCAGCCTGTCCAACGTCTTTTCTCTGAAAAGAGTGTTTTTCTGGTAGCGTTTTTGTAGCACGTGTGACCTGCTAGATGCATCGTCTGAAGCGTTTATTATAAACAACGCTAGTCTAGCAAAGTCGCTAAGACCATATTTCTTGTTGCGAAACCTCATTTAGTCAGGCACAGGACCTCATGCCACGATATTGTTTTGCCGTGGAATGCAATTCTAGATTTTTATGAAGGCCGTAGAAAGCTGTTCATCTGCTGGCGAATTTTTGGGTGTGGTACCATCCACAGGCAGCAGAGCTCCTTTGGTATACAAAATCACCGCAACCGATTTGGACCCAATCTCTGCTCACTTTCGATCTCATTAGTTTCAAATTCCAAACATCATTCAGAATAAAAAACACCCGCAATAATACAATGTCCGCGGCATTTCGGTGACGTCAAAGTGCATCGTCCTGCAGAGAACATTGGGAACTGTGCGGAAACATGTGGTGTGTCCAGTTTGCGGACTGGTCAGATTTTCTCTTATCTGGAGTCAAAAACCCCATTCAGCAGCTGAAAACTACCGTGTGACACAAACAGCGCCGCAATTGACCCCGAACTGCGTCCACAAACATCTCACGCCATCCTGTCTCCACTTGCCATGAGTAACACCGCAAAAGGTAAGTTAAATCGCGGCAACGTCTGTTTTGACCAACAACGTCGAGAAAATACGAGCACTTTCCAAACTGCGAAAAGACGTTGAAAACTAAAGCAAACGACAGCTCCGCAGGGAGCACAAAACGCACGGCTCGGTGACACTGCCGGTGTCACATCTGCACGGTGCTTCGCCCGGATTCCAGACTAGCAGCAGCTTGGTTCCTCAACTCCGGGGAAGCAACTCTAACCATATTGAAAGCACCGCACATGTGACGGGCGAAGCATCCTTTGGTTTCAGCAAAGCATACATCTGTATCGGTTTTTTTTCTTTCTTCTCACACCACACAACCACAAACACACATCAATTGATAACAACATGGGACTCGCCAGCAAACTAGCAGCCGCTCAGGCCAACCAGGGAGGCGCTCCCCCCGGAGGCGCCCGACCTCCCTACCCCACCCAGGGCCAACCCGGCCAACAACACTCGCAACAGCCTCCCCAGGGCCAATATGGAGCCCCCCAGGGCCAGGGTCAGGGCCAGGGCTACCCTCCTCAGGGCCAGGGCCAGTACGGCGCTCCTCAGGGCCAGGGCCAGTACGGTGCTCCTCAGGGCCAGGGTCAGGGTCAGTATGGTGCCCCCGCACAGCCACCCCGACCTGGACAGCAGCAGCAGGGCCAATACGGAGCTCCTGGCCAGCAGCAGGGCCAGTACGGTGCCCCTGGACAGCAGCAGGGCCAGTACGGCGCCCCTCCCCCTTACGGACAGCAGCCAGGTCAGCATGGAGGATACGGTGGAGCCGCCGCAGGAGCCGCAGTAGGAGCTGCCGCAGGATACGCCGCTAACCAGTACAATCGGCCCGCCGCCGGAGCTCCCGGACAGCAGCAGGGTCAGTACGGCCAGCAGCCCCAGCAGGGACAGTACGGCCAGCAGCAGGGACAGTACGGGCAGCAGCAGCAGCAGGGCCAGCAGCAGCAGGGCCAGTACGGAGCCCCCGCCCAGGGTGGCGGCAACACTGGCCAGTACCTGCAGATGCTGCAGAAGGCGGTCCAGGAGAACCGTCTCGAGTCATTCTACCCTCCCCAATCCCTTCAGCAGATTGCCTCCGGCATTCAGAACCAGATCTCACAGGTGGCCGGCCAGTGGAACATGCCCATGGAGATTGCCGTCGATCTTGTGCGTCTAGCTCTGTACGACATTGTTCTGTTCATTGACGATTCCGGATCCATGGCATTTGAGGAGAACGGTGAGCGAATCGATGATCTCAAGCTCATTCTGGGCCGATGTGCATACGCCGCCTCTCTGTTTGACCGAGATGGTATTGACGTTCGATTCCTCAACAACCACTCTCTCAAGGGTAACGGAATCAATTCCGAGCAGGCTGCCCAGGCTCTTGTGGCCCAGGCCAAGTTCTCTGGTCTCACTCCTCTCGGCTCCTCTCTTGACGCCAACGTCATCCAGCCTCTTGTTGTTGGACCTGCTCGACAGGGCTCTCTCAAGAAGCCTGTTTTGGTCATCACCATCACTGACGGTACCCCCGCCGGTGAGCCTCATGGCAAGATCTTTGACGTTATCAAGAGAGCCAAGCAGGCCCTCACTCAGTCTCGATACGGACCCGGTGCTGTTGCCTTCCAGTTTGCCCAGGTGGGTAACGATCTCAAGGCCCGAGAGTTCCTTGGACAGCTGGATGTTGACCCTCATGTCGGAGGCATGGTTGACTGTACTTCCAACTACGAGACTGAGCAGGACGAGATGGCTCGACTTGGTGTCGATCTTACCCCTACCCTTTGGCTTGTTAAGCTTTTGATGGGTGCCATTGACCCCAGTTACGATCAGCAGGACGAGGTGCGAAGATGAAGCGAGAGCTGAGAAAGATATGAATGTAATGAATATGGACTTTGACGTGTACGTTAGCGGGGTTGCGACGATTTACAGGAATCAGAACCATCAATGTTGGATACCCCAGAAAACATCCGTATCTTCGTATTTGTTAGGGGCCACTTAGCTTACAAACTCCATTAGCTTAGTGCTAAACTATGTATGATTGTCTGGACTAATCCTTAGCAGTACACAGTTAGAAATTGACATTAGTTGAAGATGATTTATTTTGTATTGGGTGAATTCCGGTGAATTCTGTTGGATTCTGTTGAATTCGCCAAATACGTCAAGTTCCATCAAATTCCGTCAAATTTGTTCTTGACTTACACCGTAATTAAATACAGCAGTCCCTCTATGGGACTGGCCCATGTTTCTTTTCACGCTAAAGCAAGATTTCCTGGGCAGGCACCAAGTAGCTGCAGTAATATGGCGACTAGAATACTGTCAGGTAAATGATTATTCAGAGATCGTTTTCTCTGTGCAATGTTGAATATCAACGAAATCATTTCATCTCATGCCTGAGTATGAACATAGACCTATTATCGCATCTAACAGTGGCTCTTGGTTGGCTCTTGTCACTTTTTTCTTTCTTTTTCTTTCAAGGAAATGCTCCGATAAATCTGATGATCGCACTAAACCAGTTAACAAAAACCTTTGTTATAAAGGAGCCACACTGATATAAAGATATTCAGAGCTGTTTTTCTGGTCTTCATACTATCCTCACTCTCTGCAAAATAGTTTCCACTCACTCAATTGCTCTAATGACGCTTCTGACTGCCCATGTTCAGGCCCAAAACCCCATTGTGGCGTCAATTGCTACCGAAATCGCCAACGGTATCTTATCTGCCAAGACTGACGACTCTCAGTCCCCTCAAGATGCCTCTTTGTCAGTCTGGTCCGTGATTGACATTATGACCAACAATCCCAGTCTCTCTCAGCTCATCAACTCCGCCCTCCCTGCAGTTGCTCTTGGCATAGACACCCAGAACTTCCCTGCTTTGATGTCTCAGGTGATTGCTACAGCCGATGGCTTTCAGGGAGATGCTGACTATTCCAAGATTAGCACAGCCTTCCTTGCTCTTTCAGCCGTAGACATCCCTCAGGCTCTCCAGAACATTGACCGCAACCTCGCCAGCGTCTGGGCGATTGTCACTCCCGGTCTTCCTGCCCTGACTGTTGAGTTTTCCAGTCAGTGGAGCGAGGCCACCAGCAAGATTATGTCTCTGGGCACTGTTTTTCATGTTTTTGGATCTAGCGAGATGGGTATCTCAGCCATTGCCACATCAAACGTTTCCTCGGCTGTATATGGAGTCCCCAAACCCACAACCACTGGTTTCTCAGTTTCCTCGGTTTCTTCAGTTTCTTCAGTTTCTTCAGTTTCCTCAGAATCTTCAGTTTCTTCAGTTTCTTTAGTTTCTTCTCAATCTCCCTCAACCTCAGCTTTTGCTTCCGTTTCAGCGGCACAGGTCAACGGTGCTCCCTCGTTCAATGTCCAGCTCGCGGCTGGTCTGATAGTTGCAGCTGGATTTGCTGTTCTTCTGTAGTGGCAACAAACCGTCAACTTCAATGAAGTCTCAATTTCGACTCTCATTTCCAACTCTCATTTCCAACTCTCAATTCAGCTTTATTACAACAGTAAAACCACCTGTAAAGTACGGTCCGTAGAAAGAGTGCCCATCCCAAGTGCATAATCATGTCCACAATGCTGATCTGCTGTTCCAACTATACCGACAATTTGAGAAGTCCATATGTTTCTTGATCTACCAAAACAATTCTTCAGAAAAACAATTTCAATAATAAATATCCGAAAACAATTGCAAAAATAAAAATCTGATCACTCATGTGAATATCCATTTTACTCTTTTTTGTAATCATCCCGTCATCCGAAACAACACTCGACGACGCAGAAAAAAAGAAACATGGTCAAAAATCGATCTTTTTGCGCCTCCACGTAAACAAACACTACAATTGCAATCTCCACAGTGCTCAAATACCACTGTTGTGGACTGACATTTATTTTCCGCTGAAATATCGCTGATTCGGACCCAGAATCACCCAAACTCTAAATATTTCACTCCTCAAAATAAAGTTTGGAATTTTCTCTTCTCTAAAGAGCCAGCCCTACAGATCCACAACTTAGGGCTCTGAGTGCAGCTCTGGACGCCGAGAGAGCCCCAGCAAACGATCTACAACGCCGCCAAGAGTCCCCGCCAGCCCGTTTCCGGTCACGTGACGGCCCACAGCCGCCTACCGAGAGAGTTTGAACACAACTTGTGGCTCCGATCCGGTCCGAGGTTTGTTGCTTCTGTGTCTGTTGCAACTGCCTTGTCAGGGTGCTGGATGATGCGATTCCCATCCGGCGGCACTGACTCACGTCACATGACCGGTTGTTTCCGCCCAGCTGAAGCGGATCAGCAAATTCGTGGAAGTGCAATTGCTTGAAAAAAAAAAATAGAAAAAAAAAAAGAAGAGACAAACGGCTTCAGACACAGACGAGCAGAACTGCTGAGGGAGACGGGACAAGCTGGGGTAACAGGTACCGGGAGCTATTGCTGCCTTGCTATAGGCCAATTCGCCAGACTAAAACTAGTGGTAATTTTTTCTTTGGGCCATTGCTACTACCTATGGGTTACAGTTTGCAGGACCAACCTTATTACGAAGTTTTTGGCTTCTCTTTTTTTTCTCCAACCACCCATAACGTTGTTAAGGGTATCATGTGATGTAGAGGGATGGTAGTCGGGGCTAATAGCAGCAGTGTAGAGCGCACAAGGAGCGGAAAAGAGGGAAAAGCGCGGCGAATCCAGTCAATTTTACCGGAGGGACAGGCCACGGGCCGCAGCTAGCGCACAGAGAGGTTGTGCGTGTCGCAATCCAGGGCTTCCTCCTTGTACAATCCCGCACGTGCATGGTTACCCGGCCCGCACTCTTACCCGATTGGGATGAAAATTTTTTCACTGCAAGCACCATATTTATTTTCGCTTTTCCCTCTTTCTACTACCACCTTACCTTGAAACTTCAAGTATAACAAAATGAGTGAAGGAACTTTTGCTGGAGCTGTCGGTATCGATCTCGGAACCACCTACTCGTGTGTTGCCACCTACGACTCTGCTGTCGAGATCATCGCCAACGAGCAGGGTAACCGAGTTACCCCCTCTTTCGTTGCCTTCACTGAGGAGGAGCGACTGATCGGTGATGCCGCCAAGAACCAGGCCGCCCTCAACCCCGTCAACACTGTCTTTGACGCCAAGCGACTCATTGGTCGACGATTCGACGACGAGTCTGTCCAGAAGGACATCCAGACCTGGCCCTTCAAGGTTGTCGACAACGCCGGTGCCCCCCTCATCGAGGTCGACTACCTTGGCGAGAAGAAGACCTTCTCCCCCCAGGAGATCTCCTCCATGGTTCTCACCAAGATGAAGGAGATTGCCGAGGCCAAGCTTGGCCAGGCTGTCGACAAGGCCGCTGTCACCGTCCCCGCTTACTTCAACGACGCCCAGCGACAGGCCACCAAGGATGCCGGTGCCATTGCCGGCCTCAACGTCCTGCGAATCATCAACGAGCCCACCGCTGCTGCCATTGCCTACGGTCTCGGTGCCGGAAAGCAGGAGGCTGAGCGACACGTTCTCATCTTCGATCTCGGTGGAGGAACCTTCGATGTCTCTCTGCTCTCCATCCAGGGCGGTGTTTTCACCGTCAAGGCCACTGCCGGTGACACCCATCTCGGTGGACAGGATTTCGACACCAACCTGCTCGAGCACTTCAAGGCCGAGTTCAAGCGAAAGACCGGACACGACATTTCTGCCGACCCCCGAGCTCTGCGACGACTCCGATCCGCCTGCGAGCGAGCCAAGCGAACTCTGTCTTCCGTCGCCCAGACCACCGTCGAGGTCGACTCTCTCTTCGAGGGTGAGGACTTCTCCGCCAACATTACCCGAGCCCGATTCGAGGACATCAACTCCGTTCTCTTCAAGTCTACCCTCGAGCCCGTCGAGAAGGTCCTCAAGGACTCCAAGATCGACAAGTCCAAGGTCAACGAGGTTGTCCTTGTCGGAGGTTCCACCCGAATCCCCAAGGTCCAGAAGATGCTTTCCGACTACTTTGACGGTAAGGCCCTCGAGAAGTCCATCAACCCCGATGAGGCTGTTGCCTACGGTGCCGCTGTCCAGGGTGCCATCCTGACCGGCCAGGCCGTCGGCGAGGACACTGAGGATCTCCTGCTCCTCGATGTCGTGCCTCTCTCTCTCGGTGTCGCCATGGAGGGTAACATTTTTGCCCCCGTTGTTCCCCGAAACACCACCGTCCCCACCCTCAAGCGACGAACCTTCACCACCGTTGGCGACAACCAGACCACCGTCCAGTTCCCCGTCTACCAGGGTGAGCGAGTCAACTGTACCGAGAACACCCTTCTCGGTGAGTTTGACCTCAAGAACATCCCCCCCATGAAGGCCGGCGAGCCCGTTCTCGAGGCCATCTTCGAGGTCGATGCCAACGGTATCCTCAAGGTCACCGCCGTTGAGAAGTCCACCGGCCGATCCGCCAACATCACCATCTCCAACTCCGTCGGAAAGCTTTCTTCCGAGGACATTGAGAAGATGATTCTTGACGCCGAGAAGTTCAAGTCCCAGGATGAGGCTTTCTCCAAGCGACACGAGAACAAGCAGAAGCTCGAGTCTTACATCTCCACCATTGAGGCCTCCATCACTGACCTTGACTCCAAGTTCAAGCGAGGCTCCAAGGACAAGATCGAGACTGCCCTCTCCGACGCCATGTCTGCCCTTGAGATTGACGACGCCTCTGCCGACGATTACCGAAAGGCCGAGCTTGCTCTTAAGCGAGTCGTCACCAAGGCCATGGCTACCCGATAAGCTATTGTCTCTGTAGACACCCAAAATATCCTTGTATGATGACTTTTGACTGTAGTGTGATTGTAGCATTGCTTGAACCAAGGAAGAATGAATAGATTGCATGTTAGTATGAGTAGATTGCATGAGTAGATTGTTAGTTGAAACGTTGACAGAAGAGACACGAATAGATTGTTAGTTGACACAATATTACATGAAACGATAGATTGCGTTGGTTGGGTACAGACTCTGTAATAAATAATTTTTCTCTTAAAATTCAATTGGGCATGTGCTGAAATTTGGAATTAGTGCTGAACGTTGTCTGTGAATTGTTCTATTGCAAAGTGCTGTAAGAAGTATCCATAAGTGTGGTCTCGTCACTAGCTCCTTACAGGTGCATTATTTGGAAATCGCATTTTGAACAGTTTCATTTTGCATTCAACTAATTTCTTTCTCTTCAAGCAAACACATGTTTAATTGAATATTAATGAGAAAAAAAAGCGCTACAGAGAAGACAATTATACGATTCAACTTCAATTATAGTCTGAATTCGATATAATGCAATTTCCAAAATCAACCTATCATAGACACTACAGAATGATCTCAATACCAGCGTTTGTAGTTGATTTTACAATGAATTCACTATTCAGAATCTGATCTCGTATCGCAATGAAATTGGCTTGATTCTAACTTGAACGAGTCATGAAGAAACACTTCTATGAGAGTACATAGAGAGTACACTACAATAAATCAGAAACCTCCAACACATTGAAATCCAACTGTCAATCATAAATGATCGGCAAACGGCAAAGACCAGCCCAGTTTTTCTAGTATCTGCAGACTCGTGTAAACTCATATTCGGGAGCCTTATAACAACATCCAAGAACGGCTAAAAATTGCAACCTATGCATTTTTCACAGGTAAGAAAGCTGTGGATGGTTGCGCCAAGAGTAGGCTGAACCTGATGCAGACAAAGGCAGGTACTCACTATAGGGTTCCAAAGATCAATGACGATTGATTAGATGGAAGTAGCATGTACGACATGCCAGACAATGAGTCTTGTCCTAGTCTACGACGCAGTTTGACCATCTCAAACCTGAATATTGATGTTTCGCTAGAGTTGAAGATGGAAACCCGTGGAAAGTTTGTCATATCGAAAGTGGCTGCATAGATGGAAAAATCAACAACTTCAATACAGCTTGGGTTTATAGGACATGTACTTTAGACAGGGTAAATGTGATAAAGGACGTTCTAATACCATCCTCTCCAATCTCACTATCTCAATACCCCTAAACCGACTCTCGAATGCCAATCTCAGGTTCTGGCTGAAAACTCGGCCGATCGGTGGGGTTATACGTCAGCCAATCAACGTCTGTTGTACCTCCCTCCAGCCAAGACCAGATTCGGCAATTGAACGCCGCAAGTTATCTGATGGAGACGCAGAGACTCCCGCATCAAAACAGTGCTTTGAAGAAGATATGGCGTCTTAGACAGACCAACTGGATTCCAGAAGTGACTGCCAGTAACGCTCGGAGATTTGGGAAATTGAACCATGTTCGAAATGACTGTCTCTAGCAAGCGACTTCTATTCCCTCAGAGGTGATAGAATCAAGCTCCAGTCTCGAGACGCCGTTTGACACCCACTAGCCGCCTGCTTTTGTCTCTTTTTGTCTCTGTCCAAAGCGTATTCGGATCCAGAGCCGTCTTCATCTGATTGCGTGAAAAAGTGAAAAAGAAAAAGCGTCAAAACGTGCATATGAGCCAGTCAGAAATGTAGCCTCACGTCTAGCCATAGCCTCTACAGCTGGCATATGGACATTGAACAAACAACACAACCTCGCTAGAAAAACCGGATATTATCAATTGAACACATGGCAACCTTGCAAACAGTCGTCATGCGCTTCTTCCTGCCTCTTTGGCCGCGCTCTTGGCACATTTATTAGCTAGTTTGAAATTAGACCTCGAGGTGCATGAGAAAACTGAAGCAATACCCAGATTATCGCTCCAACTTTTTTTTATCAGATCCATCTGCCTTTGGAGAAACGCCTCTCATCGTGTCTAAAAGCCGGCCAAAAGTGGTGCCGTTGTAACCACAGCAACCGCCGCGTTTCAAAGACCCCCCAAAACCAGCAGAAAAGCGATTTGAGACACAAATACCCCCCCGCTAACCCGTCTTTATGAATCATCCCAACAAGGGTCAAACCCTGTCCGCAAGTAGGTTGGGTCCCCAATGCCAAGAAAAAAAGCCTAAAGTTATCTGATTTTTTTATCAATTTGATCATCCCACATGAGTCCATATATAGAGACCCCCAACCGCTCCTCCCCGATAGTCCCAAAGTAGCCAGCTCCACCATGAAGATCGCCTCCATCCTCGCTCTTGCTGCCGCAGCCCTCGCAGCTCCCCAGCCTCTGATCACTCCTCCCCCCTCCGTGGTCGAGAAGCGACAGGACAACCAGGCCATTCTTGGAGCCGATGTCTGGACCCAGACCCAGGCTAACGGCCATGAAAAGCTCATGACTCCCACCGTCATTGACGGTGTCACAATCTCCGGCAAGCCCATGTCCGAAATCAACGGAACCCCGACGCCCTGGAACTCGCTGGACAAGACTGGTATCCCCTACAGAGTCACTCCTTCCATCAAGAAGGAAAAGGACCAGCCCGACCAGACGATTTCGGCCTCGCCCAACCCCCCCGCTAACTTTGCTCCTCTGTCCACCGACACTCCTCCGGTTCTGGGCTGCTGGTCCAACAGCGAGCTGCTCCCCAAGGACGACGACAAGTCCATTGGCTACCCCTTTTGCACCCCCCACAACGGCACCGAGATGGTCGCCGACGAGATCTACTGGGTCACCTGGGACCCCAGCTACTGGGGCGGCAGCGACATTACTCTTGTCAAGCTGAACCTGCGATCTCTGCCCACGTCCACCGACGACCTCATCTACGAAACCGAGCTGTTTGCCAACAACAAGGGCTACTACCCCCTGCAGATTCAGCGAAGCTGGACCAACAACGGCGGCTACTTCTTCATCAACATTGTGCCTCTCACGCGGCCCGACACCAAGGCCAAGAACGTTGGCACCAAGGCCGGACCCATTGTGCGAGCCATTCTCAAGAAGGACGACGGCATCACCTCGGTTACCCGAGTCCCCAGCGAGAACTCTGTGCTTCCCGGTAAGAAGCACAATGGCGGAGGCATCAGCAAGGGCGGTATTGCCGCTGCTGTGGTCGTTCCTGTTGTCGTGGTCATGCTGCTCTCGGCTCTGGGCTTCCTCTACTACCGACAGAAGCAGACCAAGAAGAACCAGGTGTCCAGCGACCGAACCTGGAACCCTGCGGAGAACGTGCGAAACATGGACTCCATGCCTCCTCGACGGTCCGACGTGTCTCTCGATCGAACTGTCTCAATTGACGACACCCACTCCATCAAGGGCGGCAACCCCTTTTCAGACGAGCGATCCATCTAGTCGTCTCTTCCTGTATGATTTTTTCCACCATTTGAGATTCTTGCAGCTTTCGAAAACCGATAAAAGGCCAATAGCCGTTCTATTTAAGTAGTTTAATGAAATGACGTATTTATGATATTTTAGGGGTGTCTAGTCTGTAGCTATCATGTACAGGTTTTTGGTTTAATCGTCTTAAAGTATTCAACTAGTCTGTAGCTATAATGTATAGGTTCTTGGTTTAAAATCTTCTTTCCATCATTCAACTAAATACTTCTGCAGTGTTCAAGAGCCCTTTGTTCTCTATTAGAAAGCCCGTCTTGTATCCAATTAGCCCAACACTGAGCACCTGTAATCACAATTCTAGTAACATCTATATGGATCACTCCAGCGTGCCCTCGTCCACCTCCAGCTCCGTGGGGTTGTAAATCTTGTCGCTCACACCCCAAATCTGTCCAATATTGTCCTCAGAAACAGAGCCAAGGCACCACTTCAGGTTGGGATTGTATGAAAAGGACGAGACAGGGGCCGTGTGGCCTCCGTGCATGAAAAACAGCTCGGGAGAAGCGTCCTCAGCGTCGTCCTGCGACTGCTCACATCCAATTGTGTTGGTGTTCCACACAATGACACGTCTGTCGTTGGCAGAAGAAGCGAGATACTGCGGCGAGTAGGGATCCCACTGCACACCGGTGACGGCGCCATTGTGGCCAGCCAGCGAGTGCAGTCGGTAGCCAGTGTTTCGAATGTCGTAGAGGTTCACTGTTGACTCGGAAGAACCAGCCGCAAAAAGGTAGTCGCTGTGAGGAGAAAAGGCGAGGCAGTTGTACGGAGTGGGCTTGTCGGCGGGCGGCGGTCGGGTGAGCGCGGCCTCTCCATTGGCTCGTGTGTCGTACAGAGCCACGAAACCAGATTCCAGCGCAGCTCCCACAATATAAGGAAACTTTTTGTGACACTCCACGTCGTTGACAGAGGTGGTTTTGGTCTCCCAGGTGGCGGACTTGGCCTCCACGTCCCACACAATCACCTGTCCATCCTCACCTCCGGAAACCAGCTTTTGTGGCGATGCCCAGTCCAGACCAAACGCGTTTTCAGTGTGCTTTTTCAGCACCGTTGGCGCTTCTGTGGTCTCTCCGCTGATTGAGCGAACAAAGATGGTTCCTTCGCCGTTGATTGACGCCATCACGTCTCCCAAGCTCCGCACCTTGTTGGGCTCTCCGTCGTGGTCCCACTGTTTGACCGTTTTGAACCGCAGATCCGGCACTTTTCCCACATCTGCCACGTCGAGGGGGAGGTGGGCCTCCATGAGCACGATTTTCTCCGCGGCCTCTTCTCCCTGGGAAAAAGTGCCAGCTAGCGCCTGGTGGATTCCGACACCGTTTTCCACTCTGTAAGAGGCCCAGTCAAAGGTGAGAGAGGGCCACGTCATGGTGGTTTCGCTCACAAAGGAGTACATGAGCGGACAGTTCTTTTTCCATGTCTCGTACTCTGCTCCAATGTCTTCTTTGGGTGATGATGGTGATGCCGACATTGTGTTGAGTGTAAGTGAGTGTGAATAGATGCAGGTTAATTACGAGACGCGATCATTGATGAACTTTAAATGTGGTAATGGGACTGAGAACAGGATACGCTATAAGAGCAGACAGTGAGAGAACTGCAAGGAAAAGTGTACTATTAGGTATTAAATTTCATTTAGATCAGAATGCACTCTTCAGATTTCTTTGAGCACAAACAGGGCCTTTTTTGAAGTATCCAGTTGACTCTGAGGTGGAAAGTTTCTTGTCTCTGTTAAAACTGGGATTTTCAGATCGAGAGTGGGTTGATTTAATTGGAGTGACATGGGAGGAAACCTGCAAATATTGTCGTTTTCTCGCTAAAACATGTGAAGCTATATAATGCGATGAGATATCATCCACTGTAGCCCCACCGAACGTGCTATACATGTTTGGAGAGTGAATATTCCGTCACTGTAGCAACCAACTCACATGATGCAAGTCTTCTTTTTTGGTGTTGGGACTCTGACAACTTCCGAAAGCAGTTCCAAAAGAAAACGGTGATTTTGATCAGCCAAAACTGATGGTATTTTTCGATAAACCCTAGTGAACTTCAACCGACCGACTACCGTGCCGTACTCTGGCGAATGCTTCTGGCAAAAAGAAGACTTTTCCCCTGCTATCTGCTCCTACTGCCTCAATCAAATGAGGCCAAATTACAACACTATACAGCATGTGCAGAAATCGAGCAGACGTCCGTACAGTGTGGATATGAATATCCAAACCACAAAAAAGATGGAAATACACGAAGCAAACTGCTCAGATACACCCACATCCACTCGCTGCCCCATCTGGAAGGCAGCTCGACGCGTAACCCGGGAAACCCAACCGCTTGGAATTAAACTCACTCCTTGACTCGATTAGGAATAGTAACGAACGCGTCTGAAATGTTAATTATTTTAGCGTCCAACGTCGGTCTTCCCTGCACTCCAATTTCTGCACTTTACTTCTCACCACCACAACCGCCATGTCTTTCGATCAGGGACGAGTTTACGCCACCCATGTGCTTCCCGGAGACGCTCCGGAGGACGATACCAACTCCGAGCTGCTTAAAAAGTTTGCCGGCTTCATCAGAGAGTTTTACATGGACGGCCAGTTTCTGTATCGAGATCAGCTGAAGGACAATGTGCTGGGAAGCCAGTTCTGGCTCAATGTCAGCGTGGCTCACGTGCGGTCGTACGACCAGGATCTCGGCCAGAAGCTCGCCGACCAGCCCACAGACATGCTCAAGCTTTTCGAACAGTCTGCGAAATCGGTGGCCCGAAAGCTGCTCAACCCCAACGCTACCGACGACGAAAACGCTCCTGGAAGCGACAACAGCACGGAAACCAAGGTGCCCTACATCCAAATCACTCTGAGATCCGATGCCACGCCAACAAACATTCGAGATCTCGGATCCAACAGTATTTCGCGGCTGGTCCGAGTGCCCGGAATCATCATTGGCTCCGGTTCCGTGTCCAACAAGGTCAAAAACGTGACGCTCATGTGCCAGTCGTGCAAGGACCAGCAGCACATTTACGTTCCCCCCGGATTCGCCGGCATGAACATCCCCAGAACCTGCCAAGGACCTCCCAACCCCTCAGGAGAGCCCAAGCGCTGCCCTCTGGACCCCTACATCATTCTCCACGAAAAGAGCGAGTGGGTGGACCAGCAGGTGCTCAAGATGCAGGAGGCGCCCGAGATGGTGCCCGTGGGAGAAATGCCCCGCCACGTGGTTCTCTGTGCCGATGGCTACCTCGCTCACAAGGTCGTGCCCGGCACGCGAATCATGGCCATTGGAGTGTACTCCATCTACACCCAGAACAAGGGCCAGGCCCGAAACAACAACACCAAGGGAGCCGTGGCTATCAAGAACCCGTATATTCGTCTGGTGGGCCTGGCTTCGCTGGACGGCTCCGAGGGCGAGGAGGGATCCATTGGAAGCAAAACGCCGGTTTTCTCCGAGGAAGAGGAGCAGCAGCTCATTGCTCTGAGCAAGCAGCCCAACATTTACGAGAAGATTTCGTCGTCCATCGCTCCCTCCATTTACGGCAACGTGGACGTCAAGAAGGCCATTGCGTGTCTCCTGGTTGGAGGAAGCAAGAAGCAGCTTCCCGACGGAATGCGACTGCGAGGAGACATCAACGTGCTCCTCCTTGGTGATCCCGGAACCGCCAAGTCCCAGCTGCTAAAGTTTGTGGAAAAGGCCTCTCCCATCGCCATCTACACCTCTGGTAAAGGTTCTTCTGCCGCCGGTCTCACAGCCTCAGTGCAGCGTGAGTCTGGATCTCGCGAGTTTTACCTCGAGGGTGGAGCCATGGTGCTTGCCGACGGAGGAGTGGTGTGTATCGATGAGTTTGACAAGATGCGAGACGACGATCGAGTCGCCATCCACGAGGCCATGGAGCAGCAGACAATTTCCATTGCCAAGGCTGGTATCACCACTATCCTCAACTCGCGAACCGCCGTTCTGGCGGCCGCAAACCCCATCTTTGGCCGTTACGACGACATGAAGTCTCCCGGAGAGAACATTGATTTCCAGACCACCATTCTGTCGCGTTTCGACATGATTTTCCTCATCAAGGACGAACACAATGCTGCTCGTGACGCCACAATCGCCAAGCACGTCATGAGCATCCACGAGAGCGGCAATACTGGCCCCGAGGAGGAAGGAGAAATCCCGCTGCCTCTCATGAGACGATACATCTCCTACTGCCGAAGCAAGTGCGCCCCTGTCATGTCCGAAGAAGCTGCAGAGCGTCTGTCTGGTCACTTTGTTGAGCTGAGACGACAGGTGGCTCAGGCTGAGCGAGCCATGGGCAAGCGATCGTCCATCCCCATTACCGTGCGACAGCTCGAGGCTATTGTTCGAATCACCGAGTCGTTGGCCAAGCTGGAGCTGCAGCCCATTGCCGGCGCTCAGCATGTGGAGGAGGCCATTCGACTGTTCAACGCTTCTACTATGGATGCTGTGAACCAGGGTACTTCTGGACGTGAAGATGTCATGGAGGAGGTTGGAAAGATTGACCAGGAGCTCAGAAGACGACTTCCCATGGGCTGGTCTACATCATATTCTCGACTGGTGACGGAGTTTGTCAACACACGAAACCATTCGCAAGAGGCACTGGACCGAACCTTGCATGCTCTTGAGAGAAGTGAGGTGATTCAGTTCAGAATGCAGAGACAGAGAGTCTACCGTGTCGGTATCTAGATGACCAAGACAGCGGCAAGGACAGGAGATGATTTATTTAGTTTAGTTTAATTTTATGTACCAGCATTTGGTAGTTTTGAAGCTGTAGAGCATTAAAGTGGTGCAATTGGCGCTATGGATTTAGGGAAATCATTCAGATCCAATTTTTTTTTTTTTTCTAGGAATTGCATTTTTTTTTGGCGTATTTTCAAACTCTAATGCAGCTATACACAGAAGAAACACATCGTCAGACTTCGTGGCCAAGTTGGTTAAGGCGTACGACTGTTAGTCAATACTGAATGGCCGCCATCGTAAGATCGAGAGTTCGACCCTCTCCGAGGTCGTCTGACATCGGTGAACGAGTACAACGTACAAGTTTGCCTTTCTTTTTTCCCTGCCTCTTCATGACAACAGGGATGTAATTTTTGCACATTGCGCGACTCCCTCTATTCTCAAGTCTTTCTGTTTCGTTCAGGAGGCAATGCGTAACATATCCACATGCCTTGGCTATCCCCAATGGCTGGTGGTGGGCTACATACTTCTGCTAGGTGAACGGTGCCTCGCATGTAGTAGGCAGCGCCCAAGGCAAGTCCAGTTGGTTCTGTTGTCTAAAGAGTTGAAAGCTTTGTAGAAGAAGCTCCAATGGGGCCGTAAAGAGACCTTATATATGATGCAGCCCACCGATTAGTGTACACAAAACCCCCACATTTACAACTCTACATTCTGCTGAATCAGAGAGCGGTACAATGTTGCAAATGCTTCAACAACGTGAAATGTTTCCATGTCCACAGATGCCACCGTAGTTATCCACAACGCCAAAGTAAAAGGCTGTGTCAAATCCAAAGATCAGGAATGTGTCCCTCAAAAAGGCATATCATCAATTATCTATCTTCAGTCATCCCCTATCTCTCCAGAGAGATGCTGTTTCCAAACTTGGCATACAGATCCTTCTTGAGATCCTCCATCTCGTCTCGACACTCCTCCATGCGGCTCTCGCACTTTTCGAGCTTGTCGTCCACCTGTTGCTGCTGCTTCTCGAGTCGCTCCATGGCCTCGCTCTGGGGAATGTCCACAAAGGCGTCTCCGATTTTGAACTTGACGATTTCGTCCTCGTCCATGAGCTCCATTTCCATGATGAGATCATCAAGATACTCCTTGCTGACCTTGCTCTCCTTTTCATCGTCCTCCAGGTGGTCCATCTGTGTGTTCAGTGACGAGAACCGGTTGATTCGGTTCTGATCCTCTCGTAGCACCTCCACGTCCTTCACTTGGGTTCCTTCGTCGAGCTGAGTTAGTGGCAAGCTGTGAAACACGTTTCTTCCATACTCACCATACGCATTGTGTTGTGTGTAGTTTGTGTGATATTGGCATATTGGTACCACATGGTTTGATCCCAGTGCTGTCGACAGGTTATGACTTATATTTGGTGAAAATTAAACGAGTGGAATAAATTTTGGTATGTATATCCTAAATTAGTCAAGAATTATAAAATCACGTATGGATCACTCCTTTTCTTCTCTTCACCCTTTATTTCTTCTTCTTTCAAAATCATGAGCACGCATCTACCCTAACCCAGACACACTAAGGAGCAGATACTGAAAACCTACCCCACTCACCGACAATGATATCGAAATGCATTCAGAATCTGTCACGCTTTGACCGCATAGCCCTGGCAGTGAGTGGAGGATCGGACTCAATGGCCCTGGCTTACCTGATTGCCCAGAGCCCGGAGATACGCCAAAAAACCGTTGCATACACCGTTGACCACAGGGTGAGATCGGGGTCGGCTTCAGAGGCCGATAATGTACATAAAGTAGTGAGTGGGATGGGACTTAGCCACAGAGTGCTCACACTGGACACAGACCCAATCAGCGTCAAGGAGCTGTCCCTCAGACAGGCCAGATACTCGAAGCTGATTGAAGCAATGGTAGAAGATGGAATCTCCACCGTGGTCACAGCACACACTCGAGACGATTGCATAGAGACGTTTGTGGTGCGCATGCTTCGGCGTAGCGGAATATTTGGGCTTGCGGGGATCCAGCGCGAGGTTGCTTTCAATCCCTTTACCTGGGCAGGACGCTCTCAGGCTCCCTCGCTGGGTCTGACTTTACCAGTGTCTCCGTGGACAGTATACCGGCCTCTTTTAGCGATTCCCAAGCCCCAGCTTCGCGATATTCTGGTGGCCAATTCGATACCCTGGTTTGAGGATCCCACCAACCAAGACGTGGAGATTGCGGAACGAAATCTGGTGCGCAAAATGTACTACGAGTACGAGGACATGATTCCCGACGAGTTCAAGAGTGCCAAGGTGCTATCATATCTCGAGAAACTGAGTGCATTCAGACGTCGAGTGGACGCTGAAGCGAAAGCAGTGGCATCCACGATCTCTCGAGCTGACGACGGAGGCGTCTTCCTGACTCCTTCTGACGTCTCAGTGCTGTCAGAATTGTCTCCAGACACTCTTCAGCTTGCTCTGAAGGCCATAATTAGCCCGCTGTCGCCCCTGTCTGATTTGTCTCTCAGGTTGCATCGAATGAGAAACATTGGGGACAGATTCGAGGCTGCGAGGCAGTTCACTCTTGCTGGAGTGGAGTTTGCGCCAGCAAAGGGAGGTTGGAAGCTCACCAGGGAGGTGCCAAGGGTTGTGCAAGAGGCGCAAATCACACCTGGCAAATGCACTCTCTGGGATAATCGGTTTTTCGTGACATCTGATCGCAAGGGAACCATAAGGATGGTCGACTGGGCTAAAGATCGCCATCTTTTCACCGACAAAACCACACACAAGATTGCCAAAGATCAAGCGAAAAAGCGGAACCCGATTGTCATTTTTGATGGCAGCAACGAAGAGTTTGTGTTTCCCCTAGCTCAGAAGAGCTCCATCAAACTACAGCTAAATACAATGCCCAAATAACCACATAGCATGAATATAATCACTCCAAAGTGGAGATCCAAAGTGGAGATCCAAAGTGGAGAGCCCAAGTTTCTATCGTCGACTTTACCCAAAGCCATCAACAAGGTCACAGTACAGTAGGGCACAGTAAGGCACTTTCCATGTCTTAAAATCTGTACTCTTCAGTACTGAACACTAGTCCTCGTCTTGAGGCTGCTCCAGATGATACCCCATCTTCTCGAGAAGACTCTCAAGAGCAGACATTTTTCGAGCCAGCAGTGGACTCGGCTTTTCGTCCGTGTTGTTGAATCCCCGCTGGCCTTCTACCACAATCTCTTTGAGGTTCGAAAAGCTGTCCACCAGGGAAGGGACCTCCAGAAGACCCTCGATGTACTCGGCAGGGGCAGTAGATAGCTGCAGCTCCAGTACGTCGAGAAACTGGACGTATAGATCGGGGTACTTGCCCGAGGCCTCTTCTCCTTTGCACAAAACCTTGACAATATCACGCCAGGTGATGGATGCCGAGTAGTTGCTGAGCACCAGCAGCAGCAAAAAAGAGAGCTGCAGGTTGCCCAGAAGGTTGTTGGGGGTCGAGACCTCCTTGAGAAGAACATTGCCAATGTACCACGTGGTATCCAACAGGTCAAGCGTTCTTTCTCGACCAGTAGCGCCTGGTCTCCACGTGTGAGAAGTGTCAATTTTCAGAAAGTGGAGCTGAGCCTCATGGAGGCCAACGTCTTGCTCTGTAAAGCCTGGAGTCACATTTTCGGACTCTTCGGCGGGCATTGAGTGCGAGCCATTCTCAGAGGCGTTTCTGTGTGCTCTGTTTGCCGCAGACTGTTTTAGGGCCTCTCGCAAAACACTGGCTTCTTGGGAGGTTGCTGTTGTGGAGGATACAATCTTACCCTGCGTGACCTGCTTCACAATGCTGGGAGTAACGTACTTGATGAGTTTGCTAAAGTCGTCGGTTTTTGTGGACGAGTCGGCCCCTGTCTCTTTGCTTTTGAGGTCGCCAAAGTTGGCCATGTACGGGTAATCATCCGGCACCATACTGAGACATTCGGCGATATCCAGGCCGTCAAAAGTGGTGTCCATGCGCTCTTCCTGGACGTTCCACTTGAAACACAAAACCTCCTCCTCTCTGGCCTCGAAAAAAATGCCACTTCGCACACTTTGGTCATCCTGGCCCCAGTGAAGGAGATGCAGGCCGTCAGGAACGAGTTTGATGCCCTTGAACTGGCGAGTGGAGTTGAAGTAGCACAGGTCGAGGCCAATTAGCCAGCCCTCGGGCACGTCGATGGAGATTGTCGTCTTTGGAGGTCGCGACATTGTTGATGTAGTTACCAGCTGAGGCGTTTCTGGTTGCTCAGGAAATATATTTGAGGAATCATCTGGCGTGCATTTGGTAATCGAAAGTTTAATGTGTTGTTCTGGGAGCACTTTCTGAAAAAAATAAATATAAAATAAAATAAAAATTTAAAAATTGGGGCTCTGGCGAAAAAGGAAGACCAGGGCTAGGGTTTGAAAAATCCAGTAGCTCGAGATATATTGGGAGGTGAAAAATTTTGAAGGTGAAAGTCTATTTGGCGCAACTAAGAAGCTATCAAATTATAGTGAGAAAAGGCATGAGTGGGGTAGATAAGGCGACATGGCCTGATATTTCCTGATCTTACGGGTCAGCAAAAGATTTCCAACGGAGCTGGCTGCTGATTATATACTGAATCTCGTATAATTTAACTTCCCGTTCCGTTACTGGTCACACCTACAGCTCGAATCACGTGATAACCATACTTGTTGCGTCCAACTTTTGATTTCGACACCTTCAACTTGCGTCAGCATCACAAAATGGCGAAAAAAGGAAAGAAGCAACAAAACTACGGCGACTGGTCCGACAGCGGGGAGGAGGACCTCGACACCACCCCTCAGAACGTCGACGGAACCCCCGCCGAGCCTGCCCAGGAGGAGGCCAAGGTGGAGGCCACTGAAGCATCTCCTGCTACCGAGTCTGAAACCGCCACTCCCGAGCCTACCGGACCCTCTGGCCCCACTGAGGCCAGCATGGAGGACATGGCCGACGAGATGGAGCAGGGCGGAGGCCTCATGGGCGCTCTGAGAAAGTCCAAGAAGAAGAAGGACGCTCGAGACGCCAAGGCCGAGAAGGAGGAGCCTGCTGAGGCGCCTCTGGTTCTGACCAAGAAGCAGAAGGACAAGCTCAAGAAGGAGCAGGAGAAGGCCAAGAAGAAGCTTGCTGCCGACAAGAAGAAGGCCGAGGCCGCCACCAAGAAGGCCGCTGGCGCTTCCGAGTCCAAGGAGTCCACTCCCGAGCCCGTCAAGGAGCAGCCCAAGGAGGAGGCCGCCACCCCCGCTGCCCCCGCCAAGAAGCTCACCGGACGTGCTGCCGCCATTGCCAAGATCAAGGCCCAGCAGGACGCCATCAAGGCCGCCGAGGCCGCTGCCGAAGCTGAGGAGGCTGAGGAGGCTGCTGCCGAGCAGGCTGAGCGACAGAAGGCCGAGGACGAGGAGGCCGAGAAGGAGGCCGCCCGAGCCGCCAAGAAGGAGCGAGAGCGACTCAAGATTGAGAAACAAAAGGCCGAGGGTACCTACATGACCAAGAAGCAGAAGCAGGAGCGAGCTGTCATGGAGGCTCGACGAGCACAGATGATGGCATCCGGTATGATGGCCGGCCCCAACTCTGGGCGAACCCCCGCAAAGCCCCGAGCCCCCGTTTCTCGAGCCCCCGTCAAGGCTGCCAAGAAGGAGGAGCCCAAGAAGGAGGAGCCCGTCAAGGAGATCAACACCCCCGAGGCCGAGACTGTCGAGGAGGAGGAAGAGGAGGACGACGCTCTCATGGAGGACTGGGAGGCTGCTCTGGACTCTGATGGAGAGGTCAAGGACGACTGGGAGGCCATGGCCGACGAGAACGGAGAGATTGAGATCACCAAGAAGGAGGACCCTGCCATCAAGGCCCGAGAGGAGGCTGAGGCTGCCGCCAAGGCCAAGGAGGCCGAGGACCAGGCTCTCGCTCGACAGAAGGCTGCCGATGAGGGTACTTCTCTCAACGACGAGGCCGAGACTGAGCGACAGCGAGTTGCTGCCGAGGCTGCTCTCGAGGAGGCCCGACGAAAGTCCGCCGCCATTGCCGAGAAGCGAGCTGCCAAGCACACCCGAGCGCTTGCTGGTGCCAACGCCTCCAACCTGCGATCCCCCATTTGTTGTATTCTTGGTCACGTCGATACCGGTAAGACCAAGCTGCTGGACAAGGTCCGACAGACCAACGTTCAGGAGGGCGAGGCGGGAGGTATCACCCAGCAGATTGGTGCTACCTACTTCCCCATCGAGGCTATCCAGAAGAAGACCGAGGTCATGCAGCAGTACGGTGAGATCGAGTACCTTGTGCCCGGTCTCCTGGTCATTGATACCCCTGGTCACGAGTCTTTCACCAACTTGCGATCTCGAGGTTCTTCTCTGTGTAACATTGCCATTCTGGTTATCGACATCATGCACGGTCTGGAACAGCAGACCCTTGAGTCTATCAAGCTTCTGAGAGACAAGAAGACCCCCTTTGTTGTTGCTCTTAACAAGATTGATCGACTTTTCGACTGGGAGGCTATTCCCAACAACTCTTTCCGAGACTCTCTCTCCAAGCAGAAGAAGTCTGTTGTGCGAGAGTTTGAGGACCGACTTGAGAAGGTCAAGACCGCTCTCATGGAGCAGGGTCTCAACTCTGAGGTCTACCACAAGAACAAGAACCTGGCCAAGAACGTTTCTCTTGTGCCTACTTCTGCCATCACAGGTGAGGGTATTCCCGATCTGCTTGCTCTGCTGCTGCAGCTCAGTCAGTCTCGAATGTCCAAGCAGCTCATGTACCTGTCCGAGCTCGAGGCCACTGTTCTCGAAGTCAAGGTCATTGAGGGTTTCGGTACCACCATTGATGTTGTGCTGTCTAACGGTGTCCTCAAGGAGGGTGACCGAATTGTCCTTTGTGGCCAGAACGGTCCTATTGCAACAAACGTCAGAGCACTGCTTACTCCCCAGCCCATGCGAGAGTTGCGAGTCAAGTCCGCCTACGTGCATAACAAGGAGGTCAAGGCCGCCCTCGGTGTCAAGATTGCTGCCAACGACCTGGACAAGGCCGTTGCCGGTTCTCGACTTCTGCTTGTTGGTCCCGATGATGATGAGGAGGATCTTATGGACGATGTCATGGACGATCTTACTGGTCTGCTCGACTCTGTCGACAAGACTGGCCGTGGTGTCTGTGTCCAGTCTTCTACCCTTGGTTCCCTCGAGGCTCTTCTCGATTTCCTCAAGGATATGAAGATTCCCGTCATGTCTATTGCTCTCGGTCCCGTCTACAAGCGAGACGTTATGCGAGCTACCACCATGCTGGAAAAGGCCAAGGAGTACGCCATCATGCTGTGTTTCGATGTCAAGATCGACAAGGATGCCGAGCGATACGCCGAGGAGCAGGGTGTCAAGCTGTTCTCTGCTGACATTATCTACCATCTGTTTGACGACTTCCAGAAGCACCAGAAGGCCCTGCAGGACCAGAAGCGACTCGATACTATCGACCAGGCTATCTTCCCCTGTGTTCTGAACACTGTCCAGATCATTAACAAGCGATCTCCTATGATCATTGGTGTTGACGTGGTTGAGGGTTCTCTGCGTGTTGGCACTCCCATCTGTGTGGTTAAGGTTGACCCTGCTACCAACACTCGAGAGATTATGGATCTTGGAAAGGTGACTTCTATGGAGGTTAACCACAAGTCCGAGACTGTTGTCCGAAAGGGCCAGACCAATGCCGGTGTTGCCATGCGAATCGACACCACCTCTGGCCAGCCCACCTGGGGTCGACACATTGACGAGAAGGACGTCCTGTACTCTCACGTTACTCGAAAGTCCATTGATACTCTCAAGGACCCTGTTTTCCGAGCCGACGTTCCCCGAGAGGACTGGATTCTGCTCCGAAACCTCAAGACCACCTTTAACATCAAATAGAGGGTCTGCCACGGTTTCTTAAAATTGTGATTGTAAGTAAAATATTGTGAATGATTGTATTAAGAGTTGGGTGAGTACAGTGTACTCTAGAAGTGCGTAGACTGAGGCCTGTTGTATCAAGAATATGTAGTTGTAAGCGAATATTGAGATACGGTCACTAGGATTGTAGATAATTATGTTGGCAGTTACTCAATGTTGCAGTTACTCCATGTTGTAAACAGTTACCATGTTGTAGTTACTCCATTTAGTTGAAAATAACTGTACAATACAAGTGCATTATCCTCGCATGAGTCTACATGTTCATACATGCCTAAACATACCTGACTAGAAGTATCACTCCCAGATTTCCCAGACTGGCAAAAATTAATTTAGAGACCAAAGATCTACGAGCAGCTGGCCAGGTCTGGCAACAGTTACCACAAGCGGCTTTTGAAACTCTCATTCCACCATCTTCAGGGTAACTAGACTGTCTCACGTCAAACTAACGACAAAAGTTGGGCCACTTGGTCGAAAACATGTACGTTTACCTGAGAGAGCATGAAAAAAGCGCATGCCAAATGTACACTTACTACAGAGTACTGTACTCTACATCGGGTTTCCACCGTACGATACAGCGTACAGTGATCAATAAAACAGTTTCTCTGTGGCGACGAGTTGTTTATCGTCCAGGAATTTTTAGTTTGAAGAAGGTTTTTTTGTGATTTTTGGCCTCTTTCTGTTTTTGGACTTGGGAAAATTATAAATAGAGGGCTGCACCCCGACTTAGTTCGGTGGCTGGCGCACTCGAGTGGCCAGCTCATTAAGTCCAACCGGACTTTCTATATTTTTTTTTCTGTAGGAACCCCCGTCTTCGGACACAAGCGCCTTCAATGGCAACCCCCCGAGTCTTCTGACAACCCAAGCGCCCTTTGTGGCAAACCCCCCGAGTCTTCTGACAACCCAAGCGCCCTTTGTGGCAAACCCCCCGAGTCTTCTGACAACCCAAGCGCCCTTTGTGGCAAACCCCCCGAGTCTTCTGACAACCCAAGCGCCCTTTGTGGCAACCCCCCGAGTCTTCTGACAACCCAAGCGTCTTTCATGGCAACCCCCCGAGTCTTCTGACAACCCAAGCGCCCTTTGTGGCAAACCCCCCGATTAAACCCGATTAAACCCCCGAGTCTTCTGACAACCCCGCCTATCATGGCAAACCCCCCGATTAAACCCGATTAAACCCCCGAGTCTTCTGACAACCCCCGCCTTTCATGGCAAAACCCCCGATTAAACCCGATTAACCCCCCTTAAGGCTGTTTGGACACCTTCATTGGTTGTACTGCTGCAGTCCTTTAATTACCCAGTCTCATTTCAGAATTTTGTTTGGTGTAACTTTTCGCACTCTGTCTACCCCAGGTTTTTTGTTTTTCATTTTTCCTATAATCGGATAGAGATACATTGCGACGTGGTCTTATATTATTTATTTCCATAGATTAATTTCATTGATTATAAAAACTACTGTAGCTGCAGATATCACAAGTATACTGTTGCCTGTAAATTGAACTACAATCGCTCGGGTATACTGTTGCCTGTAAATCGAAATACAATCGCTCGTGTCTAGGTCAATAATCAAATGGTTAACTAGCAATAAATAGCAATCGTACATGTGGCGTCCGTCACCCAGTCTCTTCTCCTCGCACTTGCTCCAGTTGCTTGCGAAGTTGTTCGTTTTCAACTCGCAAGATGCTCAGCTCAATTTCATGTTGCATCGCTCGACCAGCTCCAAGCATCTTTCCAAGCCTCTTGTTTTCAGAAACCAGACTCTGCATCTTGGAACACACCCTGAAGGCAGCAGATTCGTCATACGTGCCCTGAGAGACAAGAGACTCAATGGTGGCGTTAAGTCGAACAATCTCCTCCTCTTTGCTCTTCACCAAAGCGCCCATGTCTCGGAAGACCTTTTCTACGGAGGGATCCACTTTGTGCACGGTGGAAACTGCAGGACGAGACTGCAGTTGAGTCAGGCGTGCAACCTCCTTCTGCAGAGCCTCAATCTCCATCACCTGTTTCCAGGCCATTGTGGTAGACTGGTTATGGACGTGGCCGTGGCTGGGAGCGTGGCTATTACCCTGGCTGTTGTTGTGTGAGGGCGTAGGCGACGCTTGCCCATAAGCAAAAGACTGGAGAGAAATCTCTCGTGCTCGCTCGACACCAGCACTGTTCCCAGCCCCATGGCTTCCCACGCTGCCAAAGTTGCCGCTTCCATACGGCGCAGAGTGGAATCCAGTGTACTGATCCCGCGAAGCTGCCCGGGAGTAGCTTCCTGAGCCGATGCTGTTGAAAGAGTCGTTGTTGTAATCTCGAGAAATGGATCCAGGCGTTCTGGGGGTGGCAGGAGGGCCGCTGCTGGTGGGCTTGCCAAAGTTTCCTGCCATGACCGAGAGAATCGAGTCCTCCTCGGTGTGCTGGTTTCTGCCGCTTCCAATTGTGCCGTACATCTCTAGTGGGTGAAGTTGATGTTGCGAATGAAGTAAGGTCACAGAAGCCGAGTGACACAAGACCTGTAGGGAACAGTGTCCGTGTCAGTGTCAATAAAAGGTCTCTGTTCTGCCTCAAAAGAGAACGTTTGATCTGTCAGTTATTGAGCTTGTATGGGGACAAGGAGTCACCACCAAGTCCATGTCATGGTATGTCTAGACAACTCTGAGAAGCTAGCAGGTTGTTTGAGTGCTAAGAGTGAGTGCTGACAGTTTGGCAATGGTACTGGAGTAGCACAGGCTTTACCCACGCTGAGAATTATGATTGAGAGTGAATGAGAGATGTAAAAATATTTTTGAACCACGAAAAATTAACTGACAGCTCCTTTGATGTATTCTGTTCATGCGTAAGGGTAACCAAAAACTGCAGCAGCGGATAACTCGTTCATATTAGGGAAAATACCCGATAGCAACTGACAAACAGTAACTCAAAGAGTATTCAAAGCTACCCTAGAATATATCCCTTCGTTTCTACCTATATCTCTCAAGTAATTATCAATTTCGTCCTCAAGTTTTTCCAGTTTTTTTTTCTCTTTTTTCTAGGAATTGCAGGTCACGTGACTATAATTTCCTGTCATAGATACTCAAAAAACCAATTTTCCAGGAATCCGCAATAGTTTAGTGGCTAGAATTTCCGCCTGTCAGAACTTTGTTCAGCACGCGGGGGACCGGAGTTCAATTCTCCGTTGCGGAGATCTTGGTTACGGCCATATCCTGGTGAAAATACGGCTTCCCGTCCGATCAGCCATAGTCAAGCACCAGAGAGCCTAGTTAGTATTGTAGTGGGAGACCATACGAGAATCCTGGGTGCTGTAATCTTTTTGTTTTTTGTCTCTCGTGGCGGTATTTGTTACTGTTTTTTAGTGCAAAATTCTTTTCAAATAGAGTTCTTATCTGGCGGCTATCTTGAACAGTTATGCTGCAACCTAGGCGGCTAACCTGCATGTGGGGATGACTCTTGCCAAGGTGGAGACAACATAACCCCAGGCCACCGTCTTCTACCAGTAGATGTTTCCATTTACCAAGAAAAGAGTGGCTAGGGAGCGAAATTTTTCCACGAAACAAAAATGCACCTTTACAGCAGTCACCACCTTTGTCTTTATCATTCCTCTTTTGGTAGCCTATGGGCTAATGCCAGCGTTGGGTAAGATATCAACGGAGTTTGGAGTGACGCAAGACGTGCTCACCATTGGAAATGTGTCGTTCTATCTCATTCAGTGTGTCAGCGTCTTTGCGGTAGGTGATTTCGGAGAGAGATTTGGTCGTAAGCCCGGCATTCTTCTTTGCTGTGCTTGTTTCTGCCTGTCAGGGGTAGGTCTGGCGTTGTCCACCTCTTTTGCCATGTACATGGTATTCCGAACCATGTCTGCAATTGGATCCGCACCTCTGTTTGCCATGGGTGTTGCCATTCAGAGCGACATCTGGGAGCCTCAGCACCGATCAAGAGCCGTTGGATGTTGTCTGGCAGGCACACAGGTCGGCTGTGCTCTTGGTCCAGTTTTGGGAGGGGCAATCATGACCTTTACGGAGGAGTGGCGCAACATTTTCTGGCTCCAGTGCGGGGTTGGAGGACTTGGGTTTATCTGCGTACTGGTCTTTTTGCAGGAAACCAAACCGCAGCTGTCCAAAATCAGCATTCTCACTCTTCTGAAGGCGTACTCGAGACGCCACATCTTCCTGGCTTCTCTCTCCATGGTGCTGGCAATGTTTGTCACCGAAAGTCTTGTTGCCCCCATCGCACACATTATGAAGCCTCGGTACAATCTGAAGAATGAGCTCCTGGCTGGGCTTTTATACATCCCTCAGGGCGTGGGTTACTTTTTTGGATGTTTGGTAGGAGGATGGGCAGCCGACAGAGAACTGAGAGCTGGAAAAGTTGCCGAAGACAGACTAAGATCCGTGCTGATCTGCTCCATTCTAACCGGGCCCTTTTTTTTTATGCTCTACGGATGGGCTCTAGATCGCCGGTTTGGTGGTCTAGCGCTTTCAATTGTAGGCCAGGGATGCACCGGCTTTTCGTTGGCTTTTTATTTTCCTTCCATTGGCGCCTATTTCCCTGACTCGAGTCCAGACATTGGGGGGTCAGCTATCATTCTGAACTACAGCATCCGGAACATTGGCTCGGCAGCAGCTGCAGGAACAGTCTTGCGCTCACTGGATAACATTGGGGTAGGGTGGACCAGCACCATTGCTTCCTTGATTTTGTTTCTCAGCGCTCTTCCTCTTGTGCTCCTGATTTGGAGAGAAAGCTGGCAAAGTGGAGTTGTGAGAGGTAGCGGCCAGCAACAAGATACGAAAGTGATTTCTGACGAATCGCCGAGTTTGGATATCGAGAAACATCCAGAAGAGAAGGAAAGCATGGTGTATGTCACCACGAAGTCTAGATAGGGCTTTCCAACAACCACTACGACAACCTGCTATTGGTAGTCTGGCTTTAACTTTTCCGTTAGTGTGAACCCCGCACAAGATCTTTCCCCACAATTGGCAATCTGAGGAGATCCGAACCAGAACATCACTGACAATGATACCTTAGACTGTACCGATAAATCATCAGAAGTGATTGTGGTTCTTTGGACACTGCCCAACAGAAACGTCCAAGTCGTTTATTGCGACGTTGATCCTCTTCCGACTTGTTCCGACGTTTGCTTAGTTTTTTTCACCAGAAAAATGGTCTAATATAGCTTCAGAACCTTCTCAGATCAAGCCTTCGTATCGGCTGTCTCGATGGATGCGTTGGCTTGGCATAACGGAAAATGACCACTGACAGTTGATCTGAGCACGATAAGCAGGGATCTCTTAGTTCCCTTTCAATAATTCGATAAATGATAGATTTTCGTTTCGCACTCTAAAAGGTAACATGAACGGCTGGACCTTCCTTTGGCCTGCTTAACTCAACGTTAGGAGATCTTAGTAGACTAGAAACGAAGCTAGACAGGCCCAATAGAACCTGCCAGCACCAACACGTCTTGAGGAGAGAGATTTTCACTCACGGGTATCTCTCTCTTGCAGATTCAGAGAAGCAATCGAATTGTGAGTGTCTTAATTCCAGGTATGCTTCCTGTATCATACATCCATATCAGCTCATTTCCAACTGATCAAATGTAGAACCAAAGCAGACTCCTTGCTAAGAGTGCCAAGAAGCTAGGTTACAGCGGGGAAGGCTGCTTAACCTGACACTTTGTCATTGGTTGGTCCGTATATATCGTGGCTGGATCCTCAGTTGATTTCACCACCCTCCCCATCTTCAACCATGTTTTGGAGAGCTATGAAAAACGAACCCAAGCAGGTTCTCAATCGAACCCTTTGGCTGGCAGTCCTCATTTTTGGACTTCTCGGTTCCGCCAGAGGTCTGGACGAAGGAATGATTGCTGGCACAACTTCCCAGGTCTCGTTTGAAAAGCAGTTCAACCTGAAAGACCCAACTCTGACGGCTTCTCAGCAGGCAGACAATCTGTCCAACATTACAGCAATGGTCCAGGTCGGCTCAATTGGAGGAGCTATCATTGCCATGTTTGTTCAGGACAAGATTGGCCGAGTGAGATGTCTTCAGCAGATGCTCATTCTTTGGACAGTCGGAGTCATCATTGAGGTGACTTCCAACAACCAAGGCCAGATGCTGGCTGGCAGATTCATTGCTGGCCTCGGAATTGGACAGTCAGTCGTAGTGGGACCCACTTATTTGGCAGAAGTTGCGCCAAAGAACGTTCGAGGTCTCTGTACATGTGTCTTTTCAGGCTCAGTGTACCTGGGAGTGATGCTGGAGTACTTTGCCAACTACTCTACCACACTCCACTTTTCCGGTAAAAGTCGAGCCCAATGGGTCATCCCCACTGCCATCCAGTTTATTTTTGCCGGTCTCTTGTTCATTGGCTCTTTTTTCATCTACGAGTCTCCCAGATGGCTCATGAAGATTGGCAAGGACGAAAAGGCCATTGAGATTCTGTCAAAGATCAGACATCTCCCCATTGATGACGTCTACGTGCAGGGAGAAATCTTGGATGTTCGCGAGCAGGTCGAGCGAGAAAAGCAGGCGTTGACTGGAACCAGCCTGTTTTCACTCTTGAAGGAGCTGGTATCAACCAGGGCTAACCGATACCGACTGTTCCTGGGAATTATGGTGCAGCTCTTGGGCCAATGGTCTGGTGCCAACGCCGTGACAGTTTACTCGCCCAAGTTTTTTGCCATGCTCGGAATTCCCTCCAAGGTGGACCAAATGATGTACACTGCCATTCTTGGAGTCGTCAAGTTTGTGGCTTCCATTGTGTGCGCCGTGTTCCTGATTGACACTATTGGCCGGCGACGGTCCCTCTACACTGGCATCTGCTTCCAGTTTCTGGCCATGCTATACCTTGGCATCTATCTGGCCATTGTTCCGGCTTCCAAGGGCGATATCAACCATCGAACCAAGTCGCAACAGCACGCGGGAGCAGCAGCCATTGCGGCCATCTACGTGTCTGGAATCGGGTGGGCTCTGGGCTGGAACGCCATTCAGTATCTCATCAATGCCGAAATCTATACTGTTCGTCACCGGTCTCTGGCAGGAGGTATCATCATGGTATTTCACTTTGCGAACCAGTACGGCAATTCCAAGGCGCTGCCGTACATGCGTACGGGTATCACTGATCACGGCAGCATGTTCTTTTTTGCCGGCGTGATTCTGCTAGGTCTGGCCTGGTCGTGGTTCTTCCTTCCCGAGGTGTCTGGTCGTTCGCTGGAGTCCATCGACGAGATGTTTTCTTTGCCGTGGCACCAGATTGGCCGGCAGGGCCACAAGCTGGTTCCCGAGACCAGTGCCGCTACCGTGTTACAGGAGGACGACACGTCCAAGAAGTCCGCAGTCATTCATGTGGAGAACTGTTAGTTTCAATATTTAATTTTAAGAGAGAAGTGACGAATAGTGTTAAGAGAGGTGACGAACAGAGTTAAGAGAAGTGAAGGATAGTGTTGAGAGAAGTGAAGATAATTTTCTTCACAAAACCCCCCACGAACCTCAGTCACAATAGCCACAATATGTGTGGATAGATGTCGAGTGAGAATGCAGCTTGAGAGCGTGTTTTGCGAGCTAAGACATGTTTCAATAGAGGATAATGTACAGTTACAGGCTCTGATCACGCCAGTATTGTTTAGTAGCTGATCACCCCACCATGAGCTGGTATTTTATCCTGATCAATGTGCAGAGTTACTTGATCGAGACACATCATGTTTGGAAGCCATTTCGAAATGTTCCCATATAATACTGGGTCCAAACTCCTCGCAGTGTCCTAGAATACAGAAAGCTGTCCAAAACCAACTTGGTATGACCAACTACAAGCTCAGGGCTACCGAATACCTTGAAGTTTACTAGAACACACGCTGAGGGAAGTAAAGAAGAATGTCATTAGTCTTGATATCAATTCTGGTATCATTGAGTGAGTTACCCTACCTTCTGGCGGGACCCACGTAAAACATGTAAACACGTTGCTTTTGCCATAAAAACACGGCAGCCTAGTACGCCTCCACTCATCATCATCAGTTCCAGCTGTGAATCGTCTGAGCAGAGATTGGAGCTGTCTTGATGGGCAAGACAGCACCTCTGGATCCTCCACTTCTACCCCTCCACTCTAGGGGCTGCACCTCCAACTGCCTGTTCACTTCTTAGGCCTGTACCGTAAATCTGAGTTAGATGGGTTGGGGAGAGGGTAAAATCGCAGCTCGTCACAACCGCAGACAATGATCAGAAGTTTGCGGAGATGACGCGAGGCACAGACAAAGTAAGGAAACTGATCAGGAATCTTCACAATGATTGTGTCTCAGCTGTTGAGTAGTCGAACGGTCACTTGAGGCACCTTCAGCCAAATCGGAAATACTCACAATAGTAGGATACTAGATCTGTAGGATGTTAGTGGAGAGAAGACTGATCCAGGTTGACTCAGCCGTGAGCGCAGAGATGTGGCACCATTGTGGGTACAATAGTGCCGGGGGTAGACCGCAGTCAGTTAATGTTGATTCAAAAACATGCCAATGATCCGGGATGGACACTGACAAGGGCTCGTGGTGTAGTCTTGCTGGATACCGGTCAAAAGGGGGTATCGCTGGGTATTTATGTTATTTCGATTCTTTGTGTGTGGTATATTGGTTGCGCTTTAACTGAAATAAGAGTGTGGAAATACGCATTGGGGACAATTTGACTCGTCCAAAGGGGGTTTGGTGGGGTGGCAGGAACAGTGACAACCGTCGGGAGATTGTTCACCAGTAGTAACCTGGCAGCTGTGTAGTTGTAACACGAGCTCACCATATCTGGTATCCCAGGGCTCAACAGATGGTTCTTTTAAAAATCTGACATCCCTTTTGTAACTTGGTGACGCATCGCAGGTGTTGATTTTGTGTCTTTAGGAGGTGAGTGTGTGGTGTTGCATGAAGCTTATTGTTGCTGTGGACCTCGTTGGTTTACTGCGGTAACAAAGGACGAATTGGGGCCCAAGGCAGTGTTCACACTGTGGAAGTCTGGTAATCTCTAAGGGCTAAAAATATGAGGACTATTTGGAACTGTATGGAGTAAATCTTTAGACATTAGCAGCTATGTATATGAAATTAATCGTTTATTCTGCTTTTTGTTCTCAGAGGGTCATCCGGAAGGACCTGCAATACCTTTATTAATTGTATTATTTATGGGTTCAGTACAGAGTAGCTGAGACCACAGTATAACCACGAGAAAAGATCTGTGCAACTCGTAGGGTGAGACTCAGACGTCACCTTTCTCCTTTTCGCGCTGCATTCCTAAAAGACAAGATCTACAGATCCACATCGAAAGTTAACCCTTGAACTTTGGATTGACCCTCGCGACTGTATATCATGCAAAGAAGACAACCTGAGACGCTTTTCTTGAAAGGAAAAAAACGAAAAAAGAACCAAAAGCGGCACCAGTTCAGATTTCTTGGCGCGATGACAAGTGTCCATTATCCGTGACTTCAAACCTGTTTCCCATGTCAGTGGAACTAGATTTCGAAAGGTTTCTCTAAAACAAAAACAACTTTGCTTTAAGTTGACCTTGAAAACCATGCTTCAGAAGTCGCGCTTCAACCAGCAGGTAAACTGCTGATACCGACACTTTTACCGCTCCAGATACCCTTTTGATTGTTGCCACGTGGGAATATATCTGTGACAATGGACAGACCCAGCTCAGAACGGCCCTGAACGGCCCTAAACGCGTCACACCTGAACATCACCAAAACACATCGCGTCACATTGCAGCGGATACGGTTGGACCGCAGGTGCCAAGTCAGGATACGGTTTCGGTTAGCCCTTGGCAGCCAGAACCGTTCGACGCGCGGTGCACCGATCGGCGGTATATATTGATCAACAAGTCCATGTGGCTGTTTCCAGCGCCGCGACACCCTTCTCCTCATGCTTCTCTCAAACACACTCGTTTTCGCCGTGTTCGCGTCCATCGCAGCGGCAGCACCCTCCAAACCAAAGGTGCTCCAGTTGCCCGTGACCAAGCACCACAAGTCGTCGCAGCTGGTCAACGGCACTTTGTCTCAGAGAGATGCAGTGACCGAAGATGTCAAAAACAAAGAGTTCTGGTACTCCATCTCGCTCTCGCTCGGTACCCCGGCCCAGAACTTCAACGTTCTTCTCGACACTGGGTCCTCAGACCTCTGGGTGTACGGATCCAACGACCAGACGGACTGTGGCAGCGGCCAGTGCGAGTTTACGGGTCTTTTTGACGCCGAAGCGTCGTCCACATACACGCTCCTGAACCACGACTACAGCATTCAGTACGTGACTGGAGCCGCCACGGGCGACTGGGTGCTGGACACTCTGGCTGTGGGCTCTGTCACGCTCCAGGACTTTCAGTTTGCGGTTGCCAGCTCTGCCAAGGGCCGAACCGGAGTGTTTGGCATCTCCTTGGAGGGCTCAGAGTCGCTGAACCACGGCAGACAGCCAGAGTACGCCAACTTTCCGGTCCAGCTCAGGAACCAGGGCTACATTGAGAGAACCGTGTACTCGCTCTACCTCAACAGCTTTGACGCTACCGACGGAACGTTTCTTCTTGGCGGTATCGACTATGCCAAGTTTGAGGGTCCTCTCACCGTTATTCCTCTTGAGAATGACCGAGCCTTCCAGGTGGCCTACGACAGCATTGGCTACAACGGCCAGTTCTTTGGCGCATCCAACATTGCTGTGCTGGACTCGGGAACCTCCTACACGTTTATTCCTAACGACGCCTTCTACCCCATTTCCGACGCCGTCGGTCTCTCCTCCGAGACCAACGACAACACGGGCCTCAACTACATTGACTGTGGCAGTGACGTGGCTCTCAGCTTTGTGTTCAACGGAGTCACCGTCAACGTTGCTTCCCGGGAGCTGGTTCTCCCTCTGAGCACCATCATTGGCGACCCCAGCAACACCCAGTGTGTTTTCGGCGTCCAGACCAACGACCAGACGCAAAACATTACTTTGTTTGGCGACACGTTTCTCCGGTCGGCCTACGTGGTCTACGACCTGGACAATGCCGAAGTCGGTCTTGCCCAAGCCATCTACACCGACGCTACAAACGTCCAGGCCGTTACCGGCGCAATCTGATAGATGCACTTGAAGATATATATATAAAGAAAAAGCCGTTGCACGCTCAGTAAACCTGGGGCTCTGGCTTGACCATCTGGGAAGGGTATTGGGTATGGTCGGGTCCCTTGACGAGATCAAAGTCGCCGCTATAGCTCAGCTCCATAATGTCGTCCAAGTCCTCCGCCTCTCGCTGCAGCTGCTCCTTGGCATCTGTAATGGCGTCACTGCCGATTATGAACCGATGTGGAGGGTTTGTTTGGCAAGCGATGCTGATGATTCCGTGCACAATATCCTTGATTGCCTGTTCGGGGTAAATGTCCTCCCGCATGACAATATTGCGCAGCCTGTCCACATGTGTCGACTGTCCTGGCTGGCCTGCCATGACTACTGATTGTGTGAACAGAGACGCCTCCAGAGGAGCCACTATGGTGGTGATTTTGATGCCAAAACGAGCCACTTCGAGAGCAAGCGACTCGCAAAACCCGCCAAGAGCACGATTTGCAGCACAGAGCAGTGACAGCCCCGGTGTTGCCAAAGAAGCTGTGGAGTCCATAATGTTGATGATGTGACCATGTAGCTGGCGTCTCAGGTGCGGGAGAACGGCCTTGATGACGTTGACGTGATGGAAGAAGTTGCTCTCAAACTGCTCGCTGACATGCCAGTTTTCGTACTCGGAACACCCTCCCAGGATCATCATATGATTGCAGTTGACAATCACGTCCACGGTTGAACGGCGGTTAAAGGCCTCGGAAAAGGCCATTTGGCATGAGGTGGAGTTGGAAGGGTCGATTTCGACGACCGAGAAACTGTTATTGTGGCCGTATTTGTTCATGAGTTGGTGCAAGTTCTCCTGACTCGTGCTGTCTCCAACCTCCACACCCCCCAGCTTCTTGTTGACGCCTCCAATGACAATGTGGCCGTCGTGGAGGACCCGGTGGGCAATCTCCAGGCCGATCTGGGTGTTGATATTGCTGATAAACCACACCTGCGACTTCACATAAGCCTCTTGTTTCTTCATAGTTGATAACTACGGTGAGTTTTGTGGGGTGCATAAATCGGTGTAACATCGGACTTTAGAATAAGGTTTTGTCATAACTGCGACACTGTAGTAATTATCATCTTCAGTATGACCAATGGCAGTGGTAGGAAACAGTAAACTGGAGGATATTTTTACAGGAAGTATTTTACGAGATTTGTGATACGAGATTTTTTTTTTTTTAGTTTTTCCCAGTTAAAGTGATCCTCTTGTCTTTTTATTTCCATCTCCCACTGTAAAAGAAATAGTTATTGACTTTGTACGTAGAAATACTTTGCCCTGATACTGAGTTTATGTGGCAGTGATGGACAGAACCGTTGATTGAAAGGACACATGGATGCATCTCGTATTCTTTTCGTTACCGGCGACGAACCCAATCTGCAAAGTCCAACAATTCGCCCCGACAGTTTGAAAAAAATCACTCATAACCTGATGATCTGAGTTTTATGCATGCGTCTTAGGCTATCATCACTCTTACAACAAGTCAATCATGTCAAGACCCTACAGAGGCCGAGGCCGAGGCCGCGGAAACGACAGATTCCCCAGGCCATTTGGACGAGATCGACCATACCCTCCACGTGACCACGACTACGATCACGATCGCGATTTCCGAGACCGAGGCAACGGCTACCCACGCGAAGATGCGAGGGACTACAGACGGGATGGCCCCCGTGAAGGACCCAGAGATGGATACCGAGACTCGAGAGAGCCGCCAAGAGAGCCCAGAGAATGGGACGGGCGTGATAGTCGTGACCACCGCGACTCGCGTGACTCGCGTGATGGACCTAGAGTAGCATCTAGAGATACTAGGCCGCCGCCGCCGAGAGAGCCACGGGAGCCTCGGGAGCCCCGGGAGAGGGAATACAGGGACTCTAGGGAGCCTCCCAACGGACCCAGAGACCATCACGACCCACGTGAAGTCAGGGCGCCTCCCAGAGAACCCCGAGGCGAACCCCGAGGCGAGCGAGGCGAACCTCGAGGAGAGTTTTATGGCCGACACAGAGACTCAAGAGAACCGCAGTCACGCGACTCGCCCATGCGACGGGACAAGACACAAAGACCGAGCAGTGGAGGCAGGTCGGCACACAACAGCAACTCTGCAACCACTGCCACTGCATCAACATCGAGCCCAAGCACCCCCAAGTCAAACTCTCACCACCAGGGCTATCTCGAGGCGCATCTTTACCTGACCTTGGAGCCGACGGAGACTCGTGCCACTGAGCCTTACCATGTGACAACGTCGCTGGTAGAGGGCCTGCAGAAACGGCTGACGGAGCTGGATGCCTTCAGCCAGGCGGTGGATATTCTGGAGGCCAAAAAGCGACTTTTGGAGGCTGAGTACGCCAATGTGGAGATGGACGTGGCTAGAGAAGCCGTCAGAGTGGAGGAAACGAAACGAGCCCTGGCAGTTCTCAACGAGGAGGCAGTTTAGTCTCTGTTGGGACTGGGGCGGTTTGGTGTATATATTTAACGGACTTGTATTATATGGGTATTGGCGGGGCCTGCTGTATCGGGATACTGGTATAGCACATGTATTTTTCATTTAATTGTTTGTATGTGATGATGCGACTATGGCACGTACTTGCACTCCATGTCTGTTCGTCCGATCTCGTCTGTGAGGGCACAGTAAAAGTTCTGAGTTAGTAAAAGTGAAACATTGCACGCAACTATTGTGGCGACGCCAGTCCTCCTGGTTGGTAACAGGATCTGAACCATTTCTGCCGACAATCGAGAAGATATCCAATAAGATTTCTCCAATTGCATCAGTCCCACATGGACTGTGCTGCAGCCAGGGACGCAGTTCTAAAATACCGCCCGCTTGCTCAATGTCAAGCACAGCATGTGACAATATTAGAGACCGATTTCTCCAACACAAAAGCAACCTCGCTTTTGTGGCAAAACGCCAGAATCCAGTCACAAAACGCCGTTCCCGTAGCAGCTGCTAGCCGCGCTCATTGTATACTCACCATCTTCTGCATCTGCTGGAACATGACCTTGGAGGAAATCAAAAGTTGCAGACAGGTTCGTCCCTGCTGGGTGTTTCGGCACACGCTGCTTCGAGCAACCTCTCGCTCTCCGTCGATGAAGTAGGTGTTTTGGGGATCCTCCTTCACAAACGCAGTCAGCTTGCCAAGCTCGGTCTTTTCCTGGGTGGTGCCGGCATCGGTGTCGGTGGGGGCGGTGGTGGCGTTGAAGGCGGGGGCTCCGGCGGCTCCGGGGGTTGTGGCGGTGGCGGCTGCAGAAGCAGCAGCGGGGTCTTCACTCTTGGAAAACAAATTCATCTTGTGCCGATTCGAGAGTGGTGAGCCCAAGCATGTTGCAGTCTATAACGTTTGTTTGAGTTGCTGCAGAACCAGGGTTAGGGGGGGCAGTGGAAACGGACGCATGTGTAGATGGCGGGCGTGTGGGCAGCATTTTTTCTTTTCTTCCTCCAGACCTCGCCACACTCGCGACGGGGGGTGTATGGGGGTCTTCACTAGCACCGTTTTGCAGAATTTGTGTTTTTCCCTTGCCAATGGGTTTTGGCGGGTTTAGGAGGTGGGAGTTGGCCGTTGAAAATTAATCTCAAAATACGTGGCGACGAGACAATGGCGAGTTTCAAAAATATCGCTGTATTCTGAAAAGGACGCAGATTATTGGTGGTTTGTGCGACTGTATAGCTGGAATCCTAGCGTTCAGATGTCTGTTTCGTTCTTTTTGGCGGTTTACGGGTTACGTCTAGCACTTAGACTTTGATATCCAGTGCCAAGTATTGTACTCTGTACTCTGTGCTCTGTACCTCTGTAGTTGACAGTCTTGAAGGTTCTTTAAGCGAGATCAGAGAAGCGATCAGAAAAGCGATCAGAAAAGCGATCAGAAAAACGATCAGAAAAGTGACATCAGAAAGCGAAATCAGAAAGCGAAACCAGAAAATTAGCAAAATGCGGCTTCCGTGCTGTAATAATTTCTGGAGACCTCTTTGCACTCCTTTTGACTCCTTAGGACTCCTTTGCGTTCCAAGAAACGCTCTTGTTGGTATTACCATGCTGACATACTCCTTTGACTGATGCCCTGAATCTGACTTTCGGAGCACTTTTTCTGTCCAAACGAGCAAATATGGATTCAAGGCAGAGAGAGAGAAATGAAGCTGAAGGACAACCCAGACTGGTGGTCACCACGTGCGGCGTGTCACTAGACTGCCGGTGCCATAGTCATGTACAGTCATGCTATGATTTTATGCCTTCCACGGAACCCTGTGACACATCTGGACCCACACAGTCTTGCCATGAAACGAGACGGTGACAAGAAATCAGGAGATTTCTGGAGCAGCGTCAATGGCCTGTTTCAGTGACGACTTCTCTGTAACATTGCAGCCTCTTAACACCCTTATCTTCTCCTCTTTTTCTTCTGTCGTATTCAACAAAACTTAGTGGAAGATCTGAGTATCTTGGGGCCAGCCCCACGTGCCTTAAAAATCTTGGCTGGAGTGCATGGATTTGCAGGGGAAGAAGACAGTGAGAGGTCTCCAACGGGCTGAATCTGATTGGTGAAAGCGTTACAAGCACGTTGTCGTGGTCTGGTGGCCCAGGTCATGATCGGGGCGGTGCCAGTTGCTGATCCCCGCCGGCTTTGCGTTTATCGAGCAGCAAGTACCTGTGGCTGGCTGACAGTTGGTCTGCAAAAAAACAAAGTGCTGACGTGACGCGAAACGAGATTTTTTGAGACACAAAGCGGCCGAGTTATGAGATCGCGTCTTGTGCGCGAAAAGAGGCCACAAAAACAACAACCATTTAAGACAGAGATGTGGCTATCATCAGCAACTCATCTGGCTCTTCCAGACCAAAAAAAAAAGAAGATGGCTTGGGAAAAGTCAATTGCAACAATGCATTGTGCCGATCACAGCAATGTCCCATAACCTTGCGTCAAGATATCCGAGAAGTAGCTAGTGCAACGCAGGTTCTTTTTCTTCACTAACACACCCGCCAAACGTCGCAATGGTCTACATCAACGCCAAAAACTATTTTTGTGATTCAATCATCAACAACACGGACAAGGTGCTGACCGGCCTCATCAAGTACCACGGTCTGTCCATCATCGCCGTGCTGCTCCTGGCCATTGGTCTTTTCCATGTCGCTCTCAAGGTCGTCTCTTACGTGGCAGTTCTGCTCGACGTCTTTGCGCTCCCTCCCACCAACTACCTCCCCTACGGCTCCCAGCGAGGTGCCTGGGCCGTTGTCACCGGTGCCTCTGACGGTATCGGCAAGGAGTACGCCCGACAGCTCGGTCTCCGTGGCTTCAACGTTTTTCTGATCTCGCGAACCGAGTCCAAGCTCCGAGAGCTCGCCCAGGAGATTGCCGAGAAGTCCAAGGTCGAGACCAAGTTCCTGGCCATTGACGTGTCCACCGACTCCCCCCAGAACTACAAGGACATTGAGACCGTGCTCAACACCATCCCTTCCGTCTCTATTCTCATCAACAACGTTGGCCTGTCTCACTCCATCCCCGTTCCCTTCCTCGAGACTCCCGCTGCTGAGCTCCACAACATTATTGCCGTCAACAACCTGGCTACCCTCAAAATCACTCAATTGATTGCTCCCCGAATCATTGCTTCCGTCAAGGAGGCCCGAGCTGCCAAGAAGTTCTCCAAGGGTCTCATCCTCACCATGGGCTCCTTTGGCGGTCTTCTCCCCACCCCTCTTCTCGCTACCTACTCTGGTTCCAAGGCTTTCCTCCAGAACTGGTCCAGCGCCCTGGCTGTTGAGCTTGCCCCCGAGCATGTCGATGTCGAGCTTGTCGTGTCTTACCTCGTTGCCTCTGCCATGTCCAAGATCCGAAAGACCTCTGCCCTGATCCCCAGCCCTCGAAAGTTTGTCGAGGCCACTCTTTCTTCTGTTGGACGAGCTGGCGGTGCCCAGGAGAAGTTTGCCACTTCTACTCCCTTCTGGTCCCACGCCCTCCTCCACTGGTGGATCGCCCAGACCGTCGGTGTCTTCTCCAAGCGTGTTGCTGGCTTCAACTACAAGATGCACGTTGACATCCGAAAGCGAGCGCTCAAGAAGCAGGCTCGAACTGCTGGCACTGCCGAGGTCACTCCCTCTCACACTACCGCCGCTCTTGAAGGCGCTGCCACCGAGAAGCTTGGCCATGTTTCCAAGAAATAAGTCCAATCTGTAATAATACACTTGATTATGTTATTGGAATCTGTAGTTGACCCAACAAACCTCGACACTCCCAACTACAAACGCAACTAACTTCGGACAAACTTCCAACTACAAAACCCGAATTGAGTTGGGAGTTTGAGGGTCGAGAGCCATTCCCTCAGGGTTGGGGTAGCTTGCCGTTTTGTTGGGACTTTTTCACACACTGCTGAAACGCCCTAGGATTGGATGCTCTGGCACTTGGGAGTACAATTTGGGTGGCGGCAGTAGGGAGGCCAGAACCCTAGCCCTGTCATGGCACCATGCATGAAATAATTGTAAAATAAATATATTCCCCAAGAATCCTGATTCTACATCTCCAGCACCACACAACTCCAAGAAAAATGTCCAGATCAATTCTTCGACTCAACGCTTCCCAGATTGTCCGACAGGCTCTCCGGGCCTCTGCTCCTGCTGCCGCCCGACTTTCTGTCCCCGCTTTCACTCGATCTCTCAGCACCACCCGACCCGCTTTCTCTTCTGAGGCTCTTGCCACCGAGCTGACTGCTCGACTCACCAAGGAGATTGACTACGAGACCTCTGTCGAGGCTGAGATTGCCGCCGAGTCTGGCGCCACCGGCAAGTACCGACTCCCCAAGGAGATTGACAACGAGCTGACCAAGTCCGGCTTTGAGATTATCTACGAGGCGTCCAAGGACGAGATTGAGCTCGTCAAGAAGCTTGACAACGGCGACATCACCCGAGTGTTTGTGTCTCTTGGCGCCGTTGCGCAGCCCAACCCCGAGTTCTCCGAGGAGGACGGTGTTGAGGCCGTTGAGGACGTCGAGCTGCCCGAGGTTATGGAGGTCAACGTTGTCCTCGACCGAGGTGTCAAGGGTGCTCTTTCTCTCCACGGCCAGGTCGACGACGGAGAGTTTGTCATCTCCACCATCACCCCCTACAAGGACGGCAAGCTCGCCACCGTTGACGATGCCAACACCGCCGCCCAGCGACGAAACGCCTACGAGGGCCCCTACTTTTACTCTCTCGACGAGGATCTGCAGCAGTCCATCCACTCGTACATCCAGTCTCGAGGTGTCGACACCCCTCTTCTTCTGATCCTTCCCGAGATTGCCGAGGCTTTCGAGAACCGATCTTACAAGACCTACCTCGCCTCCATCCGTGACGTTGTCGCCTAAGTATTTGTATATAGTTTAACCTGAGTGACCCCTTGAAAACCGATAGGTTGTACTTTGTAGATGTATCAGTTATTTCGTCAAAACAAAAAAACACTCTTTTGTATGTTGATTGACATGATCGCAGCCAAAGAACCGTTTACCAAAGAACTGACCCACCAAAGAAACGTTTACCAATTAACTGGGAATACCCCAAGAAACAAAGGAAACCCCCTAAGCTACAGATGGTCAAAAAGGTAAAAAAGGGCCGAGCAGGGATTTGAACCCTGGACCTCTCACACCCAAAGCGAGAATCATAGCTACTAGACCACACGGCCGACTGTTGCCGATCACGTGATTTGCTTCTATAAGGGTTAAAAGGTGAAACTTTAAAATTTTGAGAAAAGTGATGTTTACAGCTTATTATGGGGTTATTTGGAGTGAATGAATGTATTTGGGGATTTTAAATGCTCAGTTTGTTGGTTTTGGCAAGCTTTACAGTTTTAAAATTGATCATTTTCTATTGTTTTTGTTGTTTTTGAATGTCAGTATTTTAGTATCAAACTGGTCTAATGTAAAGATAACCTCCTCTTTTCAGATGGGACTCTATCTTGGGCAATGATTTTGTAAATGGTCAATTGAGATGATATACTTATTTGAAACATGTTTTCACCATTTGAAAAATGATTTTTCCGTTGAATTGTTATCTGGTTGTGTGTTTGGATAGTGAAACATTGTTCTCCACATTCTTCAAATGGACAGAGAGCATCCATCTTTTGACAAGAAGAGGGACATACTAAAACAAGTCCAAGTTGTATAAACAGGTATCTAAGCACTTTGGCTTGCTAAAACAGTCACTCTCTGAAGAATGCACTTTTCAGATTTCTCACAGCACCTCTGTAAGTGTTTTTAGTGTGGTTTAGTGCTGTAGTAATTACCTACACTCTCCCTTGAATCAGCAACTGATTGAAACAGCAATTGATCAAAGAGTAAATAAAAGATTAATTGAATTGAACCAGTTGATGAAACCGTTTTGAAAGAGTAAATAAAAGAGTAAAATAGCCCCGCAAATCAATTGGAGACAGCTAGAAAAGTCTCTAGCCAAATTCCTGAAATCCGTCGTTTGCTGACTGAAACTCTGGCCGATTCGTTCAATTCTCTTATCTCCGGGGATGAGTGCATTGAACACAACAGCACACGACACACCCAAACTAAAGCAGGGAAAACGCCGATTGAGAAAAAAACCACGTAGAGATGCAGAATTACAGAGCTTGTGTCATCCAAGGTCGTTATCCATCAGAAAAACGTCCCGACTCCCCCAAAAACACCCTGCTACCTCTCATTTCAGACTACCTGGGGCTGGGCCAGAAATAAGGTTTGCTTACTAAGCAACGATATATTAACGCAGCTAGAAGGCCAACGGAGCACCCTCACATCACTCAAACAGCACAGCATCTCAACAACCCACAGCCCCAAGATGCTCATGCTCCAGTACCAAAACCTGCTGCTGCAATCGGTTCTCAGCGAGCGATTGGACCCCGAGACCCCCCCATTGGGCATTGACCAGGTGGTGTCGGACTTTGACAATGTCACCTTCCACATCTCCAACCCCGACCCCAAGGACAAAACCGTCATCCAGGTGTCAATGTACATCAAGTGTTTCCAGGACCTTGTGGCGTGCGGCGCCCGGGAAATCCTCAAGCGCGAATACGGGCCCTATCTGACCGAGGCCGAACCTGGCTACGACGTGTCGTTGCTGCTCAACCTCACAGACGGCTCAATCCCCTCGGACCCCGAGGAGCGGGAGGAGCTGGTCAACAAGATTGCGCTGCTGAAGCGAAACACGTTTGCCGCGCCTTTCGAAAAGGCCTTTGACAAGTTTGACCAGCTGGCCGAGGAGGCTGCGGCCAAGGGAACCGATCTGTACGCTCCCCAGAAGTCGGACAACGAGGTCATGGCCATCCACTACCGAGACGAGGAGTCCATCTACGTGCGGCCAAGCTACGACCGAGTCACCGTCATCTTCTCCACGATTTTCAAGGACGAAACCGACCGAATCTTTGGAAAGGTGTTCCTGCAGGAGTTTGTCGACGCCCGAAAGCGAGCCATCCAGAACGCCCCACAGGTGCTGTACACCCAAAAGGAGCCACCGCTCGAGATCCGGGACGTGGTCAAGCCTTCTTCTAACGCCGAAAACATGGGCTACGTCACCTTTGTGCTCTTCCCCCGGCACCTGGTGGCTTCTCGACGAGAGAACTGTATCTCGCACATTCAGATCTTTAGAGACTACTTCCACTACCACATCAAGTGCTCCAAGGCATACATGCATTCCCGAATGCGGTTCCGAGTCAGCGAGTTCCTCAAGGTGCTCAACCGAGCCAAGCAGGAGAACGTGGTCAAGGAGAAGAAGACTGCTAGCGGTCGAACCTTTAAGCATTCCCATTAGGGTACGTAACTGAACTGATGAATTTTATGAACAATGTGGTTGTAGGTGTCGGAGGAAGCTGTAATGTGGGGGAGAAGACGAGATGAAGACTCTTGAGATTGTGATGAAGATTGGCCTAATGTGAAGGGGACATTTCTTTGAATGGTATCGTAGGGAGAATGTATCATAACTGAAGTTTCCAATAGTATTTCGATGATTGATGTTTCTTGCGTATTCCAACGTATCATGATTGACGTTCTTATCCCACAATTCGTTTTCCTACTCCAACAATCCTTTTGGGCAATTGGACAAATGAAGATGTTCACCTCCAAAGTACAGTAACACCAAGACACAACTAAAATTCTTTTGAAAAGGAATATACGAAACCTGAAGAGTGCATTTTGTTCAGAACTCGATAGCGAGTACATTGGTACTAGTTGGGTCTTTTCAGCTTTAGTTTGCGGCCGTCAATCGTATGATGTTTTACGACAGATGTGTTGCACTTGACTTCATTCAATCTACAGAGTACCAAACACACTGCTTCCTTGCTACGATACTGTTTAACGATATGTGAGATATCTCTTGTAAATTGAACCATTCGATAACATCTCATTTCAGAGAGATATAACTGGCAGAGACAGGAGTGGGTTAATCCCCCAACATTCGTAAACATCAAAAACAAATAGCATCACTACAGATCCAGTCTGAATTCCACCAAGTCAAATTCACACATTAGCTACAACCACTTGTCTTGAGAGACACCAGTTTCACACTACCAAAACCCACAACTAGAGCTAAAAAACCATACATACAACACCTCTCGCGTGGTCTAACACCATACATCTTCCTTGCTCTATATACTATATACATTAGGCGCCCGGAGCAGCGGGCTTCTTGGTTCCGTACTTGGATCGAGAACTGACTCGGTTAGGAACAGCTCCCAGATCTCCAGCTCCTCGGATCAGATGGTACTTGACACCGGGAGTATCCTGGGCTCGGCCTCCTCGAACGTAAACAACACTATGTTCCTGGGCATTGTGGCCCTCTCCAGGGATGTAGGCGGTGACAACCTTGCCGTTGCTGAGACGCACTCGGGCGGCCTTTCGCTGGGCCGAGTTGGGCTTCTTGGGCTTGAGAATCAACACTCGCAGAACCACTCCCTTTCGCTGGGGGCAGCTCTCGAGATCGGGCGACTTTCGCCGTCGGTAGGCCACGGGTCGACCTCCGTCTCTGAGAATCTGGTTAATGGTTTTGTGGCGCACGTTGAGGGCGGCCATGATGGGCGAAAATGTGGGTTTTGGGATGGCCGAGGTGGTCCAGGGAAGACGGGCCATTCCCATCCGGGCGTTTGTGAGGGCTGCTCCAAAAGATCGAAGCATTGTGTAGACGAGAATGTGGCTGCTGGGCTGTTTTAGTCGGCGGTCTGTTTTCGTTTCCACCGCGTGACACTCCGTGAGATGTGTAATATGACCTTCAACCTGGCGTTCCCTACTGCTGTTTCCAAGCTCTATGGTATCTCGAATCCGGAGACGCATGCAAATTTCAAGGTTACCCGGAAGCCGCGACAAACTCCCAAATCCGGGTAACCATAATTTACAAGCGCTAGGCTTTAATACAGCACCATTAAAACGGTACACATTCTCTCTCACCATCCACCAGAAAATGGCCGACGAAGAATACAGTGAGTAAGAGAAGAATGCAGAGAGCGAGCGGCAGCCGTTTGTGTCCAGCAGTGTTGATTGCCCCGTTTTTCCGGTGCCAATTCGCGTACCCGTCACACACCCCGTGTCAGTCTCAGTCCACGACAGATGCCCTGTGGCACGATATTTTCATGTTCATGGGGTTCGTAGGGCGTCGTAGTCGACCTTGGGACGTCAGGGTGGCAAGAAACTAGGTGTGTAGGCATCTGTGGCGTTCAACGTTTACGGCTGCTGATTATGCTGCTGCTGTTTTCGAGACTGCACCACGCCATGTGTCGTCACGCTGCGGACTAGCCCTGGTGCGTCTTTGACTCAAGTACTAACCCAGACCGATCTGCCTCGCCAGAGCAGACTTACGAGCGACGAAGCGTCTCACCTCGCCGAGACGACGAGGATGAGGGCAACGTTCAGCCCGAGCATGGTCGTGATGACCGAGAGCACGACGACCGAGACGACCTCGACCGTCGAGATGACCGTGACGACGAGGTCCGAGACAGAGAAATGCGTGACGATCTCGACCGTCGGGACGACCGGCACGACCGACGTGACGACCACCATGATGACTTTGATCGACGTGACGACCGACGAGACGATCGGGACGACCGAGACGACCGAGACGACATGGACCGACGATCCAAGGAGCCTCTCCAGGACGACGATGACATTGACTCCCAGAACGAGGGTACCAACCTCTTTGTTACCGGTGTATCTCGATACGTCAATGAGACTGAGCTGGAAGAGCTGTTCAAGAAGTTTGGAACCGTCACCAAGGTTCAGATCATGATGGACCCTCACTCCGGTGAATCTAGAGGTTTTGGCTTCGTCATGATGGCTGACCTGCCTGGTGCTGACGAGGCATTGGCCAAGCTTAACGGCCACGAACTTGCTGGCAAGACCTTGGCTATTGAAAAGGCCAAGCGAAAGCGTGCCCGAACCCCCACTCCTGGCCGATACTTTGGCCCACCCAAGCCCCGACGAGGGGGCCGAGGAGGGGGACGATTCGGTGACGACCGTGGTTACTCCCGGGATAGATTCGACTACCGAAGACCCCCGCCTTCCAGATACGACGACCGCCGATACGAGGAGGACTACTACCGACGTCCCCCGCCGCCTCGATACGACGACCGTGATCGATTCTCCGGCTCTGGCTCCGCCTCCGGCGCCCCTGGCGGTGGATACAGAGACCGAGGCTACGGTGGTCGATACGACGACCGAGAGCGAGAAAGATACCCCCCTGCTCCTCGAGACTTCCGGGGTCCCCCTCCTCGTGAGCGAGAAGGCCGAGAGCGAGAAGCCCGTGACCCCCGTGAGCCTCGAGACTCTTACCGAGATCGAAGCGAGCGTGGTGGTGAGCGGTACAGCCGTCCCCCTCCTCGTGAGCGAGAGTTCCGAGGCGAGTACGGTGCTGGAGACGACTACCGAAGCTAATCCGCTAAAACCTCATTTTCTCAACGGCAACGACCCGACACACATATTACGATCGTTGACCCTGCTATGGACCGCCATACGCCCAGTTCTGCCTACCCCACCCCCTCTCTTACGATGAAATAGTTACGCCAAAATGTATCACCAATGATTTTAACCTACGATAGGACCGACGAGCCGACCCTGCTGGAGCGACCCAGCAGGAAGCAACCCGAGCCCATGCGACAGTGCGACAGAGTACCGCCTGCGCCACCGAAGAGCGTGCCGATAGTACAAAGCGACTTGTTATACTCCTTTGTTTACGCTCCGCCTTGCCAGTATTTGTGTGATACCATATATTCGTAGTTTCCATGTGTGCAGCACGCACCTTTCTTCCTTGCCCCAGCCTATTGCTCTCCTAAAATGTCCTTTGAGTACGATATTTTCTTTCTAAAACTCAACAATGTCTCGATACTGTGTCTATGTAAATTGCCTCGATATATTGGTGCTTTGCATCCCCAAGTATCTAGTTCAAGTTTCATGTCGTCATTATATTGGTTTTTTGAGCGATTCGAAAAAGGCTCCTATGTATATTGTGGGTACGGTATCATATTGTTTCGATCGTCTTTATCGTCTCAACACATACCCTCGCACCTTGGTTAATCCGTAGCTAATCATCTCACCAGCCTGGTTCAACAGCTGCCAAACTCGTTCTTCGAGCTGCTCGTTGTATTGTTGGGTTTGCAGTCGAGTGTGCTGGTTGTGCTGTCTCTCAGTAATGAACTGATACTTGAGGACATCCTTTCGGGAGATGAGGCCTACCAGCCGTCCTTGGTTGATAACCAAAACAACCTTGGGTCCCATTTGCAGGAAAATTGATGTAACGTTTTCCAACGGCGCTAGAGGAGCAACGGTTAGAGGACAGGTGTTTATACTCTGGCGCATGTCGATAAATGCAGTGTGAGATTCTCTGGCAGAGGCGGGTACCTCGCCAAAGTAACATTGAACCTCGCCCAGCTCCGTGTCGTGGATATCCTTGTTGAGAGTCTTGAATTTTTGAATCAGCCTGACAACCTCCTCTTTAGCAATGTATCCAACCAGCATGGGAGGGACCTCTGACTTGGACTCAACAACGGGATAACCCTGGAATGGGTTGGATTCCAGGAGAGCTTCAACCTCCTTCAATGTGATTGTATCATAAGTAAAATAGACCAGGTTGGTTTGCATGGCCTTGGACACGGGAGCGTTGAATGAGTGCTCCTCTTTGTTGTCGATAAAAGGGAAACCGTTGAACCAGATCATCTGATCAGCAATTCCGCCCTTTCCAAACCGATCAGAAATTGCTTTGGTGATACCTACTACGATCATTGTAGGTAGAATGTAAGTCAGGGCACCAGTCAGTTCAAACATGATGACCACGACAGTCACGAAAATGTTTGTGATTCCAGACAGTGCAGCGGCAGCACCAAGAAAAGCATATGCTCCAGGGGTAATGCATGGCTGATCAACAACACACTGGCGGAAGATGAAAGAGTCTGGGCTTGCCTGCTGCCAGTACTGCACAATGTTGCCGATTAGACGACCAAATGTAGCTCCCACTGCCATGGAGGGTACGAAAATACCAGCAGGCACCTTGCAGCCGTAAGAAATGATGACGAGAAGTGTACGGATGATGCATGCTGCTAAAAGAGAGAAGAGCATCGTCATACCCTGTCTGTCGGGCTGGCAGAGGTCATGGTACTTTTCCCACCCGTTCTCGCACTCGTGGAAGAGGTTTTCCATAGCTGCTGTCATGTCGAGGCGCAGAAACTCGTTTGAGTAGCAAATCAGGGCAGTGATGGAAGCCAGCAAAGTAGCCTCCTTGACGGCGTATTTGCCGAGGTATCTCTTTCTAAAAGACTGTACTCGCAGGTTCCACTTGCTGACAAAGATGCCGTATAGTCCGCCAAAGACACCAATGATTGAAAAGAAGAAAATCTCAAAAAAGTGCCAATCTCGGTCGTACTTGACCTGAAACATGACCAGCTGGCCTGTTCGGAAAGGGTTGAACGCGGCCAAAACACCTGTGGCTACCAGGGCGCAGAAATACGATCTCCACATGGTTTTCATTTGGAAGTTGCTAGTAATCTCTTCCAGAGAAAACAACACACCTCCAATGGGCGAGCCAAAGGCCACAGCCACACCTGCAGCGGTACATGCAGAGTAGATTTCACGCATCTTGGATTTCGACGTTCGATAACGTCCAAACAGGGAAGCCACGACGTGGCCTGCACAAACAGCGTAGTGGACTGATGGGCCCTCTTTGCCGACGGATAATCCAGAGGCAATAGCCAGAGGCAGGCCAATGGACTTGAGCAGCAGAGTCCACGGTCCCAGAAAGCCCTGCATGACAAATCCCGCCACAATGCACTTGATTTCAGAGATTCCAGATCCTGCTGCGTAGGGAGCATAAGTCTTTACCAGAAACGCAGCCAGGGCAGCAAATCCGGCGGCAAAACCGACGTAGACAAAGTAATTGAGCAGGCCAAAGCTTGTCCACGTGCGCCATGCCTCGCAGTGGTCTCCTTCTGTGCCCCAGCAGCAGAAATCTTCGTTGAGATAAAAGCCCGTTGAGCAGTATCCGGTTTTGAGGTCCGCCAGCCACTCGGTGGAAATGTTGAGGATAGCTGCGATGGATCCAATGGTTATGCCGATCAGAGCCAGCACTAGCCACGACTGCGCCGCTGCGTAGACCTCGTAGAGTTTGTGTCTCAGGCGTCCTCTTGTGTCGTTTGAAGCTCCTGCTGGAAGTCGAGATGCCGGACGGAACTTTTCAATGGTCAGACATCTGAGCATGTTTTCTCGCGAGGCGACATCCACCCAGTCGATTGTGGAGAAGTCCTCGTATCTGCGGACCTCGGTCACGTCGGACAGGTTTACCGAGCGTCTGTGTTAGTTTCAGGTTGGCGCATTTGGGCGCAGCAGATTTGCCTGGTCGGGTTGTCTGGTAGCTGGCAATTACCGACTTTGTGAAGCGGCAATTTCGCGCGACAGGTGCTATTGACACTGTAACATGTTTCTCAGTGCACTCACCTTCGAGTCATGTTGTTGAATCAGCGTTCTGCCTGGGTCTTTGGTGCAGGTGGAGATGGTGTAGATTAGATGGAGTAGTTGTCTTGCATGAACTCTGTTTAACGTGAATGATGTGTAGAGGTAAGGTGGTTGAGCAAATCGAGAGCTATTGATTTTCTCAGAAGAGGTGACATGAGTTGGGAATGGAGTTGGAGACGTTTTGTCGACTTGATAGTCTCTTAATTGTCTGGAAAATCGACTTTTTGCCTCCTGTATATTCCCCAGCTGACAGCTTCCCTCTTACAGATGAATTTAATTTACACGTACGTCTCCCAACACGTCCGCTTGCCTGCACCTGCCTGAAACATCTACAACTGCAAGACAGAACTACTACTCGCACAATGACCGACGCTGACGTGGAAATGCTAGACGCCGCTGAGACAGTCGACGCGGCCGTTGAGGAGACTGCTGACGACACTGCCGCTGCAACGACAGAAGCCGCTGAGCCAGCCCAGGATGACGACCAGGAGGCCTCGACGCCCAACATCAAACTCCCTCTGGCGCGAACGAAACGAATCGTCAACCAAGACGATGACGTGTCACTTGTTTCTGTGGCCGCATATACCGCCATCAACGCAGCCACGCAGGACTTTGTGCGGTTTCTGTCGGAACAGGCCGGACTCATGGCCCGGATGGATCAGCGAAAGACCCTGGCGTACAAAGACGTGGCAGAAGCAGTGGCCAAGAACCCAAAGCTTGAGTTTCTTCAGGACATTATCCCCAAGACCATTCCTGCCCGTGCTCTGCAGTCCAAGGGCGTTCAGACCCCCAAGGAGCCCACAGGAAACATTTCGCTGACCAACTTTTTCAAGCCCTCGGGTGGCTCTACCGGGTCTGGAGCGTCCAATGGCGGCACAGGAGCATCTACACCCGTGAGAGGCAGCACTGCCACCAGTACGCCGGTTCCTGAGTCCACCCCCACATCTGCCGAGGGCCCTACCATCATTGATCTGGAGTAAGAGATCACAGCATAGGCTCAGCTTGAGCTACTCAAACACACGATGTCAGTTTTTGGCAGTCAGGTCTCGACAGTCAGTTCTCGGCAGTCAGTTCCCAGCTGACATCATTGGTATTCTGGTACTCTGTGCTTGAGCATAGGGCTTTTATGGTCAAAGAACCTGATAGATGCTCTCTGGCTGAAGGAGTCGCATTCGGTTGTTGATGCGACATGTGTCAATCTGGTTGTACTGGTGGCATATCTGTACAACGTCATGTACGATAATTGTATTATTTCCTGTGTGCGTAGTAGAGGGTGTTGAATCACTCTGATTCTTTGATTCTTCAATTATAGAATTAAACATTCCATTTTTATTGATTCATCTTTTCAATGGCTCAGCCGTTGGGCTTCCTTAAAATAAGGTGTCGAAAACTGACATTGATTCCACTTTGAAGTGTTGAGCTGTTCCAAAAATATCTTCTCTGATTACACGACGTTTCTTTTGTAATTCCAGTAGCATTAACTAGATAGCTTCTCTAGGTTCAAATATCCAGAGGACAAGTTATTACAGAATCATAACTCCTAACCAACGCTCCAGTTCAAGTAACCTTTATTTGGTAGCAGTCAATTCAAAGGGATGCTCAGAGTGATACTACTGAAAAAAAAAAATTAACGAGAAAACAGAAAATTCCGTCTCAGATTTAACCACAAGACCCACCACACACCCAGTGTCACCATAGTCTTGTTGATAACCTCGTTTACACGTTATCCACCTAACAACTTGCTCGCGATAATCGCAATAATGACTGACCCGACTTTAGCCGAGGGCCCAATTAAGGTTTTTTCTAATAACCATGGCGAAACAACCCAACTAGACAGAAACGTGGCCAAGAAACAGCAGAATCGAAATGCAAACAAAATGAAACCTGCTCCTCGGCCGGAATCCACGAATATCACCAAACTGAACTGTGACGTCCAACGCGTCAATGTAAAGTGATTAGTATCACGCCAAAATTAAAAACCTTAATTACGTCCCAAACTGAAGTCACGTGATGAAAGTTGCGTTAGCCAATAGCCCTCGAGAGGCAACTATGAATCAGCAGACCAGAAATACACCCATGACAATGGCGAAATAAAAAGTCGAATTAAACGGCCAAAAATATATCAAAATGACGGCTACTTTGTTCCTACTGATAGCATGTTGATAGATTTTGCTGTGAGCCACGTGGCTCCTTGTGACTCCACGCCAGCCACTTGCTCTCCAGTCTACGCCTACCCTACACGTAACCATCACCTCGGTGAGATGACATCCACCATCCATCGCGTATTATAAATTTATTACACTCGCGTGCATGCACTTTTATGTCATCTGTCTAACCAATGACAAGAGTCTCGGCGTCAGCAAAGTCGTACTCGGGAATCTCGAGGTTGAGAGGAGCGGGACCTCGTCGGATTCGGCCGGAAATGTCGTAATGGGAACCGTGGCAGGGGCAGAACCAGCCGCCAAAGTCGCCAGCCTCGCCAATGGGCACACAACCCAGATGGGTGCACACACCGATCATGACAAGCCACTCGGGCTTCTGGACACGCTCGTCGTCAGTCTGGGGGTCTCGCAGAGTAGAGACGTTGACCTCGTTAGCCTCCTCAATCTCGTCGACGGTTCGGTGTCGGATGAAAATGGGCTTTCCTCGCCACTTGATGATAACGTTCTTGCCGAGGGGGATGGCGCCGAGCTTGACCTCGACCTTGGCCATGGCCAGAATATCAGCGGAAGCGGACATGTTAGAGAGGAAATCCTGGACGGTGGCCTTGGCGCCGGCAGCACTGAGCATGCCGAAGGAGCCGATCATGAAGTAGGAGAAGAGACGGTTAGCATCTGTGTTTCGGTCCTTCTTGAGGTAGGGAGTAAAGTCGGGGATCTTGTATGTGGACTTTCCACCAATGGGCTGTGAGGAGACAGATCTGGTCTGAGCAAAGGCCGATGCGGCCACAAGAGGAGTGTAAGCCTTGGGGGCCTTGATGGCCTGGGCAGCGGTTCGAAGCAGGCTCATTGTTCAGTCAGGAGTTGAGAGTCAAGAGAGGTTGAAGTGTGTGTGCTTGGGACGTTGTGCAAATCTTAGCTTTTCCAAAAACTCCCTCTCGCAGCATATTTCGTAATTGTGATTGGTTGGAGCGTGCCCCTACCCTGGAAACCTTAAATTCACTGTCCACTGGGAGTTGGCGCATAGGCCCATCAACACAAGTTTGGACTGCATAAGCCAGAAGACACAGGTTTCGGACAATGGAGCAACAATTCGTAGAAGAGAAGAAAGAATTCGTTGCGGCGGCAATTGCGGGGTTGTGGCGCCACGTGGCCTTTTGTCGGTCCCCCCAGCGCCGTTTTGCGACCCCATTGACCCGCTAGAGACACCCGTTTCAACGGACACAAAACCAAAATTATCGTTCACTCTTGGTTGGCTGATATTCCACATCTGCAAGGTGGTTCGTTCGTTGCTGCCTGCCTATAAACAACCCCATATTTTGCCCAACGCGTCATGCAGTTTAATTTGGGACTGTTACAGAAAGGTGTTTGATGGATGGATGAAATTGGAAGAAAAGAACGTGAAGAGTTTATGAAAGTGTCGGAGGATGATGCAGTCAGTTTACTGGGCGTCGAATGGTCAGACTTGCGATAATATTTGACGTTTTCAAATTTCATCAAGTGGCAGAGTCAGGAGTTTTCAGGAGTAAACGGCAGAAAACGAGGCCTGTTAGCTGCTGAGAAAGGAGCAACCTGTTACGTATAAGTCACAAAAACCCACGCTTTTCATTATATAACCATAATCTCCTTTCTAGGAAAAGTACAGCTAGATGATATGTTCTGATGGCTCAGCTGCGAAATCAAATTTATGAGCCGCATGGAATTTCTACTACCTCTACGAGATGGTTGATGAATAAAGTGGTGGAAGAATGATTATAATCTGTTGGTATACTCTTCAACAACTGGTTATACACGTTTGAAACATCATTAAACCAGCCACTTACTATTCACAATGGACTATGGAATATTCACTATATGACTTATGTCAGTTGAACCTGTTGCATATAGACTGTACTTACAACTGGTGATGTCAATCTACGATGAATGCAATTCTTAGAAGGTAAAAAAAAAGAAAGCTGATCTGGATGCAATTCCTAGGTAGAAAGAAAAAAAACACACATCCACCACATCTATATTACATACCTACTCGTGAAAATCGTCGGGAATCTCTTCTTCAGAGTCATATCCCCATTCATCGCCGCTCCCAGACCCATCTCCTTGGTCTTCAAATGGCCGGTAGCTGTCCACCAGCCGCATTCGCCAAGACACGCTCCAGTGCAACTTTGCACCCGGAGGGAGAGTCCTGGCTCGCCCAAAGTTGGGAACGGCAACACGTGTCCACCTCTCATCTTCGTTCTCCACTCGGTAAGCAATGGGCAGCATTTCGAGAAACCACCAAAAGATGGGCCGCCACCAAGGGTCTTCAGCACGGCTTCCTTCGTCCTGGCGTCTGAAAATGTTCAGAGAGTCATGCATTGGTGAAACAAGACACTCCTCAGGGTCATGGGACGCCCTAAACTCCTCAATGTTACCCTCTTTGAAGATGACATCAAACTTGACACTCTCGGCGAGAATCCACGCGAGAGGAATATCAGAAAGAAGATGGGGGCCGTTGCGTGGTTCCCAACCGCCTCCAACATCGCCATGATCACCAGGAAACCATAGCTCCACTAGGTCCTCAGAGTGCTCTCGCCGGTGACGAGAAGGTCTCCCCAGAATATGAGAGAGCTCAGCGTGGGGGCCACCACATTGGAACCGACTAACAGACGCAGTGGTGCGGGACGAAGACCCACTGGCGTAAACTCCAGAGCTCGAACTTATCGCATACGCAGTACTCCTACCACCTGGCCCGCGCTGCTGCTTGAGTCCCCGAAAGATCTCCCCAGAAGAACCCATCGGAGTAGTCATGGTACTATCTGTGGGGCTCGCTCTTGTACTAGGTAGGCGACTGGCCATTGGGCTGGCCACTGGACTGTATCGATCGGCAAACACTCCAGAGGCACCAAACAATGAAATGTTGTAGCAGTGGGGCACAAACAGGTTCTGCTTGAACTTGGCTCGTCGCTCATCTACCCCAACAGCGTGACGAATATGATGAACAATCGCCGTAGAAGATGCATAGGGAAATAGTCTGTCGAGGATGATGCCGCTGCTGTTGATGGAGTCCCACAGTCCCATAAAGTAGACGCAGACTGACGGGACACTGAATGTGGCCTTGAAGGAGCACGTCAAGTTGGTGTGCTTACTTCCCTCCTTTGGCTGGCCAGCAATCTCCCAGGTCTTGTAAATTTCCCATGCACAGGGCACGAGCTCATTCAGACCAGGAGAAAGCAGCCCCACCCGGTCCAGCATTCCGGCAAGAATACGGGCCATGAACGCACCTCTGGAAAAGCCATAGAGGAAGATACGGTCTCCATGGCAATGGTGCTTCATGAGAAACATGTACGCCGCAATGATGTGGGAGTCGAGGGACCAAGCGATTCCAATGTCCACAACCTTTTCAGCGTACGAGTAGGCCGCGGACCATGCAGTCTTGGGTACATCGACGGTTATGTGGGTTCCTATCCCGGCTGAGTTAGTGCATGGGTATCCATCTTGCTAGCAAGCATACTCACGTTGGTAGTATACCAGCTGGTTGGGGGAATCTTTCTCTAGCATGCGGAACAGTTTCAAGACATTAGTTTCGGGACCGGCTCCAAAACTGTTGGCCGTGCCATCCAGACACAGAATGATATTCTTGCCCATTTCAGGGTATCTTTTTCGTCCGATTTGGGCGACGTGGGTATTGCAGTTGCGCAGGAATCACACAGACCAATATCCGAGTGGCCACAGTGGGGCTATGATCGTGAGGCGGGAATTCTGCCAGATTTTACTGAGAACTCAAACACAACAAAAGCAGACCAGAATGATAGCCACGAGGTATACAATCACGAGCGTGATGAAACCCATGAGTGGTGGTTGGACTTCAACAGGTATTAGTAAGCAAAGTGGGGTATTACACCGTTGATGTCGTTACTTTGGTATCAATTCGCTGGAACGTTAGTCCAGGAGCAAGTGCTGGGAGTCTTTAGTTGTTGGTAGGGGTACAAGTTTGGTTGGGATAGTTTGCACTATCGCCATGCATCATGATTTTATTTCAAAGTTAGATGCGCGGCAAAACGCACTTCAGTCCAACAACTACAAAAATGATTGAAATCGTGTGCAACGATCGGTGAGTATGGGAAGAGCTGCCGAGGAACGAAACAGGCAGGGGACACAAATGCGAACCGCAGGCAGCAGCCAATAGAGAGGAAACAGCTCGTGAATTGCCACCATCTCGTTTACATGACTGCTAACACAGTGTCGGCAAAAAAGTCCGTGTCAAGTGTCTTCCTGAGGACACTATTGGGGACTTTAAGATGCTGCTTGCTGCCCAGATTGGCACAGCTCCCGAGAAGATCATTCTCAAGAAGGGTTACCAGACCTTTAAGGACCACATCACTCTTGACGACTACGAGATCCACAACGGATCAAACCTGGAACTGTGAGTTGAACGCGAAAGGAAACAAACGTGGGACTAGTTGGGAAGGCCACGTCACTGTTTCCCCCTCCCCATCTTTCCCACCTTATCTTTCCCACCTTATCCTTCCCACCCTATCATTTACTCTTACTAACTTGGATACTACGCCTAAACCTCTCGCAATGGTCCAGATGCCTGGGTACCCTGTAATGGACTAGTGCTCGAGCTATTCCAAATCGATGCCCATGGAGGTCCACACTGGCAGCCCCACAAATACAGCTATGGCCACAAAGTGCCATGCTCACCAATGTACTAATTCAATCTACGCATAATCAGATCGTAGCGCGTAGAGAGTATAAGCTAAGCATGTGTAAACAGATCGTAGTACGTAGAGAGACTATAGCAGTGTAGAACCTCTTTGGAATGATTCATGTTTTTCTTCTAATGTACTGTTTTAAGAAACTCACAATTATACACTACTTCTTAAAAGAAGAATCAGACGTTACGTATACCTTCCCCATACATTCTTCTGATTCAACTACCGCATCACAACTCAACATACACACCTTGAAGAAACATGCTTAATATATACAAATTTTGCGTCCCCTTAACGCACCCGTTTGTGCTCAGTCTCCACGTCCAAAACAGTCTTTCGGACAGCCTGGAAAGCTCCAAAACATCCACCCAGGCAGACTTAGACTCGCTCAATCCAGTTCTTTCGGTCCTTGTCGTCCTCCTCCTGGACGCCGCCACTCTTGACGTACTCGCTGACCTTCTTGACGGTGAGATTGGGATCAAGAGGACCAGAAAAGCCTCGGAAAGAGTTCTTGATGGGGTCCAGAGTGGGAGACACAAAAGGCTTGAGCTCGCAGGACTCCAGACCGGCGGGAACGACAAAGGTTCGGACCTTGTCTCGGTTAATGATGTATCGTCCCTTGGAGGTGGTTTTTCCGACACCGGCGGCTCCGTGACCCTTGTAGAAGTTCTTGTTACCCTGCTTGGAAGTGAGAGGAAGTCGCTTGTTACCGTTCTTGGACACTCCGTAGAACAGGTTGAACATGTATCCGGACCGGTCCTTCTTCCATGGTCGAAGCAGCTGGGCGACAAATGTGGGTCTCATTTTCGAATGTCGTGTTGAGTTGTGATTTAAGGTCGGGTGGTGATAATTTGGTAATGTAAAATTTAACCCACCGTCACGTGACTCGATTTTGGAGATGGAAACAAAAAAAAAAATTGGAAAAGAAGCGATGCTGGCGATTGGACTGCGCTTGGGCTGGGTGGTGAATTTCTGGCGACGTAGACACTTGTCGCAGTGTAGGATTCAGTTGACAGTGCTGTGAGGCTCATACTCAAAACTACACCATGTTATGCATTATGTGCGTAAATTCAGTACCACAAAAACTTGGAGTTGGGAATCGCAGGATCCGAGAACACAACTATTTGCATCAAGTACGGAGGAAATATATAGTACAGAGTGCAGATGTACAGTCCTATTGTATCCTACAAACTTGCAGTGTTCTCCTTTTGTTTCAGCTGAAATGTTGGTTCTGGAAGGGTTCAATGTGTACTCTGTAGGTGTCTGAATTTGATATCATACCACCAAAACTGTCTGAAAGAAGTGACATGTTTTCACAGGTGAATCAACGGGATCTTAGATTCCAACCTGAATTGTAAAACAGAATCAGCGTGCGCCATTTGGAGTTTTGATAGGGTTTAGATCACTTTCGAAACGTTTCCAGCATGTAATCCATCACCTCTGTGTCTATATACAGTATGTGCCAGATTTGGGGTGGATCCACTGTTAGATTCATTCAAAACATGACTCTCTCCAAGCTTAGACAATTGACTTGGAGGGTTGACTTGAAGGCAATTCTTAGGAAAAAAAAATGACTTGGAAAGCTGGATTTAGAGTAATGTTGATGTACCTGGATCAAAGTAATCAGACAAGCCATCAGAGAAGCCAACTACAAAAGTGATTTCAAGAGTATTTTCAATAAGATAAACGTCAGTATACAATATACCGTATCATACCATACCACACCATATCACACACCCCATAACAACACACCCTATACCCCAAATTAGTACAACTATCTGATTCCTCTTCACTAATAGCCTCATCCCAAATCACATCTTAAGCCACAACAAAACACCTTAATTGTGGCAAATGAAAACGAGCATATTTGCCGTACGTACCAAACACCAACATCTGCGCACTAAACGCTGCCCGAAAACCTCGCTCCCGAGTAGCTTTGGGTTACACAGCTCACGTAACGTACAAATTGCTTTTTCCACGGAAACAAAACCTAGCCCTTATCTCCGAGTCGGGATTCTTCCGGGACTTCTTCCGGGTTTTTCACTTCACTCGAACAGAATAAATTTTGAGTTGGGTGCCGATCATGTGTGGTACGGGGATGGCAATTGAGATCAGATTCGGAGCGGAAACGGCCCCAAATTCGGAGGGGGGCAAACAGGTCACATGGGACTCCAGGATTGTCACGTGACATTGCCCTCGGTGCCACGCGCGACAGAGTCTTTGTGACGACATCAGACCCTGATCGTCCCCCGTGTTTCTCCTCCCACCTACAACCGTTAAATATGCATTGCTTAACTTTTTTTCCCCCGTAGCGTTAAACAAAAAGCTGCAAAAAAGTTCGTGGGCGAGAGAAAACGTGTAGCAGCACAGTCAGCACACGTAATACCCGCAGCACTACATACGGCCGCCGCTTTTGAGCCACCACACGCCCCGTGAAACGCCTCCTCTTTGCGCCCAAGTGCTAATTACGCCATGTCCATCCTGCTAATCGACTCCTACGACTCCTTCACCTTCAATCTCACCACGCTGATTGAAAAGGCCATTCCTGGATCTCGAGTTGTCACCATCCACAATGACTCGCTGCCGCCAAAAGAGCTGGTGGCCAAGTATCTGGACGCCTTTGACGCCGTGGTGGTTGGTCCCGGACCCGGATGTCCCCAAAACCCCGCCGATGTCGGTTGCGTGCCCATGATCTACTCCAACGACAGAAACTCTGTGGTCCCCACCCTCGGCGTGTGTCTCGGCTTCCAGTCGCTGTGTCTGGGCAACGGCCTCAATGTGGACCGTCTCAAGCTCGTCAAGCACGGCCAGGTCGCAGACATTACCCACAATGGCGACGAGCTCTTTGCCGACGTCCCAGAGGTGTTCCCGTCGGTGAGGTACCACTCTCTGCACGTGCCCATGGACCGCGGTTCCAAGGCAGCGTGCGCAATTGAGCCGCTCGCATGGACCACAGACGAGATCGACGGAGCCAAAGTGGACGTGCTCATGGCTGGAAAGCACCGGGACCAGCCGTTCTGGGGCGTGCAGTACCACCCCGAGAGCATCTGCTCGGACTTTGGAGGCAAGCTGATTGAAAACTTTTGGAAGCTGGCCCAGAAGCACAATGGCACCAAGGACGAGGCCGAGACCGCTGCCAGATCCAAGCGAGTCGCCGAGTTTGCCGCCAAGTACTCCATCAAGCCCAAGGCGCTGACCAGCTCCGACAGCAACCTCTCGCTCGCCAAGCCCCTGGAAGAGACTGCTGCCCAGAAGGGCGAGGTGCTCTTTGAGAAGATCTCGCTGGACCGATCCAAGTTCTCCAAAGACGCATACCCCGAGACCATGATTTGTCTCGGCGAGCACCTCACCAAGAACAACCAAAAGTTTGTCATGCTCAATTCGGCCGCCATTCCCGGTCGATGGTCCATCCTGGGATTCCTCGACGAGGGAAAAACCCACTGCATCACCCACTACACCGACTACAAGTCCTCGCATGCGTTTATGAAGACGTGGGGTAACGACCCTCACGAGATTCACAACAACCACAGCGAATATCTCGTCAAGCTGGGAGACGACGGAATCTGGGGCTATCTCAGTGCATACATGAAGCCCAAGATTGAAAAGTTCAAGTCTTGTCGAGAGACCATCCCCGACTGTCCTTTTTACGGAGGACTGGTTGGCTACTTTTCTTACGAAACTAACGAAACTAACAACATTGATCTCCTCGTCAACCCCACTCCTGCTGACCGTCCCTTTCCCGACGTGAACCTCGTGGACATTGAGAGATCCGTGCTGTTTGACCACCAGGAGTGTGCTCTCTACGTTGTCTCGGTCACCGACAATGACCAGACCTGGGTCAAGGAGACCGCCTCAAACCTCAAGGACTACTTCTTTGCCTCTGACTTTGCCCAGCAGAAGGATGCCCTGTTCGAGGCCATTCCCTCTACATCCTCGGCTCTCACGGGAGGCGCCCCCAAGGTGTCCATCCCCGACCAGGACGACTACCTTGCTCGTGTGAAAAAGTGCCAGGAGTATCTTCTCGCTGGTGAATCATACGAGCTCTGTCTCACTGCACAGACCAAAATCAAGGTCCCCAAGAAGCTCGACCCTTGGGAGCTGTACAAGATTCTGTACAGCCGAAACCCTGCACCTTACTCGTGTTTCCTAGACATGCAGGATGCCACTCTTGTCGGATCATCCCCTGAGCGATTTCTGTCGTGGAACAAGGAGGGCGTTTGTGAGTTCCGACCCATCAAGGGCACCATCAAAAACACCCCCGAGGTCACCTGGGAAATTGCAGAGGCCAAGCTCAACACTCCCAAGGAGCGAGCAGAAAACCTAATGATTGTGGATCTCATTCGTCATGACCTTAACCAGATGCTGAACAATGTCCGAGTGGAGAAGCTCATGACAGTAGAGGAGTACAAGACTGTTTTCCAGCTGGTGTCTGTCATCCAGGGTGATCTGCACGGTCAGTACAGCGGCATCGATGCGCTTGCCCATTCCCTTCCTCCTGGATCCATGACTGGTGCTCCCAAGCTTCGGTCGGTCGAGATTCTGCGGGATCTCGAAAACAACCACCGAAGAGGAATCTACTCTGGTGTTTGCGGTTTCTGGTCAGTTTCTGACGAGGGTGACTGGTCTGTCGTGATCCGATCTGCTTTCAGCTACAAGGACGAGTCCGAAGCCTGGGAACACACCGAGGATCCTGCTTCCATGGGAAGCTCTGCCAACGAGTCTACTGGCGAGTGCCAGATCTGGCGAATTGGAGCTGGAGGCGCCATCACCGTGCTTTCCGACCCCATGGAGGAGTGGCTGGAGATGGAGACCAAGCTCGAGTCTGCTCTGCAGGCTTTTGTTTAGCCGGCATTTCAAACGCGCATATTGTATATAGCTTAATAATAGAATGATGGTAATGAGAAAAAAACTCCACAATAATCTGGTCCAGATAAATAAATGATGCATGGAATATATTTTTATAATGCAAGTGGGTAAGGGAATGCGGGGTGGAATGAGCGTGCTGAGTGAAGGGGGGCGCACGGGTGCTGGTGCTGTATGTTCTACAGAAAGTACTCCACTGGCCGGGGCAGAGGCAGTCCGCTCATTTGAGGGTTTTCAAACTCCTGCAGAATGATCTGCTGGTGCTCCTCGTTTTCAGGAGCGGCTTCAAAGACGTTGAAAAACCGCTCGCCGGCCAAGTTGACCTCCAGAACCGAAGCCAGGTTGGCGCACCGGTAACAGTAGTTGGGGGCAGACCATACCGTCGACAGACGATCGTCAAACAGCACCTGGTATCCTTCCTGGCACAGCTGGTGAGCACGCAGAATGTGCTTCATGTCGTTTACCTCCAGGAACTTTTTCACCACGTCGATGCCGAAAGTGTAGCCAGCTCCACGTGGCGACAATGCAAAGTCTGCTCGCTGTTCATCGGGGTCGGACCACACGAGATCGGCGATGGGGCCCTCGTGGGGGATCTCCCTGAAGCGGTCCACGACCTTGATCTGGTCGATGGAGTGGATGGTCGGCGACAGGCCACCGTGTACACAAAAGATGGAGTTGTCGATAACCACCGACAGGGTGAGGTAGTCGAACAGGTCGGTAAAGTACATCCACACGTTGCCGCTGTCGTACTTGCGCACGCATTCTGTGTAGAAGCCGTAGTTTTGTGTGATGCCTCGCGATTCGTGGTTGCCGCGAATCAGGTTAATCCGAGTGGGGTATCGGAGCTTGAGACACACCAGCAGTGTGATGGTCTCCACGGAAAAGAGTCCTCGGTCCACGTAGTCACCCAGAAACAGGTAGTTTGTGTTGGGACAGTAACCTCCTATGCGGAAAATCTCAATGAGGTCGTGGAACTGGCCGTGGATGTCGCCCACCACTGTGACTGGCGCCTGGATATGCACCACATTGGACTCTTTGACCAGCAGTTCCTTGACTTTTGTGCACAGCGATTCCACCACCGCTTCGGGCAGCAGTTCTTTTTTGTACAGGCGCTCGATGCATTCGTCCAGATCGAGGTTTGAGGGCGTCATTGTGCGATCAGTGGCTGGAGAGAAGGAGCCGGAAATGTGAGCGAGTGTGGAGGGGTGTTTGTGGCGTTTGCGCAGTTGCGGGGCGTCGTGGCGTGGCGTGTTGGCTGATGCTGTTCCTTCCGCGGCCTTCTATGGGGTCTATCGAGTCCTGAGGCTGTTGTTCTGACGTTGTGCACTGGCTGCTGGCAAGTCCCTATTTTTGGTTAATGTGGTATTTTTGGCGATGTCCAAACACTGTTTGGGGTGTACTGCGGCAAGGTGTACATAGAGTTATAGAGTTCACGCGAAGCCTAGTTCGAGGGAATGTAGTTGGAGGGAGTGTTGGTTTGTTGTGGGGGTGGTACGTGTAATATCTATGGCCGGTACCATTGTCTGTTTGTAGGTAACTCGTGTCTTGTTTTTTTTCTTGTTTTTTTTTCTCTCGGTTTCTTCTGTTTTTCCCCTCAAAAATCGCATCCAATCCATCTGATACAATCAAGCTACGTCACCATTCCTCCCAACTGAGAGCCAGGGTCTAGAGTGCATATTAGCCGACAATCGCGTTTTTTTTTTTCGTTTTTTTTTTCTCTTCATCCAAGCAAAGGGTTCGAATCTCGTGTGCGCGATTTACCGTTAATTAACGACACATTTTACCAAACGAAGAGAACAACCATGGGAGCTTTGCAAAAAAGCAGTTTGTGGCATGATTGTGGCACGTTTGGAGGCAACCGTTCCCCCCCCCCTTTTCGGACCTGGCGTGTTTGTGTCTCAGCTGCACGTGGCCACTTCCATTTCCAGCTGTCTCACTTCCTGTCCCGTTGATCATTCCGAGAAGATCTTCCCTGGGGTTTATCCGTTCGCGCGGAGGCGTGTTGGGCGACCGTGCATGAGGTATGTATGCACTGGTTGCGGGAGTGACGGGAGCCCCTGCAAATCGGGATCCCTCCGGGTCTAGTGCGGTCCAGTTGGCTGAAAGGGACAGATTACGGTCACGTCTGCCGTTGTCTGATTCTGCGCTTTGCAGTGTCTTTTTCTGCACCCGAAAAGGACGCACAAGTCCCCAGATGGCCATGCATGTGGTTAGCAATGAAGATATTTGCCAAGCCGAACAGTGAGTTGTGGTGATTGATGGGTAGAATGATACCGACTGAAAGGGTCGACTGAGAGCGATTGATAGGGTCGACCGATAGCGGGCGTCTTATCCACTAGTTGAACAATAACTAGCCAAGAAATCCACAACAGACCTTCCAGACCTTCCAGACCTTCCAGACCTCCTTCAGTACTTTTAGTCCGGAATGCAACATGCACATTCCAGGTCCAAACAACTCTAAGATGAAACACTCTAGATACGGCAGGTTCTGAATACGAAGAGAACAAGAAAGTCCACTTGGGGGAAGCCACCGAGTTGAGTTATCAAGTCTGAAGAGTACTCTGTACATGATTAGTCAGAAGATATATTCCTTGCAGTACTCTGTTTCTTTACTGGTATACTCCATGATTCGATCAGTAAGAGAAGGAATGCTGTAGACTGTGGACTGGTAGACTACAGACCAGGTATCATCTAGTGGCTTCAAAAGTGAAACACGACACTGGTTGCTCCATTATGCTAAACCCTAGACCATGTCCAACAAATGTTCGCTTCAGAAAAATACTGGCTTGGATACTCCGCTGCTGACTAAGCACTCCACCTAACTTACCGACTCCACCAAACTGACTAATCAACGACACTTTTGGTTGAGCAGAAATTCCCGCAAAAGCTCCCGCATATAGACCAGTCAAATACCCTCCTACTCACCCACAAACACCTCTCTCCAGTATACTAACAAGTCAATTGCACCTCTTCGAAACTGCCAGTTGCCCTGAACCCAATTTCGTCGACATCATCTAACTTAGTTTTCCTTCTGCATACGCAAGGGTGGCTAACGAAACACTCACCTCCAAAAACACAATGGAAGACGGCAAAGAGACGCCCCAGCGGCAAAAGCCCCACGTCGACCATCCCGACAAGGCGTCTGTCGCGCATCCACCGCACCCGGCGCAAAAATCGCCACTTCACACCCCCGTTCAGTCGCCAGCAATTGCGCAGGGGCCTTCGACCTCGACAACTCCCACTGTCGCTCCTCACCATCTGGCCACACCCAAGAAACGGTCCAAGGAGGAGATCATGTCCATGCCCAACGTGTCTGCGCCCACTTTGGTGCTTCCCGAGACAAACGGACGAGCCATTGGCGCGGCTCTGGCAGGAGCTACTGCAGCTGGCCGCAAACGGTCTGGGTCTCTGGATGCGCCGAAAGCAGCCGCAGCAGCAGCCGTCAGAGGAGGAACCACGTCGCCTCTGCTCTGCAACTCGGCCTACAGCCCCCATCCCACCACAATGCCTGCAGGCAGCAGTTCTCCTGGGGGCTACTTTGACGCCCATGCCCACCACAATGTCAGCGTTCGCACCCACTCCACGCCAGCTTCGCCTATCGACAGCGCCTCTGCGCATGCAATCTCGTCAGCGGCAGTCCAGAGCAGCCCCACTCTGGTTCGTCCCAAGAGCCCCTCTCGCCAACCCTCCAACACGTACGCTCCAGCCAGACACCCGTCTCAGAGCAGCAGTCGCGGCAGTCGCAAGATCCCCGTGGGCTCCCAGGGCTCCCAGGTGACCGTCCCGACGGTTTCCGGCTCGACAAAGCCCTCGTCCAACGCCCAGTACTACGCCCAGGAGCGGGCTTATCTGCAGAAAATGAGAAACAACTTGGCCGACGACTACTACACCAAGGGTATCCCTGCCTCGGATCTGGACCGGTCTTCAGACGACGAGTCGCTATCTGAGTTTGAGGGAGAATTCGCAGGGCTGGGAGGAGTTGGAACATTCTTTGACGACTCTGGAGCCATCAGTTATCCATTCCTGGAGGCCAAGTACAACGCCGACGACGCCGAAAAGTCCGAGTCGATCAGAGAAAGACTACAGTGGCAGTCCATGCTGACGTCGGTGCTCACTGGTGAGGTTGTCAGGAACGAGAAACAGCGACTGAGAGCGCCACCGGAAATGGACAAGAAGCTTGTTGCGGAGGAGCTGTGGATGGGAGTCAGAGCAAAGGTCTGTGGTCGGTCCATGGACGAGCAGCGGCGTATCATCGAGTACTCGCGAAACACCAAAGACGGTATTCTTTTGGAGGTTGTCAACTTTCGAGCAAAGCCAGCAGACGAGGCTGGAGGAAGATCGGCGTCTGTTCAGGTGGACGATCTGTTGAACCGATTGGACAATTTTGAGCAGCTCTGGCGGTCGTATTCTCTTATCGAGACCGACAAGCCGTTCTACGGCAGCCAGGAGTTCCAGGAGCGACTTACAGCTCTGCTAACCTGGTCCTCCCTCACATGGAACATTGCGACTGAGATTCATCTTCTCCAGCAGTGGATTGGCAACGAAGACATCGACCTGACTCGTCCAGCTGAAGGAAATGACATGATGGCCGACAAGTCACCGTTTATCGAGCGGCTGCTAAAGGGACAGGATCTCCAGAACATTTTCGAGAACCGCGTGCTTGGCCCATTGTCACAGCTAGTGGATCGGGCTCGATCCTCTGCGCTGGAGTACCATGACACTTTCCAGACATTGGGATTGCCCGTGCTGTATGACCACATTGGTTCCTTGGCCAGATTCCCCTCTCTGCTCATTATGGAAGTCATGCGAACTCGTCTCAACTATGCCAGAAAACTTGCCAATCCTACAATGATGATGATCGACCAGACCATGGTGGATATTCGTGGCTACATCAAGCTGTCTCTCAAGGTCAAGGAGAGATACATGTTCTTTGTGTCACCTACTCAGGACGGTCCCTGGCCTCTCAAGGACACTATTGGGGATGCATTTGACGAGACTCTGATTGACTGTGTGTCCTTCTACTTTGATTTGCTATCTCGAAAGTTTCTGGAGTCGTCCAATGCTGTTTTCAGAACTTTCAAAGAGGACGAGCAGCTTGGTGACCAGTACAAGTTCCTGTCTGAGATCGGAGAGTGGATTTCTGGTGGAGATTACATTGTTGCCGAACAGTTCTCCAACCTCACGTCAAAGCTCATGACCAAGCTGCTTGACTACTGGCAAGACTCTCTCAAGGGCCCTGCCTCTGACCAGGCTAATGAGATTGCTGCATTCTACTCCGAGACTGCTGAGCAGATCAGATCATTCGAGCGAAACCTCATTCGGTTCTACACCTCCATGTGTTCGTCTTATGAGAATGCTTCAGAGTATGCCATCCAGCCGTCTCGTCTCGGTGCCATTGTCAACTCGGTTCGTCGAGCCAACTACTTTTTGGTTTACACTGGTGTGCTTGAACGAGATGGTATCTACGTGTTTGCCGATCCATCACTGAGAGAGCGTCCGCACAAGCTAAAGGAGATTATCAGAGGTTACTCCCGTTCTCGACGGCACGAGGAGGAGTCAGACTACGACTACGTCGCCCATGTTCTGATCCTGTGTTCCGAGGAACCTTTCATCTGGGAGGGAGAGATTCTCAACATTGATATGCCTTCATTCGACTTGGAGATCAAGATGGGTCGCATGAGAATCGTCTCCGAGGGTGGAACCAACGTGCTACAGCTTGCCAAGGCACAATTCGCGGAGGTATGTGAACGTGAGTTCCTGAACACTGTGGTGGAGGCCAAGTCAAACCAGCTTCGTGTTGATCACGAGTTTGGACGTCTCCGAAAGCTGTTCTTCAGGCTGTCCATGTCGGTCATTGACAATGTGGCTACAATCAGACATACTTTGAACGGTCTAGGGTGTCAGGACACTGTTCAAAACATGTTTGTCTTTGCTCGAGAATTTGGCCAGCGAGGTTTGAGATCACTGGAAGGCCCCAAGCGTGGTTACGTGACCATGAAGCTGATCAATCTGTGCATTGAGTGGGTGTCTTTTGTTGTCGACGACTGTACATCTACCGAGTACCGAACTTTCAGATACACCGTGACTGCTTTGGAGTTTGCCTCAGTCATGACTTCTGGTGTCAACATTTTAGCTGTCAACGAGGAGGCTTTCTTGACTCTGCGAGTCAAGGTTGCCGGGTGTATGTCTCTGTTGATTTCTCACTTTGACATTATGGGAGCTCGGTCCAAGGCCAAGGCCCAGCAGAAGGTGGAAGTCACTAGTGCCCGACGAAAGAAGATTTCTCACATGTCGTTCAAGGATGACACTGAGTTGATGGAGGCGTTCAGAAATGATGCGGTCAAGAAGCTGGAAGACCTGGAGAGGAAGCGAAACGATTTGGAGTTTGAGCACCATTACGTCGGCCGAGTGCTTGACGGTGGCTCTGCGGATGATCAGTTCCTCATGTCTCTGGCATCTGCCTTCTCCAACATTACCATGAGATGGCAGCTTGGCCGATTTATTGGTTCTGGTACCTTTGGTGACGTGTACTCTGCACTTAACCTCGACAATGGTGAGATGATGGCAGTGAAGGAGATTCGACTACAGGATGCCCAATCCATCCGAACCATTGTCAAGGCCATCAAGGACGAGATGACAGTGTTGGAAATGCTTCACCATCCCAACATAGTCCAATACTTTGGTGTTGAGGTTCATCGGGATCGAGTGTACTTGTTTATGGAGATTTGCCAGGGCGGATCCATCGCCGACTTGCTCTCGCATGGCCGAATCGAAGACGAGCAAGTTATCCAAGTTTACACATTCCAGATGCTGCAGGGTCTTGCCTACCTGCACCATGCTGGCATTGTCCATCGTGATCTCAAGCCCGAAAACATTCTTCTCGATCACAATGGTCTAATCAAGTTTGTGGATTTTGGAGCTGCCAAGGTTATTGCTCGAAATGGAAGAACTCGTGCTGCTCAGTCTGGAACTCGCTCAAAGATCAACTCTCTGACTGGAACACCCATGTACATGTCCCCCGAGGTCATTACTGGATCCAATCCTGGCCGACAAGGGGCAATTGATATTTGGTCACTGGGTTGTGTTGTCCTCGAAATGGCCACTGGCCGTCGACCTTGGTCCAACTTGGACAACGAGTATGCCATCATGTTCCACATTGCTTCAGGCCACATGCCTCAGCTTCCCAGTCCTGAGCAATTGTCTCCTGAAGGACATGCTTTCCTGCTCAAGTGTCTTGAGCGAGACCCTACAATCCGACAGAGTGCTATTGAGTTGTCTAACGACCCTTGGTTGGCCCGAGTCAAGAATGACCATCTGGAGCAGTTGACACCAATGGGGGAGGAGATTTAGAGGTGTATTGAACTTTATATTTATTGAATTATCGTGACATAAAAAAGAAGACCTGTAGATGTTATATTCAGTGCTGAAGAACAGTGTGCTATTCCAGGCTCTATTTCGAGCTACAAGGCGATCTATTTCACTATTTTACAACTTTATGAGATTTGTTCGCACACAAAGGCTTACTTGATGTCCCACCCTACTTCTTCAGGTTTGCAACGACTTTAGTTTCCTCTCGATCGTTGGTTCGAATCTTTGCACTTTCTGCTTGATGACTCCTTCGTTGCACAATGTCGATAGTCTGCTGAGAACACCACAACCACATTTCATTTATCCTTTGGGGCGAATGCTTTTGTTTCTCAATCTCAATATCTTCATTGACAAGTACAGGGATTCCAAATTGAGACAGATGTACTGGTGACTGATAACACGGATCCTTGGGTGCACGAGTACAGTGCATGGCGTGGTTTCGGCGATAATCTAGCACTGCAGCTGATAAAGAAATGTGGCTATGGCGATTTGTTGGGCCAAAGCCACCTTGGCTAGTTTGGCAACGGGAGGCTTGGTGGCCAGAGCTCTGCTTTGTCACATCTGACAACTGCCTCGGCGGATGTTGATGATTGCGTGTATTCCAAGTTTCTTGAGCAGTCTCGTCGAGGTTGCAAGGTGGAGGGGGTCTATCAACTTTATGAGAAAAATACTGACGAGGCTCGTGAGATGTAGCAGTTGAATCATGATTGTATCCATTTTCGTAATTTCCTTGAGTGGGCGGATGAGTGCTTTGCGGTTGCCGCGACTGGGGTGTTTCGTGGTTTGGACTTGAGTGTTGGTAACTCTCATGAGGCTGACGAGTCTGTTGGTGAGGGGAAGATTCGTGTGACGCTGCAATTCCCCTGACGTACCGCTCCAGCTCCTCTATCCTTTGTACAAGACGAGCTTCGTAGGAGTCGTTGGACCTCATTGTTGACACCATACCCAAATTCCTAAAATGCTCGCGCTCGTTGGATAGGTCTTGTTGATGTCGGCAGCGCATATCGTCGGCCTCTTTAGCCCGTGCCTCCAACTCCATCACCAGACCAACTCTCTGCTTCTCCGCAGCTGCTAGTGATTGTAAATGACTCTCTTCTCGAGTTTTGTAGTCGTCTATCTCCATTAGCTTTGAAGACAGCCGTGTCTCAACCTCCAGACGTTTTTCCTCTGACATTGTGATTTGCTGTTTGTAAGATGTAGTCTGATGGTCTCTTCTCTCCTGCTCCTCGAGACTTGTTCTTGAGGTACTGCACTTTTCATGTTCAATCTGTGTCGTTAAGGCTTTAACTTCTTTCGACAAGTCTGTCGCCCTTTTCCTTTCTTCAGCTAACGCCGCCTTTGCAGTCTCGTAATCCTTCAGAAATCCACCAACCTGACGGGACCATTTACTGCGTTCCTTTTCGCGGACACGGGCCTTTTCGCACAAGTCAATTACCACGGCGACCAGACCGAGGGTGGCTTCCCACAGAGTTGGTGGGATTTCCACTATGGCGTCAGACTTTGAGCGGAACTGGGCAATGTCACTAGCGCTCTGTTGTATGGTATTGGGGAGACTTCCGAGCTTGTCGTCTGTATGAGCTGCCGTTACCTCTGTTGAAACGAGCGAAAGCATCTGAGCAAGGCGGTCAAGGGTATCTTTTGTCGTCATGGCGTGGCGGAAAGGTATGCAATTCTCAGACTAGTGTTCGGGCGTCTGAGAGGGCTGAACGAATGTGAAAAGGGTACGTGAGTGCGGTATCCAGGGGTGTCCTAATTGTCAGGGACAGGGATGCATTGGCTGAGTTGTGGTATCGGTGTGGTATCCTCCGTTACAGACTCGATGTGGTTGGTGAGGCTACGAGACACAAAGCTAAAAGTTTAGCGTCTCGACCGTTTTAAAATTGTGGGGAAGCAGTTTGGGAACAACAGAGATCAGAAATGGCAATCGGAGGGAGCAGTTGTTAAAAAAACAATACCATCTGGTGGTGTCAAAGGTCGTGCCCGGAATCGAACCGGGGTTACTGGAAAGTAATGAAAATCAGAATCCAAGGTGATAACCGCTACACTACACAACCTGACGATGGATGGTGCGTTTGAAAGGGGGGATTTGAGTGGTAAAAGTTGTTTACTCGGCGCGAAAATACCTGTTACTGGTGTTGCACTTGTTTCTGTTTAATCTTAGGTGTCGAAACTATTAGGAAATCTCTACAGGTGTTTTCATCCAGTCCTGCATTATAAGTGTAGATGCATGTTTCCTTAAATGACATTACAGTATCAGACATTTTGATACAACATAGCATACAAAAGCGTAGAAAGGCTGAGCTGACTTCTTCTCCATATTATTAGCGTGCTTACCAGAAAAATGCACTTTTCAGATTTTCTATACCACCTCGACTGACTCTAGAGACAGTGTGTGGTTTTGTCTGGATAACATGATACTATATAAACAGTCTTATATAATTATTCCATCCTACCTTTAGCTTCAAGAGCCACATTCATCACCATTAATGGACTTCATTCTACCAACTAATACATCACAGATTTATCTATTGTAATCAATTTCTATGTCTATGCTCTATAAATATGTGTACTCCTGCTGTTTAGCAAAAGTCAAAGTCGGGGAATCCGAGATCAACACCCCACTTGGGCTTGGAGGTTCGATGGATGCCCTCGGACTTGTGGAGATCGTTGAGAGACTTGAGATCCTCCTGAGACAGAGTGACAGCAGACTTTCCGTTCTCAACGATTCGGGAGTTGGTCACAGACTTGGGGATGACAACGGTGCCGTTACCAATGTGGTACGAGGTGAGAATGCCTCCGGGAGAGGTCTTGTACTTGTCGGCCAGCTTGAGAACCAGCTCGTTCTTGAGAAGAGGGCCTCCGACGGAGCCAAAGGGAGAAAAGGCAGTCATGACAATGTTCTTGGACTTGCAGAACTCCATGAGCTCGAGCTGGGGAAGAAGAGGGTGCAGCTCGACCTGGTTGACAGCGGGGACAACCTCGGCGTCCTTGAGAAGCTCCTCGAGGTAGGGGATGGAGAAGTTGGACACGCCGATAGACTTGGTCTTGCCAGTCTTCAGAACAGCCTCCATCTGCTTCCAGGTCTTGGGCTGCGATCCGGACTCGTCAATGTCTCGAGATCCGTCCTCCCGGAGAGGGTAAACGGGATCGTTTCCGTTGGGGTTGAGGGGAACGGGCCAGTGGATCAGCAGCATGTCAACGTAGTCAAGGCCAAGTCGCTCGAGAGAAAGATCAAGGTTCTCCTCGACTCGGTCGTGGTAAGTGACCCAGATCTTTGTGGTGACAAAAATGTCCTCTCGCTTGACGCCCTTCTCCATGGCTCGCTTGATACCAAGGCCAACTGCGTCTTCGTTTCGGTAGTTGAAGGCGGTGTCAATGTGTCTGTAGTTGCCCTCGGTAAGAGCGCACTCCACGGCGCCGGCCACCTCTTCGGTGGTGGACTTCCAGGTTCCCAGACCAATGGCGGGAATGGTCTTGCCGTTGTTGAGAGTAAAGTCGAGAGAAGTCATTGTGGTGTGGTGTGTTGGGATGTATAGGTGTTTGATGCGGATTGAGAGAGGGGAAGGGCGGCCCTTTATATACCTCTTGAAAGGAAACACAGAACCGATAAGAAGGCGCATCCCTAAGCTCTCGGAAGGAGGTTTAGTGACGTCAGTGCGGTTAGTCGCATCGCACATGCCTTAGCTGCAAAATAACGTACATGAGGCATGTAGGGAATAAGTTTAATTTTTTATTTATTTTTTTAAAAAAGGGTGACGTTTACTTTTGTCCCGTGGCGTACATTTATGTCCCGCATCTCCAAAGGCGTCGCAAATGTGCGTGAATAGTGATGTCATAGCAATACTTACGCCACGAGTAAACACGATTTGGCGTTTCTTTTTGTGCCTGGTTGCTGTTTCAGCTAGTGACACCTTTGAAGAAGCTGAAGACAATGTTTTGCGTCCATATTAATTTCTTCACCTTTTTTTTTTCTTTCTCTCCTGAAGAGTGAGCAAAGTCCTGCTTTACAGACGTCTTTTCGTCTTCTTTTTCCGACAAAAATGAACGTCGGAAGGATGGCAGCGGATGCTAGATAGCGACGCACCGACGCCAGTCCCAACGGCTTATCGCTCTTTCAGGAGAAATCCAACCCAATCATGTCTTTGGTTTTTCAGCTCCAGCAATGTTATCACGGCCAGGAGAGTGACAAAAATGTACGTCAGGTACCAGCTGCAGTTGCGAACTTTCACTGTGAATCGGAATATAATCAAGCTGATCGAGTTGCTCAAGTGGGTGAGTTGGTTATGGTATTGTTTTCGAGTGTTCAGTGGTAATTTCACTGTTTCTCTTGCTTTCTCTTTAGTCGATTCTCTCTCTCTCTCTCGAAACATGTAATAACGGCTCAATCAAAGACAGCCAAACAGCCAGAGACAACCAGACAGCTCAGACGGCATTAACGCACACCTCCTGCTGTTTACACACTACATCTCATGTGAATGTTGACGTCATAACTCTGATGTATCTTCCAACTGACCAACTCTACCAAAATCACGCTAAACAAAGTAAAAAGAAAAAGAAAATAAAGGCAACAGAAATATCAAGGAGAAAACACCACCAACTAAACCACTCCAAAACAATAATACAACCACGAATATGAACACAAAACGAACATTTCTCAAACAAATTGAACCGGAAATCACTCTGAATCCAGAAAAACGACCCTCCAGTTTGGTTTATCACCCGTAATCAAGAATTCAGTTCTATCGCATTCCTTGCTGTGTTTTCAGATATTGCATTTAAAACGCAGTCCCTGCAGAAGCAGCCGAAATGTTGTCTCACGGAACGGAATCGGATTTATTTGCGGAAATGAGATAATGTTGAAACTGTCTCAGTGTCAGTGTCTTACGGCATCAAAGCTCCGGAAATTCGAGAAAGTCGCACAAATTTAAATTCATCAGAAAGTCGGTGAGACACACTTGGCGGAATTGATGATGGTTTGGTTTGGTGTAGAAAGATGTATTGTAAGCTGACTAGTCTACAGCAGACCTAGCTTTAGCTCTTGATTTTACTTGTAGAAAATTGTAACATTTAGCCCTTGATTTTAGTACTCTGTACTCTGTAATTCTTTACTCTGTTCTTTCGAATCCATTTTTCTTCTATGAATTGCATCAAAATAAAAACTCTCTACAAATACTTCCAGCAAGACATTCAAATATCTGTTACAGTATAACAATCAAACATCTGTTACCATTCAAACATCTGTTATCATACAAACTTCTGTTATATAATCGCCACAAATGCTCCTGAAACTGATCATCGTTCAGAAACCTGAGACAGTGTAAAACCACTTTTCAGCAAAAAAGATATCCACTTTTCAGCTAAAACTCAAGAATAAAAAACCCTTGACTTCATTCCCTCAGTTTCCTTTGCCACCACAATTTTTCGTAGTGGACTTCCGGTATTAGTCTAGAGTTCAAGTCAGAATCATCATCTCTTATTACCATTCAGGAATCTGTTAGCTTATATATAATGTGGCAGTGGTTTTTCTTTTTCGTGTATGCAGATTGCTACTCTCTAAACCACTTGATGCGGTACTGTACTGTCAGCACTCTGCGAGCCTCGGTTTGTGTCCTGCGCTCGTGAGATCCGTGAACGCCGCTAATAATGCTTCTACTCGATTGTTGCTGTTCCGAAAATCCTCCCCCCCTTTCTCAGTCGCTCAGCCTCTTTGTGACCCTCGTCACACTGCTCATGTGATGACACAGCAGCCGCCTCTGCGGTTTTCCTCCTCTGCAATGAGGTAAGGGTTCTGTTCCGGCGGAAGCGGCCCCCACAGTTCGGGAACAGCGTGGTCTTTGACCGAGGTGGTGAAGCTGACCAGGGCTTCTCCGGCCTGACGGGCCGTTTTTCGGTTTCTGTCTGTTTCCACCTGCAGTCGCTCTTTGACTGTCTCCATTCGCCGCACCTTGAGGCGGGCAAAGTTCATGCTCTGGAGGTCGGACAGGGTCTGGCGACTGCTTTTGGCAGGCCGTGGCGGCTCGGGCTGCTGGATTGCCGGCGCAAACTCGGCGCTCATTTCCCACTTGTCGACTCGCGACACGCCATATGTAACGGCCTGCTGCGACATTTCCTGGGCGTACTCCTCGGTGGGAGACATGGGGCTGCCAAAGTTGAGCGAGAGCCGGTCGGGATGGGGGACCCGTGGGCGGCCCTGGTGGTGGCTTGGGGGGGTCTGGTGGGTCTGGTGGGTCTGGTGGGTCTGGTGGCTTCTGTGGCCCTGGGGTGAGTTTCCGGCCCCGTATTGGAACACGTCGGTTTCAGGGGACCACGCTGACATTTCTGGGCAAAGGCAGGCAGCGTCGACACGCAGTTGGAAGTGTGGGGTTCTGGAGATGGGGCCTTTCGGAGGTTCAGGATGGCGGCCGCGGGGGGGTTGTCCGGGTCTGTGGGCGGACGTGGGTGCGATGGAGGAGAACGCTGGTCGGTTACTGGTCTACAAGAAGAAGTCGCGTAGATACGTACACTTCTGTATTGGCCAAAAAAGCTGTTACCAGCCCTTATGCACCCCCGTAATATTAATGTCATGATGCATGCACGGGTCTGCCACACCGTTATCTTTTGCATGGGGAACTTTGGGTGTCTTTCAACAGCCGGAAACATTGTGGAAATGGAAAAGAAAAGCACCATATCGTTGCTAGAGACGGCAAGTACTTGGCTTGTAACAGCTGAGCCATTCCAAGCATTCTCTGCTCTTCAAATAGGGAGCAAAACCTCGCTTGAAATATCCGAAAATGTCCACATGCAGGCCACAAACCTTATTCGCATCACCGGCCCAATCGTTTTCAGGTCTTTCACTTCCACACATGGTCACGAAGCAGTTCAACACTCGGTTTATAAGTGGTGCCATTTTCCAGTCTCTTCCCCTCCTCAAATCGAATCTTAAACTCAGCAGTTGGGCAAGTGGTTTTTTTATCAAAACGTGTTTGATTTCTGAAAGAGAAAGAGACATCAGGTTGAAGAGTTCTAGAGGGCCTGAAGAAGGAGAAAGAGATCTTGGGGAGATGAAAAAGTAGAGGAAACGAGAATATTTTGTTTTACATTCCTTTCGTTCCTACTTGGTCCAAATCACTCCTTGAATGGGTATATTATCTGTTCATGTGGAGATTCCATATCGAGACTGGATCATTTCGAAGTTGGACGAGTTACACTCTCAAGAGTACCTAGGATGATCTCAAACTCCCAAGAGTGCCTAAATTGGATGGATTTTTTATCCACAAGAGCCTGTCTTTCGTTGTATTCAGTGTTGTGACTTTTTTACTATTTTTTCCCTGTCTATTTAAATGGGGCACATTTTAATTTTAGTTCAAGACACGTGATGCAGGTATATGGGGCATGTTCTCTTTGGTGATTGTGATAGAGAAAAGTTATGGAAACTGCTCTAGAATAGATACGTGTCTATATGTCTTCTCGAATAATCAAGTCAACCCCCTAAAAGAGGTCAAGAGACTTTCTTTTCTTTTCTAGTTATTGCATTCAACTAAATAGCTAAGGCAAGCACTTGACTACGATAACTCGGTCAATAATTGCCTGATTGCAAAATGGACAGCATTTTTGGAATCATCAATTTTCTCTCTACAAGAAAGTCTCTCAAAAATCTCGTATACCTAGATAAGAGCTCTGATTCACGCTACGTACAGTCTATAATCAAATACGACAATTTTATTTTTTTGGTTTCGCTTCTTTAGTAAAATCTCAGTTTTTCAAACCATTGGATCTCATTATAGCTCGAAAAAAGCTGGCCCAATCCACTCTAGTACCAACTGTAGCGTCTCAGAACTCTTTGCTTGGCGTTTCCACTTTTCCGGTCATCTGTTTCAGATATATTGAGTCTGTTCAGGTCCCACAACTTGTGTAAGATGTAATTTTTCAGTAATATTCTGATAAAAAAGATCCAAATCACTCCATACAATATATCACTGAAAAGACCCTAAGAACAACTTAACCTCCTATTCATTCTTCCTTTTGTTGCAACTGCCAAATACCTTTTTCATGGTTTGTCTCCACCGCATAAAGTTCGAGCCTCAATCATTTCGACAACAGCCAACATGCAATCAGGACACACAAACACACAGCCAACCGAAGAGAATTCATTGGCTGGGGTCTGCGTTTCCCCACACAACAGTGTCGTTGTCTGATCCGTCCTTTAGCGCCAAAAAACGCAGCCTAAAATGGACTCAGCCGTATGCTCCCCTAGCCCTGCTCGTGCATGCTGCATTATCTTATCATCGAGGGGGAATCAAATCAACCTTTCCGGATCCACCTCACGGGACACGATGGACACTTTGCCAAATGAAGTGTTTCGCCTGATAACCAACCAGCTCGATGGCCAGACGCAGCTGGTCGACCTTGCGTGCACGTCGCGCGCGCTCTACAACAAAACAATCCCGCTAGTGTGGAATCACATCACCCAAATGCCCAAACACTACGTCGACACTGGGCTTTTGCCCACCCACAAGGACTTTACCGTGCTCCATCTGTCGAGCATCGACAAGCTGCTGGAAGCGCTGGACGACAAGCAGGTGGGCACGCTCGCCGGATCGTCGGTGCGAACTGTGGAGGTCAGCTTCACGCCGTGGTGGGGAAACCAGCAGTTTGCCGCGGCTAGGGCCTTTCTCGACAGATCTGTGTTCCCAAACATTGAGAAGATCTCCATAGTCATGACTGTCGACCACACAACGGCAGACCCGGATCTGAGCTCGCTGCTGCAAGACGTGGTAGGGGCCATGAGCACATACGCCGCAAAGTACGAGGTGGACCTGCTGGTGCAGATTCGCACGGCCGACCAGCTGAAAAACTTCATTCCGGAGTCTTACGAGCGTATCACATTTCTCAGGGTGCCTGTAAGTCTCATTTGGAGCTCAGAAGACCACGTGGTGCTGGCCGAGATTGGGCCGCAGCTGACTCGCATCAGATATCTGGAGATATTTGCCTCGCCGATAGCTCCCATAAGCGACCGCGATCTCCAGACGTCTCTTCAGATCCCTCCTTCTCCGGACTATTCGTGGCTCTCCAGGCTTCCAGTAACCACCCTGAAACTGTCGGACCAAATTTGTCTCGCTCTGGTGAACGAGGCGGACGACTTGCCAGGAACGATGCAGGAGTTCATTTCACAGGACGCCCAGCCACTCGGTGTGTGGCTCATGCTCAAGGGGGCTTCATCGCGACTTCACAAATTGCGGAACATTAGCATCAGTCGGAGCGGGTTCAGTACCAGCAGATGCATGTCAGCCAGCTCGGTGGCACCCGGCAAGATTTTTCCCTCCGTGGAGCTGCTTCATCTCAGCCACATTGAGTCAGATTTGGTCGATGAGATTGTCAGCACCATGCCAAACCTGAAGCAAGTGAAGATTAACGAGTAATTATTTTATTCAGTAATATTATTTTATAATTGGACACTCCTGCAGGCAATTCTTTTCCTTTATTCTTTTTCTTCTTCTCTTCTTCTTCTTGTTTCTCCTGTTATTCTTCTTCTTCTTCTTCTTCTTCTTCTCTTCTTCTTCTTCTCTTCTTCTTCTCTTCTTCTCTGTGTCTCAATCAGGATAAGCCCCAAATGGACGTGCCTCAAATGTGAGCATCTAGGTCAGTTTCACATTGGGTATGACCTCTTTCTCTACACGACACGGCCAATGCAAGAGCAAATTGACGTTCACAACCTGGTGAAAGCAGTGACACTACATCCGTCAATCGATCACAATGGCGATTACGTCAACAGTTTCGTTACGTATGCGCAAAGAGTAGTGAAGTTCGCCTCTGACGATTCGAACTCACCAATTTCGATAAAGCAATACCGGTCCATGCGATCCTTTGAAAAAGCAAGTCGCTATGATTTGCCCAAAGTCTTTGACAGAGAGCGTCGACAAGAAAACCGACTGGTGGCCTATGAACACGTTCCGGCAATAGTTTTGGCTGTTCACGTCCTGCTAGACTTTAGCACAGACCCCGAAGCCATCTACAACAACCTCTGTAACATGCACCACATTTACTCGATTTCGAAAACTGTCATCTCACTACTACTGCCGTGGAGTTTACACGTCATTTCCAACACAGTCTACAATGACAAGCCACCGTGTGACAAAGAATTGAAAGCGAGCATCGAAAAGCACCACAGCTTGCTCTCACTAGCTAGCCAGCCCTGGGGAGTTTCTCTCAATATTCACTTTGGTCTGTTCCACATCAACCGCGACAATTACACCGTCTTGTTCATTGACAGTTACAGCCAGAAGTTTGCATTTACTGCACCTTTCAAAGCTCACAGCCCCCACACTCTCAACCTCAACCTTCACAAGGCAGTGCACAACTTTATGGTAACCTATGAGCCTGGAATTCTTCTCTTCATTAACCCGACAATTTATCATCACCAGTGGATGGCAAACGTGCTGCAAGAGAGTCTCATGGGACCTACAGCTTCGAAAGGATACTACTCTATTCTGAGAACTGTAGGTAGGAGAAGGCTTCCGTCTTTAGTCGCACAGGTACTTTCACGTGTTGTCAAGTCCATGGTTGCTGCACCCAATGCTATAGAATTTGTGAAAGACTCGTGCTTTCCAGATCGAATGGCCAAAATGGTGCACAACTGCGAATTTGTTGCCGGAGCAGGCTATCGCAGCAACAAAGAGTGTCAAGTGACAAAAAAACGGAGAGTAGTCAGGGAGACGTTTCTGGAATTTGGGGATTGCCAATCTGTGGATGTGGATGTCTGGAAGCATATCGGCTTCTCGAAACCTGGTCTACCTGGAACTTCAAGACAGTATGGCTACCCTTCAAACTTTGGCATTTCAACCAGTGTTTCGCTGCGGCAGATGGCTAGGGATGATCTTTTTGCATCTCCTCTTTACAGAGGTTGCAAAGAAGCTGTATTTCTAGAGCCTTCTACCAGAGTAGTGGTGGCCCACATCATGGCGACATACAGAGCTGGAAAGGTGTACAAATCGAAGCATAGAAAGTCGACAATGGATGTCTACTGGCTGTACTGGAACAATTGTTTTGACCCCGATCTGCACAGCAATGGTACTCCTGTGAGGTTATTGGTCGACTCGGATATTGATGTTTCTGACGACTCTGGTGCTGAGACAAACCAATTGGTTACAAGCAGTTTAGATGACTCCAGTGACTCTGAAGATGACTCAGCTGGCGACTCAACTGATGGATCTGCCTGTGACCCAGGTGATAGCCTTAAGGAGGAAACATCCAGCTGCGAGGCTCCTCCAAGCGAAACAACCAACCTCTCTTACTCAGAGGAAGATTCGTTTCGTGACTTTCTTGTGAGGGAAGAAAAGTCGGGTGATTCGGAGCAGGGAAAAAAGCGGATGCGGTCGGATCTAGATGAGTGGGATTCCCTGGTGTCTGCTACGGAGTCAACCAAGAACCACATCAAGCTGGAGTATGAGAACCTGGCTGTTTCGAGAGCGCAGCTCACTAAAATCAAGAGTGACTATAAGCAAGCCAAGCGCATGTACAACACCATCGCTCGCTCTTTCAAAAAGGAAGTTGAGGCAGCAAAAGAAAGCCTCACTGAAAAAGTCACTGCTCTCCAAAACATCAGAGATAAGTATCCTTGATTTACTTTTTATTTTGTTCACCAAGTATAGCTCCAACTAATAATATGGCACCAACTCATGTGGACTCAGATTCATCTCTGACCCACCTGATAGCTGCACGAAAAAATATGTAGTCCATGTGCACATGAACAAAAAGAAACTGCTTCTTGAGAAGCTGCTCACTCCGATACGGGGAATCGAACCCCGGTCTCCACGGTTCTCAAGATGAGAGCGTGATGTGATAGCCCCTACACTATATCGGATCTGTGAATCTAGGTTGCGAAAGGCAGATAAGATGAGAGGTTGTAGTCACGTGACCAGGAATTTTTTTTTTTTAAAATCACAAAACAAACTTGTGATTGCAGTCTAAGAATGTCTGTAAACACACAGCTTGCAAATTATGTACATTTTGGAGCTATTAACGGTCTCGAAACCTCAGGGAAGTGTCTGAAAAACAGTAGCAAATGTTCTACATACAAGGTTCTTAACTAATAGACAATACGACTTTTATATTAAACAAACAAGCCGAGAGGAAACCCAACTAAATCGTATTTCCGTGGCGTAACTTCAGGCAGACCTCACGTGTCTGAAACTTAGGATTGACACGAATACGAGAGGCGTTGGAAGATGCAGAGAGTCGGGACCCACCACAAGCAGTCTGTGATATACGAAATAATTAGCTGAATATATCCCCTTGAAATGCTTACATTTTCCATATGGAGACATTCACACGCCACCCCCGGATTTCTCGATATTATCTGGTTACGTAAGCTTGCTCTGATTGGCGGTAAAGTCTATTTTACATATCTCGGCATAGTGGGTTCAGGAGAATGTGTGTCCATCAGGTTAACGGGAAAAGTGAATTAAGCGACTTTTGGATCTTGTAGCAGCATTTTGAGCACCCCTAGTCCCTGAAAACCACAATATTCGCCCTTATCGCCGACCCGTAATTTCCGGAAAACCCCAGACTTGCCGAACCGAGGAACTCAAAAAATCCAAAGTCCCAAAACCTTATTTGCGCTACTGTACGTCTCCCCGCAACGTAACATAGGCACACGATAGGGTGACGGTGATACGATATTGCAGAGGTCCACACTGTCTGTGCTGCTGCGACTCTTCTTCATTCCGCTCAGCTGACACACTCTGCGCACTCTCCGCATCTTTCTGCCGACCAAACGCCCGACTTTCGACACACAAACACTCACACAACGCAGCTGCTGCCACCCATTTCGAAAATGGCCAACGTATCGACTCTGAGACCGCTGCTCATTGAGGCGCTCCAGGACCCCGTCAAGCTGCGGGCCTTCATCTCCATGTATCTGCAGGGTCTCAAAAAAATGTCTCCTTCCCGCGTCAGGGTTGTTGCCGTGGTGACTTTTCTGCTGATAGGATCGTGCACGGGCATTGTGGGCCAGGCGATTCTGGACAACATGAGCAACAAAAAAGACAAGAAGAAGGTGCCGTTACACAGAATGGACTCTGCCATGAAGCTTTCTGACGGCTCCAAGCAAATTGTGGTGCCCTACAAGGATGGCCAGTCCACAGTGACCATCAAGCCGACGAAACAGGTGACTTTCGAGGCGCACAGACGATTATTCCTGCGACCGGGAGACGACGAGGGAGGAGAGGTCAAGTCCGGCATCAACGCGCGATTTCTGCGTCAGTTTTCGGCGCTGTGGGTTATCATGGTGCCTCGACTACAGTCCAAGGAGTCGTTGATTCTGCTGGTCCATGCCCTGTTCCTCTTTCTGCGAACGTGGATCTCGCTGCTGGTGGCAAAACTCGATGGCCAGATTGTGCGAGACATGATTGCAGGAGACGGCAAAAAGTTTCTGCGCGGCCTGGGCTACTGGTTCGCCATTGCCATTCCTGCATCATATACCAACGCAGTCATCAAGTACCTGCAAGCCAAGCTTTCCCTGGCTTTCCGAACACGGCTCACCCGATACGTGCACGATCTGTATCTCGATGCCGATCTCGCGTACTACAAAATTGCCGACATTGATGGAGGAAATGTGGGAACTTCTGCTGACCAGTTTATCACCACTGATCTCGCCCGATTCTGCGACAAGGCTGCCGCCCTGTACTCCAACCTGGGTAAGCCCTTTGTGGACTTTCTCATTTTCACTTTCCAGCTGAGCAAGAATCTGGGCCCCATGGCTCTCATTGGTATCTTTGCCAACTACGGCCTGACTGCCTATCTGTTGCGACGTCTTGCTCCCTCGTTTGGTAAACTTGCAGCCATCCAGGCCAAGCTCGAAGGTGAATACCGAGCTGCTCATTCCAAGCTCATCACCAACGCCGAGGAAATTGCCTTTTACGACGGAACTTCTCTGGAACGAACCATTCTCGAAAAGTCCTACATTCGACTTGCCCGTCACATCCGGGGCATTTACCGAATCAAAATCTTTTACAACATGTTTGAGGATATCATTCTCAAGTACACCTGGTCTGCCATTGGCTACATGTTTGCTTCCCTGCCCGTGTTTCTCCCCGCTTGGACGTCCCTGAAGGACAAGGCCAAGGACGTGCCTGCTTCGGCAGTCACTGCATCCATGGACTTCCGTGAGCAGGACCACATGAGAGACTTTATCACAAACAAGCGACTGATGTTGTCACTGGCCGATGCCGGTGGACGAATGATGTACTCCATCAAGGATCTGGCTGAGCTCTCAGGTTACACGTCGCGTGTGTACATGCTCTTGTCAGTACTCCACCGAGTGCACGCCCGTGCTTACACGTCGCGTATTCTCAAGACCCCCAACAAGGGTGCTACCATGAAGGAGCCTTCCAAGGACGAAGGAATTGTTATTGGAGAGAAGCCGCACGCTGACAGCAGTAGTGAAGTCTCCGAGGAGGAGCAGTTCACTCTCAACTCCATCTCAGGCACTATCCAGCCCCGATTCCACGGTGTCCGATTTGAAGGCGTGCCCATTGTCGCTCCCTCTGCCGTGGGCTCCGGCGAGCTGCTGGTACGAGACCTGAACGTTCTCATCAAACCAGGTGAACACATTCTCATCAGTGGACCCAATGGCTGCGGTAAGTCTGCCGTGGCCCGTGTTATTGCTGGTCTGTGGCCTGTTTACCGAGGTCTTCTTTCTCGCCCCGACATTTCTGAGATTGGTTTCCTGCCACAGCGTGCCTATCTGTCTATCGGATCTCTGCGAGATCAGATTATTTACCCCGACTCTCACGCTGAAATGATCAGCAAGGGCGTGACGGACCAGGATCTTCAGGTTATTCTCGACAGAGTCATCCTCGGCTACCTGCCGTCTCGTGAAGGTGGATGGAACACCCGCAAGGAGTGGAAGGATGTCTTCTCTGGAGGAGAGAAGCAGAGAGTCATGTTTGCTCGAATCCTGTACCACCGGCCCCAGTTTGCTGTTATTGACGAGGGTACAGCAGCGGTGTCTTCGGATGTCGAGGGCTCCCTGTACGAGAACTGTAAGAAGGATGGCATTACACTCATCACCATTTCGCACCGACCCTCGCTCATGAAGTACCACAAGGCTCAGCTCAAGCTGGGACTTGGAAACGATGGCAAGGACTGGGATCTTGAGATCGTGGGCTCCGAGGAGGCTCGTCTCAGTGTCGAGAAGGAGATTCTGTCACTAGAAGAAAAGCTTTCCAAGGTCGATGAATGGAAGAAGCGAAAGACCGAGGTCGAGTCTATTCTCCGGGGCGAGGTGAAACAGGAACAGAAGCCTGGCTTCCAGGAAGTTGTTGTTGAGAACGTTGACAAGACTGGCGACGACACTGGAGTTTTGACCAAGATTGATAATGTGGTTGAGGTCGGAAAGATGGGTGAGGAGGAGAAAACCAAGAAGCAACTTGCGCCTGTGGAGAAGGCTGAGGCAGATGCCAATGCAAAGGAGCAGGCTGCAAAGAAGCTCAACGAGGCTTCCAAGCAGAATCAGGAATCCCGGATCCCCATCAAGACCCCCAAGAAGTCAAAGAAATAATTTATCGTATACATGTTTGTTATTTATCGAGCAATAGCTGTCGTATTTTTAGATTCAATGTTGAATCAGTTGATAGGCATAATTGAAATATAATGAAAAGTAGCTCAAAGTTGGTTGAATAGATGATATCTGGCCATGACTATTGGAGTATAGTGTTTGACCAGAGAGAAAATTGCCCATGGGAAACGTATTCGTGACTTTGAAACGTTTTTCTGAATGGTATATCTCTTTTCTTTTCTTTCGATTCAAGTGAAAAAAGAATCTTAGAAACCAGTTGGTAGATCTAAGAATTGTACGGTCTCAAGACTGGGAAGATAGTTGAAAGACTTGAACATCATTTGCCATCTGTACTCTTGCTTTCTTCTAATAATTTCCATAGTATTCAACAAATCAATTGAGCACTCTTGCTTTCGATGTCATAATTTATCATAGAGCGATAATACATCTCAACAATGGGTTGGATCGAGTTACTTTCTCATGTATCTCTTTAGTATATATATTTTCTTCAAGAATTGCATCCAATTAATATTTAACAGGCCAATCACCTTACTCGAGCAAACCTCAACCAGGATTTCTATACATTTAAAGATTAATTCCAGGTTTTTTCCAAGTTTTTTTTTTCTCATTTAGAATATTTCTTGGGCATCACGTGATATAAACCTCTTTTCCAAACAAGCTAATTTACTCCTGGTCCAACAAATGCCTGGCTAGCTCAATCGGTAGAGCGTGAGACTCTTATAAAAGGTCATCTCAAGGCTGTGGGTTCAAGCCCCACGTCGGGCTTTCTTTTTTGTTTTGTTTGCGACAGACCTGCAGGAGCCCCACTGCCGTGAACAACATAATCCGTGCTACCTGTTTCCTCCACAGACTCCCATTCGCCATAAACTTCCTTGAGCTCCTGCTCGTTTTTTGACAGAAAGCTGTTGTAAGGACGCAAAAGTCTCATTAGCTCCACGTGTCTTTTCACTGACCTTTGACTCTGTTCGAGCTCCTGCGAAAGAAGCTGACATTTGTGTCTGCTGTCAAGGAGAAGATGGTGTTTAGTTTTCAGCGCCAGTCTGAGTTCTTGGAGATCTCGCAGTGAGTTGCATCTCTCCCGTTCCAGCTCGTCAATCTGTGCCAACAAATGAATCACTCTGCTGGTTTCGAGAATCTGTGTCATGTTGCTTGTGTCTGACAGTTCATCCAGTCCTGATTCAGACACTGACTGAGAGTCACAGTTATTGCTGCTATCAGAGGTCTGGTAGATAGATCTGTCAATGGTCATGTTGCAATCTAAGATGAAGAATAACAGGGACTACAAGCTAAAGATGGGTTCGCATACATCTGTCAAGTCTAAAACAGAGTCTCACTACAAGTTGGTGTAAACCACATTCAAATGTTCTGAATGCTTCCTCATTACCCTCGTCACCCGAATGGGCTCGGACCTTGGTGAAAGTAACCGAGTCTTGATGGTTCAACATTTCGTCTATCTCCAAAATCTCCATGATGATATCCTTGTTGGCAACGGTAGCCCCGAGGCTGTTGGTCCATCCATTGTTGACCCATTTATTAGCCCATACGGTCAAGCAGTTGATAGCATAAGCCGAGTCTGTGAGAATTTGGTAGCATTCAAAGTCATTTCGCCGCGCAATCATTCGCATCGCCTCTAGAATTGCCTGAAGTTCAGCACGCTGGTTAGTTTGGATGTGACCCTCCAAGGGTTTGGAGAGATTGAAGCTGTGGCCGGGTCCGCCATACACACCCACTCCAGCTCTGGCCAAGTCTCTGTCCTGATTGTTGCTGCAAGCGCCGTCAGTGTAGATTTTGATGGTTTTCCGACCGTTGATGTAGCATACCATATCGTTGCCGCCGTAGTCGTAGCCGTTGTCTGATTCGGAGCTGCTGGACTCCGAATCGTCGACGTAATTCACCGCTTCGTTGTAACTGTCGAACCCCTTCATGTCAAAGTGCGAATAACCTCTCACTTGGTTCATGGCATCGTCCAGATCGTCATAGACCCCAACAGAATACCCTCTCCTGACTGCGTAGTAGTTTTTCATATTAGCAAAAACGATAGGGGTAAGACGGGGAAAATGCCCAGTATAAATATTTTACTAGCTCTCCAGAACAAAGAAACCTCTCGTTAATCACTACTTCTTTCAGCCAACTTCAGACCCGGTAACTAGTGTTTTGGTATTACTAGAAGGGTAGCGGCTTGCATCTGACTTTTACTAGCAGCCCGTGTAGATATCATCATTTTGGTCAATACACCACTGAAAAGGGTCTTGTTTGGTTTCATTTGAACCAGGACAGCAGTCTGAACCGGTTTCACTTCAAGTTACTCTCGAAATACTAGTCACGGAAGTTTTACAAATCTCCAATTGCCTCATTTCCCGAAGAGGGCTGTTGTCATTCCAGAGCCAGAATGGTCCGATTCTAGGAGTTTCAATAGAATACAAAATGAGGCCAAAACCCAATCCAGTTCATGTGGCAAATACTCCTTTGCGTTTGCCATGTATTTTCCATGAGGTTGGCCGAGAAACGTGCTAACTTGGCCGAAAAACGACCCCTATAGCGGCATTTCACTATATTTCCAGTTTTAGATGTCCCACAGGTATAGAAATAAGATGGTGAGATGGAGAAGATTGCAATTGAATGAATCAACAAAAACATGCGGCGAATAATTGCCCCTATAATGCGGGGAACCTCTGTCAAATAGAGCTCTTATAATATAAGATTCGAACCTTATATTATAAACAAAGAGAATCGTACATAATTGTTCCCAATTAGGAACCGCCTTTGCATGTTTCTTTGTCTGTGATATCAGTTTATGCACGGCGGTGAGGACGTGGGTGGCGATATTAATGAGCAGTTTGAACCTTGCTGTGGCACTCCAGATATATAAGGGAGTGAGTTCCCCCTCTAGTTCTTCATCAACTCCTCCTCTGCCTTGGGAATCATCTGGAAACACAGGTGCCAATCCCTTAGCAGAGCTCGAAAGTCATTGAGCTTTGATGGAAGATAGATGGACGTGAGAAACATCACTACGCGCAGCAACCCTGCCGTACCGTTCCATCGTGGTGTCTGTGTACAAACACTTTACCGATTCCATCTGAGCAAAGGACACGGAGTTGATCCAGACTGCCTGGCCCACCATCCAGCAAAGCACAGCACTCTAGCCTAAACAGGCGCAGACAGGAGCACGCTGTGTGTCCCAAAGAAGTGTTCCATGGACATGCCGCAACAGGCTAGAATTACAAAACAGACAACTTCAGTGGCCACAAGCCGCCACTGACAATTTCAGAATTTCAGAGGGACTCCTTACAAAAGTGTGGTCTCTCTGATGAGCTCACCCCAAGACGGGGTGCCTTTCTCGCCAAAAATGAGCTTGAAAGGTTGTTTCAAGCTACAATCGTGGGGTTCGCAAACGTTTGAACCCGACAAAAGAAGAAAACAGTACAAAGCTGTGCAATTCGCAAATACAAAACATTGTACCTTTGCGTCTCAACCCTCCAGTGTGCAAAACACATCAAAATCCTACTTCTCACAAGAGCTAGCAGGTCACACCCTACCAGTGTGCAAAATACATCAAAATCCTGCTTCTCAAACGAGCTAGCAGGTCTCACCATACCAGTGTGCCAAAAACACCAAAATCCTACTTCTCAAACGAGCTAGCCAGGTCCCATCTTTACGTTGTTCGCTGTTAACAGTGTCAATTCTGGAGGCTGGGTGGATTGGAGAGCTAGGAAATCCTACATCTCCACTCCTTTTTTTTTTTTTTTTTTTACTTTCTTTTTTTTTTTTCTTTTTTTTTCTTTCTAATAACATTTTTAATTTTCCCCAACCAACATTAATAGTGATAAAAGATACTCCCGTAGCTCTTTCCTACAGAGTACTCTGTAGACGTTGTTGTGTCCGTCTCATTTCCACTCCAATTCGTCTGCAGCAAGAAAGCGGACCAGCTGGGGTCTCACTATTTGAGACATCCAACAGAAACATTTTGAGAAGTTCCATCCTATTATTAGCTCATATACACTTTCACTGTCCGATCAAATCCCGGACTTTGTCGTGTTCTGTGTGAACTACAAGGACTCATGATTGATACAGCATTGTTCCACAGGTATCTGCTCTCTCCTATATCGTCTATATGCATTTTTAGGGTGTGTCGCTGGTCAATGTAACAACCAGTACAGATTGTCGCGCTATGCGCTGTTGCATGCCAACAACAACTTCCTCAGCTCAGGGGCGGTGTGGCCATAGGGGTGCTGCCGTCTCCATGGATTTCTCTCAATCTTTTTCTTCAGTAGGACCCGTTCAGTGCAGCCATGAGGATCCCGTTTGAACGGCAGAAATGCATGTTCCAGCTCACCAGAGTCAGGGAGCTCATCATCGCCCCACACAGGGTCGATACCCACGTATTCCAGCTTGTCGGCTCCATATCCCACTGTTGGTCCGTGCAGCTCTTCGAATCTGGCTCGCTTGAACTCGTACCCTACCACTGTTATTTTGACAGGATATCGCCCCGTGAGCTCTCGGAAACGAGCAACGGAAAAGAGCAGATTCTCGTAGGAATCTCGAGCATACTCCTCCACTGCTGCCTTGGAGGTGTCCAGTCCCAACGCCTCTGCGAGCTGGAAATAAGACGTTCCCTCGGCGATGGGACCCGCATTCTTTTTGGTCTGTCCTCCTGAGAACAGCAGCAGCGAGTTTGGGTCTGCCGAGGCTCGTCTGACGCCTTCTGTGACATGTTTCACCAGAATGTCTGTCTTTCCCTCCAGCAGTGGACCAGCCACCCAGTCCGCAAACGCCAGGCCTGGCAGACCAGCTGAGGCGTGACGTGGTGGTTTCCACACACCGTGGCAGGGGACCACAATCAGGTGGTCTGTGTCTGTTTCCACTCCTGGGGCGTCCAGCGTGTAGTCGAAAAACAGTGATCTGGACTTTGTGCCTTCAGTTGCCAGGCTACCAAGCTGCATGGAAAGCCCTGGCAAGGAGATGATGAAAGCCATGATCAGCAGAAACACCACGGCCAGAGACAGGGCTATGACGCGTCTTGAACGCCGAATTCGCGACGCTAATACCATGGGTGGTTAATTGCTGGATTGTCGTGAGTATGCAGGTTTGAAACTTTGATAGACAGCAATAAAGTACGCGCAAACCTAGGCTATTGGCAGGGGTTTAAAGCGGTCCAGACAAGTCTGGTCTGTTTATAGGAGTAAAGAAGACAGTTCACTGGTGAAATCTTTTGCACTTGCTTGATTCCGTTTTTAAGAGTCTTTTTGGCTTGAAAATGACGGAAAAGGCGTTCTAGAGAGTTAGGGGGCAACCCGATCTTGACCAAAGTGGACAGGACTAAATTGAAGGGGTTGAGAAGGTGGTGATGAAATATTCTGGTGACAACATGACAATAGCCTCTGTTTGTAGATCGAGTACCGATACTTGGTACATTGCTCTAGGGACTGCCTGCAACTCACTCCTCTTAGACTACACTGGCCTCATGCCTTCTAATACCCACACCTCAGTCAGAATAATTTACTATATACATATCTACAAAAGACCTAAGCCTTGGTGTTCTCAGAGTACTGGTCCTGGAGCTTCTTGAGCTCGTCGGGGCTGACGGGGGGGATGGGAACATCACTGAAATCGTCGGTTCGGAGGGAGTACATGGTGTATCCGTCTGGGTTAGTAAATGGCCATGTTGAATCTTGCAGCTCAACGCCACACCACAGCCACAATGGTGGGTGGCCGTGCAGAGCTTGAATCGGATCAAACCACAATGGGGCCGACAATACTCACAAATACCGGCAATGAAACTGGTGAGACCAGCCAGAGCAAACATGTTTCTCACGAAAAAGGGTCGTCGAGCACGGATGAGAGCGGGGGACATCTGGAAGGTCTTGGGGTCAATGTACTTGCCCTTTCGGAATCTGTGTTAGTGCCTGGCAGAGGGATGAATTTTGTGGGTGCTGTTTTCAGGGGCACGCTGGAGTCGTTACCCAGCGCAACAACGTCAACAACGTCAATCACGTCGTCAAATATTGCAACCTCCATGGCAATTTTGCACATCGTACCACTTTGGCCACGTCTCAAAGACATTTGAGAAAAACGCCGTACATTGAATTGGATGGTACTTACACCTTGAGTCCGGGCTTGGGCTGTTTGTGCACCTCAAAGGCGCCCTTACCGTTGTGGGGATCCTGGGACATTTTGCGGTTGTGTGTGTTGGATGCAAATGTGTGGTAGATTTTGATGCGTAATGTAGAGCCAGACAAGGCCGCAGGTTTGAGGGTAGGGTAAGTGGACATGCGTCTGAGCTGCGGTGTAAAACGATACTTCGACTTTGTGCAGGGCGATATGTAACAAAAATCAAAACCACGTTATGGCGAAAATCCAGATACGACAAAAGAAGAGGTTCAGCCCCATGGTGAGCAAGGTGGCCAAAGAGGTGGCCAAAAAGGAAGCCACAGACTCGACTTTGCAGCCAACCGACGGTTCTCAGAAAGAGGAAGTCGAGGTGCAACAAGAGAAGAGCTCAGAAAACGATACACCAACTGAAGCCACAGACACTGTTACACACGAGCTGGTAGCTTCTGGTGCTTCCTCGCAGTCCTATAAAGACGCCATGATTCCAAATTCGGTCCGAAAACGACTGAGAGCCGAAAAAAAGGCCCTGAAGAGTAGTACATCTGAGACTACGGAGACGACGGAGGAGACCTTGGCGGAGACTGAAGAGACTCAAACCGCAACAGAAGAGGTTGGGGAAAAACCGAAAAAGAGCCGATTTGGTAACTTGTTCAATTTGGAGTCGCAGCAAGCCTACAGAGGTGACAGAGAAGATGTTGAGACAAGTGTTTTGAAACCTGTGGCGATTGGCGAATCTGAAATCACCCAGCCCGCCTTTCAGGCTGGGGAGACTGTTGCTGAAGGTGACCTTTCGCAAGTTTCGAAAAAGTCCAAGAGCAAGGATCGGGAGTTCCACAACCTCGCAAATCTACAAGAGTTTTCCATCGACCAGTTCACCGAGGAATCGGAACGACTCAAGGCTGAGGGCAAGCTGGACGAGTTCAAGAGACCCATGACTTCGATTGGCGGAGGCAAGCACCAGATCTCGACTCTACTTCGGCAAGCCCAGGACAACAAGGAGCACTTGGAGGCGACTTTTGCCCAGAACAGAAAGACGCAACAGGAAAGCGGAGCCAAGTACGCTTTTTGAATACAACCCCCGAGCGGGTCAGCACCCATTTTGGTGGATATTGTATAATAATATTTATTGCATTTTAGCTTACAGTACTGGTAGTGGCCACTTACGGGGGTTCCAAAATATGCTAATATCCCACGGGTAAAATTCCTCTATTTAAAATCCTTGTAAGACCACTTTTCGGTAATCTTGTTCTTGTATCTAGGCTTGATGTTGTTTCTCTTTCGAGCCTCGATTTTGCCTCTCTGCTGCAGCGATCTGAACCGGTCTCTCATCAGAGAACCCTCGGGTTTGAGTCGACGAAGAGAGTCTGTGAGCTCGTCGGACAGCTTGACGTCCAGGGTCTCGTCCAGAATCTCGTACTTTCCGTACCGTCGGGTTCGCACCTTGTCGGCAGCCTCGCCACCCTCAATGAGAGTCAGCAGATCGTCCTTGTCCAGCTGCGACTCCTGGGTCTTCTTGGCCAGCAGCTCCATCTTCTCGTGGATCTTCTTCATCTCGTTCTTCATTTGTGCTCGCACTCGCTCTCGCTCTTTGTGTTCGTGCATTTTTCGTCGCTTGGCCGCGGTCTTTCGCTTTTCTCGCACCGGCGCGTTGATGGACAGACCCACGCTGCCTCCCTCGAGCTCCTCGTCGGACGGCTCCTGCTCGGCGTCGCTGTCGGAGTAGTCCATCAGCTTGTCCTCGTGGTCCTCGAGCGTGTCCATCACATGCTGCACTCGGGACTGCGCCTCCTCCAGCTGCAGTCGCTGGGCCTCAAACACCTCCTCCTTGGCGAGCTCCTCCTTGAGCAGCGCCTGCCAGGCCTCAACCGAGGGGTTGTAGGACCGGCCCTCGCGGGGGTAGTCGATGGCTCGCTCGGACTCGGTGAATCGGAGCGTCTTGTGGTCCATGGTGGTGGGTCGCACGGTGCTTCTGGTTCGCGAGGTGGTCTCTCTGTGGTCGCCGTTGCCGTGGGTGGTTCGCATGATCTGCGACGCGGGCTCGGACTTGGGGGCGTGGGCCACCCGGGATCCGGAGTGCTTGATCATGTGTACGCTCTGGGGGAAGCCCTTGAACGTGGCGGTCTTGGTGGTTCGGTTGGGCTTGGCGACCTTGCCGGCGGTGAAGCCGGTGGTGAAAGATCGAACGGTGGCGCCGGAAGCAGGAGCGTCGCCCCAGGCGTCGTAGACAGGAGTCTCGAGCACAGAGTCGGCCTGCAGGGCAGCCTCAGTCAGCTTGTTGTCCACGTCTCGTCGTCCAGCCTTTTTCAGCAGCATGTCCAGCTGCTCCTTGCTCAGCTTCTTGTCCTTTTTGGTCTTTTTGCCAAACACGCCGGGCACGGCAGACCGCTTGGCCAGAATCTCATCGGACTTGAGTCGCTTCTCCTTCTTTCTGCTGTGGTACAGGTTGATGTCGCCAGAGGTTCCGGCAGTATCAATGGTAAAGAGAGAATCTCCAGCCTCCTCCAGGTTCTTGGAACCAAACTGACGCTCGTTTTCACGGGCAGCATCGAGTCCGGCCGTCAGATCCTCGAGATCAATGTTCTTTCTCCACGCCTTCTTTCCTTTTCGACTTGTCTGTTTGCTCATTGTTGTCGTGACCCGCTCAAGGGCGATTTTTTTTTCTCCAAACGCATGCCGCTGCACATTTTTTAGAGTTAAGCGTAAGGTTAGGTGTGGTGCTGGGAGTTTACAGGTTATGAGCAAAAGCGTAGACCGGAAAATGGCACAATACGAACGAACACGACAGCTACAGCTCAGGGAAAGGGGCTGTGGGATTGGCCGGGGTGGTGCAAAAGTGGTCCGCCCGTGGAAGCGTTGCCATGGAAACTTCCGGTTAGGGTTTGCGGAAAAAAATCCCAAATAGGCTCTCACCTGCTTGCTTGATTCAGGTTAGGGTAGCCCATATTCACAACACTACACCTTATATTATCATCAGCGAATTATCACCCCTGACTGGACTGAAAGGTGAACTAAAGCCTCTTGTCTTGCGCCTCGACCCTCGTTTAAAGCTCCCACGATTCAGCAGCTTCCAAACCCCGCAATTCCAACTTTAGTCGCTCCTTTAGACGATCTTTGTCCCCTTGAACGAGCCGAGTCCATAGCGTCTACGGCCACCTTTCTCACCTCCAAAACCGACTTTGGACCAGTTCCCGAGTACTACGACTCCGGCAGAAACGACAGCGACTCAGCAAGCGTTAAAAACGACTCAAAAAGCGTTCTTTCCGCCCCTGCACAAACCCAACCGTACGACACTCCGTGCCACACACAGTACGTCACCCAAAGTACTGCCACCACCCAAGCTGAACACAAACTAGTCACAGCCACTACACCACCACCGCCACCGCCGTACTCTCCCCCTGTCACAGACTTTTACACAATGTCGGTGCAAGCAGCGTCTGTTCTTACCCAGGTGGCCCCTGAGGCGGGCATCCAGCAGCCCTACCCCAACCACGCCGGCTATGACATGAGCCCCAGCCAGGACATTGATATCAAACTATATGCCCGTGGCACATTTTTTGAAATGACCCGCAACGAGCTCATGAAGCTGCCCGAGAGCATCCTCCTGTCGCTGTTCCCTAATGGCGTGTTTATGGATGTGCACGGTAATGTCATCCAGACGCTCTCGGAGCAGGATGTCGTTGCCATCAACTTCTCTCCCGAGTGTCTGCGTTACACCCTTGATGTCTTCCGGTCCGCTGAGGCCGACTACCTCTCCCGAGACGATGCCGCCTTCCCACACGCTCAGCAGAGCCAGTGGAGCCCCAGCCTGGAGGACGGCGCTTCTGTGGATATGCTCAGAACCAAGCCTGCCATTGTGGTTCTCCGAGAGGACCTCGACTACTTTTGTCTCCCTCCCTCTCAAGAGACCACCGAGAAGGAAATGCGAGAGCTCAAGGTTGCCTGCGGAGCCCAGCTGGTGCAGCGAGACCAAATCTTTTCTGGCCTCAAGCGTGGCTCTGAGAGCGGCACTGCCGAACAGCATCTTGTTGAAATGCTGTGCAACTCTGGCTTCACCCTGAGTGACACCTGGGGCTACAGATCTACTGAGCCTGGCCGCGCTGTCATTGGCAGTTTAGCCCTGGTGCAGCTGAGACCCAGCGGATCTCCCGTGTCGCACGACGCGTCTGCTCCTGCTGCCGAGACCGGTGCTGCCACTGTTGCTGCTGCTACCGCTGCCGCTGCAGGCAGTGACTCGGAAATGCACACTGCTGAGGAGGACAACCAAGAGGAAGTCCACGAGCCCAGTGGCGACGACGACTTTGAATCCACACGACACAAGCTGCTTCTATTCTGGCGAAAGCCCGCACGCAAGTGTTGGTGGGATTCAGTACAACTGGAAGGAATCCCGGGTTGCGATGAACCCATTACAGTCCACATTCGTCGAGTGTGGACTCTCGAGTTGTCCGTCATTGGAATTTAGCAGAAGGATCGAAAAACTAATTTATTGCATGGGAAAGAAAAGGAAGATGAAGGGAAAAAGTAATTAGCTCAAACAGGTATGTAACACAAAATTAATGATAAGTAATGCTGTAAGTAGAGTGTGCAAAGATTTTTTAGAAAATATTTTTTATTTTATTTGATTTCAATAATGATTTTATTTTTTGCAATTTCAGGGGTGTAAAGTTAACTCCCCCAAATCAACAACCACACACGAAGCGAAACGATTCGTGAGCCTGTCAACATGAAACAAACCTGAAATAAGGGGGTAGATGAAAAAAATTGAACGAGATATCCGCAAAAAGGATTACAGCACCCAGGATTCTCGTATGGTCTCCCACTATAATACTAACTAGGCTCTCTGGTGCTTGACTATGGCTGATCGGACGGGAAGCCGTATTTTCACCAGGATATGGCCGTAACCAAACCTGCGCCGACCCGGAATTGAACCGGGGGCCCATCGATGGCAACGATGGATTTTACCACTAAACCATCGGCGCTACTGGTTAACCCCGAAGATTGTTGACATTAGTTTGGCAGAGGTTTGACAAAAAAAATTCGAGAGATTTCGGTCCGATTTCTTCAGGCTGTACGAACGTCTGACCTCTCTTCAGTTTAGAGTCGCTTTCCGCTTTATTAAGACCATTTCGTCTTTGTTTCAACGAGTTTTGGCCAATTCAAAATTTCACTTTGTTTGAATAAAATCTGAAACCAAGTTGTGTGAAGAATATGGGCAGAATATAGCCAAGAGAAGTCCAATCACTTTGTCAAGTTGACAAAACGAGCTCTTTGAATATCGATTTTTTGTTTTTTTGTTCGTGTTCTACGAAAAAAAGACAACATCTCGACATTGAACTTTTGATTTTGATTTCGATGGAACTCAACCGTATTATGGTCCTGTCGATTGACCGATATTGTTTGTGATAATTAAATAAAAAAATGGCAAAAAAAGAATACACAATGTGCTCTATAGCGGCACCAGGTTTCGATCCTGGGACATCAGGGTTATGAGCCCTGCGCGCTTCCACTGCGCCATGCCGCTCTCGATAAAAAGATATGTCAGGTGGTGAGCCAAGAGGAGAAGTTGGTTTTTTCTAATTTTTTTTTGTTTTTTTTTTCATTAACCACTCTACAGATACCAAATAACACAGCTAATCCAACTAAAGCAAATAAACAAAAGATCCCCCTCGAGAATTCCGACGTCGCAGGGCAAGCATCAGTGCCGTAACCAACACAACACTGGCAATCATAAACGCCATGTTCACCCAACAGGCTCTGTTGTAAAGTGGTACCTCTTTGGCAACAAAAGTTCGCAGAACAACCACTCCGTACCAGTTGGTGATGGAGGCAAACACTGCAAAAGACATGAGTCGTCGGTTTCGTCCCTGAATATTGCTTCCCAGCCAACAGGCGGCGGTGGGGAAAGCAGCCACTGTGTTGGGCAGAATAAACCAGGCTCCTCCGTATTTGATCCAAAAGTTCTTGTGACTAGGTGTACACAGAACCAAGGCCCATCCGATGATGGCAAACAAGTAGTTGGTCAACAGAAATGCGTAGTTGCACTTGTACTTGGACGAAAGCCAGCTCTGGACAAGACACCACATGCAGCTAAAGACCAGAATGGGCCACACAATGCACTGAGAAAGGGCAGGTGAGTATTTCAGAACGTGCATTGTGACAGTCAGGAGCTGATTGTAGGCAGAGAAGATTCCAGTGTATGTAAACATTCCAATTGCACCCATTGTCCACACGATGGGGTCCTTTAGAGCCATCACTAGACCCTCCTGCGCAGTCTCAGTCCGTTCAACCGGGTTGCCGCCGGCATAGTCGTTCTCTGTAATCTTCTTGAACAGCTGGAAGCCGTCTTCGCCGTGTTTCTTGATCCATCTCGGGTGATAAAAGTAGTCGGGAAGCAGTTTCCACACCAGTGGGGCCTGGAGACATCCACAAATACCAGTGATGAAGAACATCCACGACCAGCCAGGCTTGCCGTCGTGAATGAGACCGAGAGCAATGGCAATCAGAGCAAACAGCGGCACCATGAACCAGGAACAGGCCCACGAGCAGGCAAAGATAAACTGGCCTTCGTACCGTCCGTGCCACTCGTAAACAACCTGAAGCATGGCAGGAAGCGCAAAGTTCATGGCCACGCCCATGATAACTCTGTCTGCTGTCATGCCGGCGTAGTTGACACAAAGACCAAGAAAGGTGGTGCACAGGCCCCAGCAGAACATTTCGAGTCCGCAAAAGACTCGCGGGTTGGATCGCTGAAACACAAAGGCAAAGGGCACGGGGAGCGCTGCATAGGTGAAGTACAACGCTGCCTGAGTCCATTCGAACTGGGTGGGCTTCATGTGCACAAACTGCTCGATTCCAGCAACCACTGTGACTCCAATAACGTCGCGCGAAACAATGTGGGAGGCGAGAAACACCTGCATTTGGAACCCTATAGCCAGGCTTCTGTGCAGTTTCAGGTGTTGGGCCTTCTTGGGGGAGATTTCTGGCAGTTCCGACGCCGTACCAGTGGCATATTCCACGTGTTCGGAAGACGCTTCTTTGCCTGCCAAGTACTCGACGTGTTCAGAGTACGGCTTTGTGTTTGAAGAAGCGGCAGCAAGCTCGACGTGCTCGGTTGACGTCTTGGCTTCGTCTGATTTGTGTTCAATGTCTGTGGGATTCATTTGCGGAAAAGTGGTGGTTTTGGTTGGGCGACATTGCGGAAGTCCGGCCGTATATGAGGTTTTCCGGTCGCAGCCAGCGGCATGACCAATGTGGTATCAGTTGAGCCAACGAAGTTGGAGTGAGAGTTTGGTCCAGAGTTTGGAGTTCAGGTGAGAGTTTTGTGGGGTAAATGAGGTTAACGTTGATTCTGTCCAAGTGGAGATGTTTGTCAGATTGATGCTGGTCTGAAAGTGGAGAGTAGAAGAGAGAGTGCAATGAGATTGGACGAAAGCGCCATATTTTTTGGATGATATGTTTCTGTAGCTTGAAAGCGTCTCACACTGAACTGGATGGTGAGTTTTAGAAACTGTGGGGTAGATGAAGTTAGGCTAACTCAGACTTGTAGTTTGAATACATTAAAAAGACATAGCCGCGTCATGTGTCGCAGATATGAGAAGCTAGTACCGTACAGAGGATATTGGTTACAAAAATTAGCGAATTGTACTAGCAACAGTGATAGTGTCCACTTGTTTATTCCCTAGGACTCTCTGTAGCACAGAAGTCAGACATCGTAACACTTCAAACACCATAGACATCTTTAATGATCCCACTGCCATCAACCTATTTTTATTTCATATTTATTTATTTATTTTAGATATATTGGATTTAAGAATTGCTATCCCCGTAAAACTAGCTCCATCCAATTCCTCGGAAATGACCGGCAATATAAAATACCGGCAGCTATACCGTCCGTAATACCGTCCCAGACACGCTGGACAAGCGGAACGGACTTATTGGAAGCTCTTTGTGTAGTTTATTCGCCTTTTGGACCCAGTATAGCAGAATACCCCAGCATGTCTCAGAGTTTCCAGCAAAGAGGGGCACACACAACAGGGTTGTATTTTCGACTTGAATCGAGTTTCACGAAGGGCTCGTTAGTGAAAAGCTGTCTGAAAATCGCATTTATCTACGAAACGGACTCTGATTGTAAATAATATCACTATTAGCGAATTTTAGTCATTGGTTTCTTAGCAGTTATTGAGCCGTTCGGTTTTCTTTTTAGTCCAAATATCGCTGGTTGCTTAAACCTTTTTCCCCGCTTAAAGAAAGATTAAAGGTAAAAAAAAGTGGAGAAATCAAAAGTGGAATAAAACGGTTAAAGATCGGTCCCACTTTGAATGCTTTGGTTTGTTGGAAATGTCTGCTTGTACCGTCTCATTTATGAGTCACTGGTGTATTTTTGTTTTCTAGTTTTATTGTATAGTCTCAGATGACCCCCACGACGGTTTCTTGCACCCCCACGTTATCATGGTTTAGCGTGGTGTTATTGAACTTCTTGTTTACAAGGGGTATCAAAAAGGAGAACAAGAAAAGGAAGAAAAAAAACATATACGACCCCATATCTCATTCCCACCCCTCAGGAGTGCTATACCCCTATAGACCGTCTCCTTGGATGTGTCCTCTGGTGATTCCGAAAACAGTAGACCATGGGTTCTTCTGTCAATGTTGTTGTAGCACCTTGCTGATAGGGATATGGAGAGAGGCTGTTCCAAGAACTAGCATCTCTGTCTAACAGCCCAAACAGTCGCTTCATATGACCGTAAAACACTCCAGAGTTCGTAGACACCCTTGGCTATTGACAGAAGAGAAGATCATCATACAGACCTGAACGAAGAACTAAGATGAGTTATTGAAACCATTCTGGAAGAAATCAGACGATAACAATACATGGTACACAGAGTATGGTCTCTTCGAAATTCGTTTTTTTTATTTTTTCGCGGTAAATGTCAGATTTCGGAATCATCCGCACTTTTCCAATCCACAAGAAAATAGGTCCCTTGGCCCAGTTGGTTAAGGCGTCGTGCTAATAAGAATAGCAGCTTTGCAACGCGAAGATCAGCAGTTCGATCCTGCTAGGGACCATATCTTTTTGTTTCTCTGTCATTATATGAGAATATTTTTTATATTACCCTGTAAAATACCCACATGCGGTTCCCACCAGTTTCTAAAGGTGGTTCACAAAGTTAAATTTTTTTTTCCAGACTTTATTTAGGAAATTAAATGTTAAATAATTATGGAATCACCAGAGATCCATCTCAGTGTCATTACTACCTTCCTGGGCGATCAGACTTCTTGATACCTCTGATGCGTTTGATGTCGGTGTAACATTTGGTAAACACTTCCATCAAGTCAACATTGAGTTCCTGACAGATTCTAGTGCACTGGGTCAGAACTCTCCACTCAGCCTGTTCCATGACCCTTGCCTTGTCGACTTTATCGGACGCTTCTTTCGGTTGCTTTTTGCCAGGACCTGTTTTCAGAGGTTCTGGTGTTAAATTGGTTGGATCGTTTTCATTAAAAGTCGAACAGACATTACTGTAGTTGCTGATTCTCACGTCTTTTTTTGCAGGTTTGGGTGTGTTTGAAGCGACTGATGCTTGCTGTTTCCCAAGAAGAGCCATCAGAGTTGGAGTCATTTTGGAGTGGTTGATTTTAGGTATGCCAGGTTTTTGGACTTTTGGCAGAGCTTTCGGCTGGACTTTCGGCTGAACATTCGGTTGGACTTTCGGTTGGACTTTCGGTTGGACTTTTGGCTTGGAAGTTTGCCTGGGTTGTGGAGGGGTATCTATGATGGTAATGTCAGAGTCGTCGTCAGACACAGCAGGGGTATCCTTGTGTTTCCGATGGCTCAATGGAGTGCTTGTGCTTTTATGAAGTCCAGATTGGCTGGAATGCGGTTTTGTGACTTTTGAAGATTTCGGAGATTTCAAAGTCTTTGGAACGACTAGTTTTGGTGGTGTTTGGGGGACAGTCTGTTGGTCCACTAAAGTCGTATCTTCATTTGGGGAGTCAGGAGACAGTGTGATGGTAATTGACGAATCTAGAGCCGCCTGAGATGGTTCTGGAGTACACAAAACGTATTCAGGCCTAAGCCTTGGAGCTGGCGATTTCTGACCAGTGATGCTTTCTAAAGCTTTTAGCTGCTTTGCCAACAACTGGCTTCGTGTCAGACGGGGTGTCTCGGCAGTATTCATTGCGAATTGGCTGATTTAAGAGGCCCTTTTGCTCCAGCGGTTCAGTGGGTGTTAGGTGAGTGGAGACTCAAAAGATTTCGTATGCACATGCACGAGTTAACGCGTGTGACCGAAATAAACTTTAATATATATTTGAATGAGCCAACTGGAACATGTATATAAATGTGGCTACTAAAACACTAATAACACTGTTTGTTCCAATTAAAATCCAAACATGAGCTTCCTGATTCCAACAATAATGCTACCAAGCTGACCAGCAGACTCGTGCATGTTGTCGTCATTGACTTCCTCCTCCTCGGACGACTTGCCCTTCCAGAATTTCTTCAGGGACTTGCCACCACCGTTGAAAGCAAGTACATTGGGAGTATCGCGGTCGACGTCAGTCAGCAGGTCTTTGGAAGCAAAGGCAATGAGATTCTTCTTGAGCTGGGCGGGCGTGACGGCACTGGTTGCAAACTGCGAGTCGGACTTGGGCTGCAGCGAGAGGTAGTACGACAGCAGACCTGCAATGTGAGGCGAGGCCATGGAGGTGCCGCTGAGAGTGGCAACAGACTGCGGAGAGCCAATGTAGCTTGATAGAATGTTAAGCCCAGGTGCGAAAATGTCTACACAGCGGCCTAGGTTGGAAAAGTAGGCCCTGGCGTCAGAGAGCGCAGAAGCGCCAACAGTGATTGCCTTCTTGGACGAAGCAGGGGAGTAGCCACAGGCGTCAGTGTTGTCGTTTCCAGCCGCTACGGCAAAGTGAATGCCTGCCTTGACAGCAGAGTCCACAGCGAGGTTGAGAGAGGACGAAAAGCCTCCTCCCAGAGACATGTTGGCAGTGGAGCCCTTGAAGCCCTTGGGGTTCTTCTTGACCTGCTCGTTATGTCTTCTGGCGGCCCATACAACGCCTCCAATAACATCAGACATGGTACCTGAGCCATCAGACTTGAGTACCTTGACCGCAACCACCTTGGCCTTTTTGGCAACACCATACTTGGTGCCTGCAATGGTGCCTGCACAGTGGGTGCCGTGGCCATTGGCATCCTCGTCGATATCCCCCTCGGGGATAGTAGCTCCCCACTTGGCTCGGCCACCAAAGTCCTCGTTCTTGACGTACACTCCTGTGTCGATGACGTAAGCAGTGACGCCCTCTCCGCCATCGCTGTCGTAAATGTACTTGTTGAAAGTGCCGAGGTTGAGACCATCTCTGTGCGAGATACGCGCCAGTCCCCAGGGTGCGTCGCCTTCCTCAGTGTACTCGGAGGCGTTGACAATAGAGTCTCTCTCAACGAACGCCACGTCGGGGTGTGCTCTGATGAGATCAATGGTGTGTGGGTGGAAGACACCAGAGTAGCCTCGGTACGAGCCTGCACCCGAGCCAATGTCAAAGGAGTGGACCAGTCCCGAGTCGCCAGAGAAGAATTCATGGTCGAGCGTTGATAGTGCACTCATGTGCTGGGTCAGTACCCACGATTTGTGTTCTTGCGCATGGGTTTCGCTGACAGAGTCTTTGAAGGTGATTATGTAGGAGTGGGGCACCTTTTCCCTGTCGTTTGAGTGCAGCGGGGCCACCGAAGGGACGGCTGGCTCGTACGCAGCGGCGTTTTTGTGTCCTGCGGTGTTTGCTTCCAGGTCGACAGTCAGCAGGGCGTTGAAGGTCTGCAGGGCGTCCACGTTGGGCGGGATGGCGAGCGCCTGCACGACGGCGGCCATGGCGACGGCGCCGAAGATGGATTTGGATTTCATCCTTTATGTGGTGGGTGGTGAACAGGGAGAGATGGACCCGGTCAAGGCGTCAGTTCAAGTAGGGTTGAGATTGCGAAGCATAACGGGCGGATATGCAGATCGTGCATCGCTATTCCTGGAAGAAGAAAAACGAAGGCAGCAGGCGACTGGGACACAAAACGAACGCAAAACGTGCGCAAAACGAAAAGAAATGGGGGAAGGGGTGCATTTTTTTGCCCGCAGTAGCTGTGTCGCTATCGCTCGACGTTTCCCCGGCTTTTGTGTGCGTTTGACTGACCCTCTTTGAGCTAGTGTCTAGTTGGCTTGGTGAGGCAGAGTGCGACATCATGCACTTGGGCTTAACGTTTACGAGCAATGTCCCAACTGGGCCTAAATTAATTTCTGAATGCGGAAAATGAGAAGAGGAAAAAATGAGGCAGGCTGATATTCGGAGAATTGTTGGTAATGGGGTGGTTGTTGCTGGAGAGTCTTATTTGGGTCGGTCTGAAACTGATGGTTTGTGTTTTTTCCTGAAAAAAGTGGTTTTCAGTAAGTGATTTGGTTGGGTCCAGCCACAGTATGTCTGTTAATTTGACCATGCATAGACGCTATTTTCTACACTCACATATTCATTTGATCTCGTATTTTTTTTTCACATTTCAAGACTATTTGGCATATCCAGTGAATACGAGTTTGCGAGGCACAGTACGTTCCAAAAACACGGTGCACTACCGATTGTTTCTCGCAGAAAACTATATAGATTCAGCGGCCCAAGAGTGACGAGCCGACAAGTCACACCGGCTTCTCCAGCAGCGGCTCTTGGCTGTTATCGACAAACTCAGGCAGTTCATGCCCCGCTGCCTCTGCCTCTCTCTCCGCCAGGACTGCTGCAATTCTTTTGGAAACCACGTATTCACATGCCGCTTGCAAGACGATTATGATCCACGGGAACGGGGAGCCGAAAATCTTTGTGATATACAATCGGGTGAAAATGTCGCCTATGAGGAGCCGCAGACATGTCGACAGCAGCATGGTGGCGATGAGCAACAGGAGTGTCTTCCGATCGGACCAAGTAGGGTCGGATGTAGTGGCAAACAACATGACCAGCCCAAGTAGGACTAGCTCCACCGGGACAATCACCTTGACGACTCTTTCCCAAGGTTGTCTCTCCTGTTCTGATAATGGCAACGCGAAGTCCACACAAGTCAAGAGCAGGTGCCCCATGATAAAAATCACGAGCGTGAGCGCACGCACTTCCGTTAGTCCCTTGGATAGCCCGTGAGCCTTGTCGGCTAGCATGTCCCCGACTTTTGTCGTCCTCTTTGTTGTCGTCGGGGTCTCCAGCTCTTCCACCCAAGTCGACACACAGAGAGACAGGACACGGACTCAACTCTCTCTACTCTATTGGATCGCGCTCACGCCTGATTGATTGATACTGTATTTACCGGTTTGTTTCCCACCTGCAGGCACAGATAAGAACTTACACTTCAGCATTTACCACAACTGAAACATTCCTTTCAGTGAGCACTGCCCCGACAACTGTCTGTTTCAGAATAAACTCGTTTTAGTCACAGGTCAGACATCTTTGGCTAATGAGAGCAGGACAGAGTACTTAGGGTACAGAGTACGCAGGGCAGAACAGAAAACCCCAAGAGACTAGACTAAAGGTCAACTGACAACCAGCTAGGGGAAAAACGAAGAGTGTCTTGTCCACGAAATGCATTCTCTGCGTTAAACGGAACGATTCGGTCCACATCAACTACAGATGTACTCTGTACAGACTCTGTAGTTTCAGCCTCGCATCTTTTGACTTACACTTGCAGAACTCTCTCTCGTACTCTGTACTCTGTACCAGAACGTACCAACACTACATCAAAACGAGTAATTTCGTCCAAAAGAAACACTACAGATGTACTCTGTACAAACACAACACTAATGCCACTACATCCTCACTACTATCCATAAGTTCAATTTTATTCCTCAAGCGACTCTCGCCGCTCTCGCTCGCTTTTTAAATTGATTTACAACACCCATAATGAAAGCAACAACAAACGCCAATGATGTCGTCTATTTATCTGCCTTCTCTATTTATCAAACTGTTCTGTATTTACTAGCCTTCATGGGTTCACATGGTTGCAGGTATTCAAAACGAGGAGACGGACTATCGCTCTGAGAGTGTTTCAGAGAGTGTTTCAGAAAGGAAAGCGACTTTTCAAGATAAACTTGATATCAAGCAACAACCATACCGCCCCAATTTCAGCCCTTTGCCTCCAGCTGGCTGCTGAACCCCATTCAACTTTGTCGCCCACCTCACCACCGCTCACGTGAATATTTCGATAGCAGACATACCAGACAGGCGGACCGTTGACTGAATCCAGTTGATACAAACCACGATACTTTCTTTCTGCTTTCTTGTTTTCTTTCTAGGAATTCCATGTTACAGCTTGACTAGACACACTCATTACAATCCCTCACCTGTCAGGATTTAGTTCCGAAACGTCGTCGCAGAGCACTTTCTCATGACCATGTTTATTCTCGCACAAAATCACCCCTGGTTGCTGGAACGTTACGATATCAAGAATTTATTGTACTAGTGATGCAACTCCAAAAACATCTACTACGACCAACGGCCCTCAAATCTCGAAATCACTTGTTTTATTGAATTATTAGAAATTGGTACTGGTATCTAAGTCTAGGGTTGAAAACGAAGCTGTTTAGCAGCCTCCACAGTCATCGTGACCACACTTGGGGCACTTGGTCTCCTTTGTGGGAGCACAGTCCTTGGCCGAAGTCTTGGTGATGGTCTTGGTGTTGGTCACGTAGCAAGTGGTGGTGGTGACAATGGACTTGGGGCAGTCGGGCTTGGGGCACTTCTTCTTGTGGATCTCCTCCTTGAACTTGTGAATGTCCTGAGGGGACTCGGCAGAGTCTCCAGCGGGAGCGGCAACGGCCATGGCGGCGAGAGAGAGGAGGGCGAGGTTCTTGAGCTGCATTGTTGGTTGGTTGGATGGATGGGTGGTTGTTTGATATGGAAATACGGGGGAGTTGATCGGTCTTATATAGCTGTGGAAATCCAAGAGATGTCGAAGCTGTGGCTAAACTAGCCCATCTGCGTACCATTCCCCATTGCAATAAACACTCCTGTCGACTGTTACTTCCGTTTTGACCACATGTTGTGGCTGGTATCTCATCTGGAAATGTACCATATGAACGAGCATAAAGTACGGGGGTATGGTTCCTGCCACATTTGTCATCTCATGATGACGCTGTAGTTATACTTGCTCATGGTGCGGGGAGACTGATGCAACGTAGTATCTGGGCAACAGAAGAACTGGTAGATGTGGGAATTCATGCGATTAGAGACGATAGACCCGAGTCAGTTGTAGATTTGGAAATCTTCTATTGTGGTTTTTCGGGCTCTTGAGGAATGAAGTATTGTAGGGTGAGATTTGAGCAGTGAAACTAACAGAATATGAGCGTTGACAGCAGCAAATGGAATTTATAACTGGTATCGGCAGCTGTCTTAAGTTAGGCAGTGTGGTATAAAGCTAGAAAGAGCACTGTAGATTGTAAGGGAATATACTATGTAATAAGCCGAAAAGCGGTAGTTCTAGAGTCAAGACAGGGCTATAAGTTGGAAAAGTATTGTGCAAAGGTTGGTCTATTTTTTCTCTTCTTTTATACGACTAGTTCTTTTTCTAAATTTTTTTTTCCCCCTAAATTAATTTTTTCTTCATTTTTACTTCTCAAAAATACCCTGTTCAAACGAAAACCCATCAATGGGCGTCTGGTGTAGTTGGTTATCACATGCGCTTAGCATGCGCGAGGTCCCCGGTTCGATTCCGGTGTCGTCCATTCTTTTTTGCTTCAGCCACCTTGATCCATTGTTTATCCATTTTTCAAGCCTCTGTTCCTGTTCTGGTCCTCACCTACTTTGCTTCACTGCTTCCATGTGTTGCAACTTTACTGAGTTGGGCGTGCTGTCTCAACTCGCCTACTGGGATTTCAAACTGTAAAATAACCTGAATTTTGTTTAGCTATCGAGTCATCAGGTCGAAAAATCGCGTTTTCCTTTTTTTTTGTAGAAATTTTTGCGTTTTTTTCTCATTGATATTCAATTAAACATATATATGTATAAACATGTTGTTCGGAATTGAATTTTTTCGGTCATTTTTGAGAATCTATGAAACACAGTTTTTTCAAAAAAAAAAACACGCCTGGCTAGCTCAATCGGTAGAGCGTGAGACTCTTATGCAAGGTCATCTCAAGGCTGTGGGTTCAAGCCCCACGTCGGGCTATTGTTTTTGCCATATCTTTTTGAAAGTATTACTGCGGATGCAGATGCACGATTTGCAGTCGTCCATGAAGCTCTCACCAACATGAACATGAAACGCCAACGTCCATGTTGAAGCTTCAGAGAGATGAAGAGGTCAATCAACGATGAGTCTCCTTTCGAGGGAAAACACTCCTCAGATTTTTGTTAATGCCATTAGTGGGTCAGAGAGAATAATGATAGAGTACTACAAGTGGAACTCCATATAGAGAGAACACTCGCCAAAACGAATGGCCACTTCGCAATAACCAGAAAAACCCCGCACCGACCACTCCCTATGTCTGGATACCAAAAACAACAGCTAAGATCTTTTTGGTATTATCAAGAGCATCAAGAGCATCATAAGAACCAATGCGGCTCATACCAAAACCACAATAAGCTTCATGCAAGGCGGCCTCATGCTCACCTCCTAAAGACACAAAACCAACACCCGCAATACATCACCAAGACACACATGGATTGTCAGAGATACAGAGAGACAACCGTGGAGCCTCGAGATACCAGATATGCCGAGAACGTGTTATCAATACCCAGTCACCGGGCTGATACTGGTGAACAATTCACCGACGATTGTGGCTGCTCGTGCCTCCTCACCCAACCCCTCCAGACGAGTCAAATCAACCCCAATGCGTACTTCCACACTCTTATTTTTGTTTAAGCGCAACCAATATACCACACACAAAGAACCGAAATAACATAAATACCCAACGATATCCCCCTTTGATCGGTATCCAGCAAGACGACACCACGAGCCCTTGTCAGTGTGTTCCACCCCGGATCATTGGCATGTTTTTGAAAAAGCATAACGGACTGCGGTCTACCCCCGGCACTATTGTACCCACAATCGTGTCACCTCTCTGCGCTCACGGCTGAGTCGACCTGGATCAGTCTTTTTCCCACTAACATTTTACAGATCTAGTATCTTACTATTGTGAGTATTCCGAGTTGGCAGAAGGTGCCTCAAGTGACAGTTCGATCACTCAACAGCTGAGGCACATTCATTGTGAGGATTCCTGATCAGTTTCCTTACTTTGTCTGTGCCTCGCGTCATCTCCGCACACTTCTGATCATTGTCTGCGGTTATGACAAGCTGCTACTTTATCCACTCCACAACCCATCTGACCCAGAATTACGGTACAGGCCTAAGACGTGAACAGGCAGTTGGAGGTGCAGCCCCTAGAGTGGAGGGGTAGAAATGGAGGATCCAGAGGTGCTGTCTTGCCCATCAAGACAGCTCCAATCTCTGCTCAGACGATTCACAGCTGGAACTGATGATGATGAGTGGAGGCGTACTAGGCTGCCGTGTTTTTATGGCAAAAGCAACGTGTTTACATGTTTACGTGGGTCCCGCCAGAAGGTAGGGTAACTCACCCAATGATACCAGTTATGATATCCTGACTAATGACATTCTTCTTTTAATTCCACGGCGTGGTTTCTAGTAAACTTCTAAGTAATCAGTAGCCCTGAGCTTGTAGTTGATGATACCAAACGAGGTTTGGACTGCTTTTTTTTGTGTCCTAAAACACCGACGATACCCAGCATCGAATCGGGACATTTGAAATTACTTCCAAATATGACAATGGTGTTGAGTAACATCCAGAGCTGTGGCTGATAGTCTAGAGGATGAAGTCGACCTGCTCTTGGTTATCTCGATTATCGCATCTTTAAAGCCACAACTTAAAAGAAGATGTGTCATGTTCCGAAGTGACCGCTTTCTGCTATCAATTGATCAGTTTATTCATTGGACTTTTTCTTTTTCAACTTGTGGTGTAAGATCATACTCTGTCGATTAATATGATAAAGTAATGGTCTGGTTCGAGCCCATTCCCCTCCAATACCATCTAAAAACGATTAATAAGACACATTTTCCACTATGCAACAATCTGAGCACCTTGACAGGCTGATTGAGCACCTAGAGGCTTCTGGACCTTGCTGGGCTTGAGACCAACGGTTGGGGCAGACTTATACCTGACAGCATCGTTCTCCTCAGTGAGATCCTCTTTGGTACCCTTGCTTTTGGCGTCCAGATATGACTTTTCGCTAATGGACATGACCGTGGCGATCTTTGGTATCTATTTCAACGGTGGAGGTATGGCCAGTCATGCGGCTGTCTCAGATGACGACTCACTGTGTATTACAAGGGTATCTAAAGAGTGCATGTGGTTTGAAATCAGTTTCTGAATACATTGGTATCACCTACACCTTCAGGACTTTTACATGTGCTGTTTTGGATGGGCATAATTCCTGTGCTTGACAGGGGGGTGGTGGTAGGGTTATGGTCACATCTTATCTCAGTTAAACATAACATTTGAGTGATCGTCGTCTTCTCCAGAAGATCGACGTAGGCACAGGTCATTGTTTGAAGTCAACTTGGGGAGCGAAAAATGGATCGGCGGGTGGAGGTGGGGGATTGTCGTCTAGTTTAAACGAAAATGGGCTTTTTTTATTCTTTTTTTATTCTTTTTTTGAAAGAAATTGTTAAAAAATAAAAAATAAACAAATTCCAAACGGATTTCTAATAATTTCCAATCCCCTATCGCAAGGATGCGATAACAGCAAGTTATAGCACTGTGTATAACCAGGGGGGGGGGTTATTACTGTTGCTGTGGTTGTTGTACGTCAAAGTCGCGCATAGGTTCTTCGAGACTGTCTCAGTAAAAGCTACAGTAGAGGTGCTGGAGGTGTATAACAGGAGGGAGGAAATTATCTAGGCTGAAACGTCCTAATACACTCCAAAACCTCACTATGCAAAGACCCTAAAACCGATTCAGAACAGCTGCACAGGGCTAGCCAATACCATTGGGTCCTAAGTCCGATTCTAAGACAAACACACCACATGAATTGCTTTCTATACCCCCCAAATGCCGTGTTTTACGTGCTTAGAACATGGGTTGAGATTGTCGGAGGATTGTCCGAGTCCCCACTGCATCACATACCCCTGGGAAGAGTGGTACCTCCTTGCTATACAGGGGTATAAATAATCGACACAAAAGAGCGTAAAATACCCCAAAACTTGGCGACAAGACACCCCACCGCGTAGATCTCAAGGCAGCGGTGCGAGTGCACTTTTCAGATTTACGAAAACAGCCCTTTTCGTCGTTTTGTCGACATCTAAGAATGTCCGTTGGAGCGGACACATGAAGAATGCAGGGTGTGGTCAGCGGCTCCTCTCTCGTCCCCACACCAGTCTGAAACACGCAAGAGGTGGAAAGGAGCCCGATATAATATTTACTAAACGACGGCTGCTTCCTTTGATGTGCGGGGACAATGGACATGGCCTCATATACCCCCCCCTGGAACCCCGAACCGGCGCCCACTAACGAATCCCTGTACATTCCGACGATGATCGTTTTTTGTCGCTTCTTCTGTTTGGGTCGTTTGTTTTGGGTTTATGTAAGGTTCGGGGTGAGGCTATTGGGGAAGGAGACTTACCCAGAGTGGAGCAAGAAATGACGATCATTTCTACGTGCCAGGGGGGAGGGAACAAGAAGAAAAAAAGAGAGAAAAAACTAAAAAAAAGAGAAAATTCCAAATCGAAATACGAATGCAAAAAGTGCTTATCCAATGCACTTCCCGAGACTTTCCACGGATATCGTTTGGTGCTTACTAAGCTGTTCATATGGATATTGGCGACTTGGTCTGAGTCAAATTCTACGCGTGAGTATGTAATGGTTTGGTTGGAGTTTGGAGATGTCTTGTGGTGGGAAAGGAAGCGAAATCTGGGATTGGTGATCTTGCAACGCTTTGGGACTACACGTGTACGACAGCACCTGTTCTTGGCTACTTTGGCTGTTGATATAACTGAATGAGTATGGCGATTTCAGACATGATTGAGTCAAAGGCCTTCGCATCACTCCCGGAGATTATGTTCCTGGCTATCTAATTATAAATAGTTCTAGACCGTTTGAAGAAAAATCTTCAACCCAAACTCAGTTGGTGGATGGGGAGGGATTCCGTTTCTGAATTACCGATTCCGAGCCTCTTGACCTGATTCGAATATTACGAGTATGCCGTCTTCAGATTTCCACAGTGATTCCACCACCAGGAGCTGACCCACCGCATCAACGTGGCTTACGCCTTGCTATTTTCATTCCTCTCTTCTGTATAATCATCACCTGTATGAACGTTATCATTCAGTGAGTCTCGGACCGAATACATCTGTAACGACGCCAGAGTCCACTAGCCAGGGCTAGACAAACGACCTAATACGGCGTGAGGTAAGTCAGACATGGTTGGGGGAAAGATGGAAATATTTCCTCTGCTATTTTTGGCAGAGTTTAGTCCACTTTAGCGGGTTTCAGAATCAGGCACCAGGAACGAAAAAAAAAAAATACATGTGCAAGTGAGACAGCGCTACATGGACAAGAGGCGATGCGGAGAGAGCTGCAAATGGACCGATACGATGCCCGGCATAGATGTGATTGAATGCAAGGGTTGCGTTTGTGTCTCCAGATTGGTGTTTCAACGGATCTGAGTCAAATTGCACGCTTTATAGTCATCCGAGAGCCGCCTCTGGTTCCGGTTGGAGGAGACAGCCAAAAAGGAAGGAAGAAAAAAATAAAAATAAATGTGCGAAACCATCTGAACCGTACGGTCGATTCAATTGACCCCATGACGTACAACTCGTGAGCACATTGCTATCAAACGCACCTCCAGCTTGTGATTGTGCCTGGCAGCCGTTCGGCTAAAATATTATCGTCAATCTGAGACATGTCGTCATTGCAATTTACAGACTGCGTCGCTCTCGGAGCGCACAAGAGACTTGGAGGCTCCGTATTTCCGCATCGCCCGTATCGTCCGTATCGTCCCCCTTTGGGCCTCCCGCTTCAAAGTGCTCATCTTTTCTGCTTGTCTTTTGCCTGCCTTCTCATGTGGAAACTGGACCGTGCATGGTTGAGTTTTCGGGTTCCTAGAACGTGCCAACAAGGTTGGACGTTGGGGCAATGAAAGGGTGCCAGAAACGAAGATTGAGAAAGATGGCACAACCAAGACCAGAACCCGGGTACGACTGAGGCCATGTAACTGCGTGTGACTCACCCACCGTCCATCCCGATCAACCCGACACCCATTCCCCCCCCCCAAAGGACAAAGCAGTGTATGCACATGCGGCCATGCACACCCGACAAGCACTCTCACGGCCGTATTATCCGTAGTCCGACAGATCCAATTTCCTACAGAGTACGGCATGGTACATACCGCACAGTACCACATACAAGCGTTGCAACAGGCGTTCATTTTTTTTCTTCTTTCAACTCTGCTCGGTCCCGCACATTCTGAAACAGAAATCTGTCAATCTTGCCCATCATGACGCGCTGTCATGTGCCGTTTCCAGCCTTTCTTTCTTCTCCGCAAAAAAAAAAACGAGCCAATGTCGTATCGTCAGGTACCGATGAGGTTAAGTGCATGTCCAAAGAGAGGAAGAAAGAGAGGGCGAAAGAGAGGGCGAGAAAAGAAAGGACTGAGGGGTGTGCAGTGCCGCTGTGCGTTTTCAGATTTGGCCCAATTCGCTATCATAAACTGTATTAATGTGCTGTGGGTACATCCCGCTGGCCCCATCCATCTGAGTTTTTGCACGCCACCTGCGATTCTTTATTTTATTTTTGCTTGATTTTTATTTTATTTTATTTTACCTCGATTATTCAACGCATTTTTGCTGGTGCCACACGGGCATGTAGTGCATTCTCGTCGGCGCTAGACCCAATACGGCCTTGTGGGTTAGGGCAAAGCCCCGTTTTGAGACGCAATTAAGGTCCATGCAAACTCTAATGTCATGCAAGTAAATCAAGTGAATCTGGACAACAGCCAGGAGAATCTTGCACATCCCGATCGACGCGACCGGGGCCCAAAAGCTGACAGAATGGGCCCGCAGACTCGACGGGCAGGTGAGACGGGCGTGAACCGTGGTCATTGCACGCTTTTGGCTCTTTCAACGTTCGGAAGCTGCCGGCTCGGGCTCCAAACCCAAACGATGCAGCCCCTACTCCTCCAGAATCGGACACCTTTACGGACCTCGCAGTCTGGCAGCGGCCCAGCCACGTTACAATTGGTGGTGTTGCGTGCGTGTTGTGCGCTCCTGCCTGTAGCTATGGTATATATGCGCGCACAGCAGAAAAACCCGGAAAACTCTGAAAAAGGCTAACAGGGGACCTGTTAACGAAAAAGAAAAAGACAAAAGGGGACGTAGTTGGAGGAGGGCCAAAAAAGGGACAATAGAGGGCTCGAAAAAGAAACGTAAAAAAAAAAAGCGAAAAAGCGAAAAAGCGGAAAAAAAGAAAAAGAAAAAGAAAAACGGGCGACGCGCTAGTGTGTCGGTTAAAAGCAGCTGCCAGAACCCATAACAACAGTCTATAGCTATGACTAATAGCGACGGCCCCCGTGGCTGTTTTCGCCAGAGAGGAGCGGCTGATGGGGCCAAAGAGCGGTCCGACCGTTTCCCAGAGACCCCCTCAGACCGGAAACATGTGCCTAATAGCAGTGCACCACGGTCCCCCATTTTTTCCAGGGACAAGGTCTTGTGCCCACATGCTTTATGCTTTGTGATGTCACTTTACAGATGGCAGATTAGGGTGAAAGAAGGACGTGCGCTGCCAAAAGTGACGTTGTGGGGCGGGGCAGGGGCTTTTGCGCGAGAGCCGCAACGGATACGGGGGAACTTGTGGGCGCCCGGCGCTTGCCCCGAGCCACCAGCAGTGCTACTACCACCGCTAGCTCAGGACGCGCTGGCTCCCTAGCTTCCCCCCCACGAGCTAAACCTCTCAGGCACACACACACACACACACACACAGGTGCTGCAGCTGGCAATAGGGTGGTGTCGGCAAACCTTGTGCGCGCATGAACAAGAGAAAGCTAGTTTGACGCACTCGCAAAAAAGCCAAATGGCTGGCAGGTGGTCCGTGTGCCTGGTGTATACATAAGCGAGAGCCCTGGCTTTGCACCTGGCGAGAGGCTCTTCTTCCGCAAAACACCACAGCGACTCTAGGCATGAGAATACGCCTATCACGCGGCCAGCTGCGACTCACCACGCTCACGATCCTGTCGCTGGCGGTGGTGATGCTCGTCTACGCCTCCGTGTCGGGCGGAGTGCGGGTCCCCGGCTACGAGATTCGGGTGACACAAAAGAGCGCGACCACAAACACACACACAGCAGACGCCTCGCGCGCGGAGGGCGGCGCGCACAAGCAAAAGGTGGTCAACACGCACAACATCAACGGCGAGGTCAACGGCATGAGCGGCGACTTTGGCAAGTCCATCGACGAGCTGAAAAAGGGCCACCAGGAGGAGGTGGAGGCCAAGGCCAAGGAGCTGGAGGAGCAGTACCTCAACCGCGGCGAGGCGCAGGCGGTGGGCGGGCTCGAGACGGAGGAGGAGGAGCCGTCGCACACGGAAATCATCCTGCCGCTCAACTCGGCCACGCCGTTTGTCATGAAGGCGCCGTCGCTGATGCACTCGTCGCCCGGATCCAACCCGGACCCCAACATCCAGATTGCATTCGACTACCCGGCGCTGCGGCAGCAGGACGAGCGCGCCAACGCCACGTTTGTGTCGCTGGTGCGCAACAAGGAGCTCAAGCAGATGATCCGCACGGTCAAAAACTACGAGGACCGCTTCAACCACAAGTTTCGCTACGACTGGGTCTTTCTCAACGACGAGCCGTTCGACGACACCTTTGTGGACGCCATGACCAACCTCGTGTCCGGCACCGCCAAGTTTGGCGTCGTGCCCAAGGAGCACTGGTCCGTGCCGTCGTGGGTCGACCAGGACAAGGCCGACAAGGCCCGCAAGGCCATGGCCGAGCAGGTCATCTACGGCGACTCCGAGTCGTACAGACACATGTGCCGCTTCAACTCCGGCTTCTTCTTCCACCACAAGCTCATGCAGGACTACCGCTACTACTGGCGGGTGGAGCCGGAGACGGCCATCCACTGCGACGTCAACTACGACATTTTCCAGTTTATGCAGACAAACAACAAGACTTATGGCTTCACAATCACCCTGCTCGAGTACCCCCTGACGGTGGCGTCTCTGTGGCAGGAAACCAAGGCATACACCCAAGCTAACCCCCACGTCCTTGCCAAGGACAACCTGCTCAACTGGCTGTCGTACGACAAGGGCGAAAACTACAACATGTGCCACTTTTGGTCCAACTTTGAGGTGGCGGACATGGACTTTTGGCGGTCGGAAACGTACCAAAAGTACTTTGAGCATCTGGACAAGTCCGGCGGCTTCTTTTACGAGCGATGGGGAGACGCCCCTGTGCATTCCATTGCCGCGGCATTGTTTTTGCCCAAAAGCGAGGTGCATTTTTTCAACGACATTGGCTACACGCATCCTCCGTTCACGCATTGTCCCATTGATGGCGACACCAGAAAGGAGGGCAAGTGCTCGTGTCTGGCCGAAGAGACTTTTGATTGGAAGCCGTGCTCGTGTCTGGGCCGATATCTGGACGTCCAGCGAATCAAGAGACCACATGACTGGGAGCAGTACAGTGACTGGTAGTATTTATTGTAATATATTATTTATTCGACCCAGCTGTAGTGGCATGACTTTTGGCGGTCTAGGCCACAAAACAACTAGTCACGATCCGTCATAGCGGGCAGGCGAGCATTGATACTTATGGATGAGTATCGAAAAAAGTGGACTCAAAACCTCACCAAGAACACCACACGACATATGGAACATCACATTTGAGATTCTGACAACCCCCCAATACCATTTAGCACCCATTGCGCCCCTGAATAGTCCAGCCAAGGGGTATGGGCGCTAACGGTCTGCTTGGCACGCCCATGTAACGTAGTTAGTGCCAGGCACGCATTCTGGAAAAATACAGAGGCGACAAGGGTGGAAGATGGCTGCTTTGGCTAAAAGACGATCAAACATGAAAGCACATTATTAGTCGCAAAGTCTGACCAGGGTGACAATGGCCAGAAGCAGGGCAGCCAGGGCAACCAGGACGGTGGACAGGGGGTGGCCAAAGATCCAGGAACGAATGCATCTAAATTTGACACATTCAGCCAGGGTGGGCTTATAGTGTTTGGATAGCCACACTGCACTCTTTGATCCTTTGATTTTCTGAATTTTTTTTTCTTCTGTTTTTGTTGTGGATTTTTTCCCCCATTTACGAGCCTTGTTGGGCTGGTATTATTTCCCCAGAAAAACGCCCCTGCTTGGCTGGTCACTTGCACCATGACGTTACATTCCATGTCTCAGTTCCCCGACAGCCAACAAAGAGATTGTCTCGTGCATGCATGATGTCATGGGTTGGCAAGTTTAATCTGGTCACACTGTGATGATGAATATGAAGGCGGAGAGATTCAAAGGCAGAAAAATGACAATAGTGTAATGGATTGTGACTTTATCGAGGTGTATCGAGGTTGTATTGAAATGTAATTGTAAGCGCGGTAATGAGCACAAGTCAGTCGGAACTTTTGATGTTGAGCCAGCAATTTTCACAGTAGCGAAATTCTGAAGAGAGCGTTTGAAGGCGATTTGTACCGTGAATGCAGCGGTGGTGGTTTATCTATCATGCTCCTCTTAATTGACGTTAATATCATGTTCGGGAACCCGAGAGACAGGTTGGCGATAAGGCACGGCACCAACATGTCAAAATTGTAGTCGAACTTTTTCAAAACTCTTTTGGCATTCCCTTAGCTCGAGGTACAGCCAGAGATTGGCAACTTAGAATAGTCATCAAGCTGGGGTCACTCTTATCAATGACGTTTTGTCAGGTTTTCCAACATCCAAGAACTCGATAGATGGTCAATCGCAGCGTGCCAGCCAACCATTCCTAACTGAAGGCTCTCACTCTCTGCGATTCTCGGCTACCGGTAATAGATAGACTCCGCAATAAAGATGCAACGCTGTCGAGTACGACATGACTGGAACTCTCAATCATGTGTCTTGTTCTCTCATCTGATCAGCCAGAAATCCGTCAATGTCAAAGGAACACTGACAGAAGCTCAGACAATGGGGAACAAAAGGAGCGTAGACTGGGTCAACATTGGGGTGTTTCAACGGAGACACCAGCGGCTGTCGCCATTGAGAAGTCTTGGCCAGTGGTCCCACTGGACTACACAGACTGTCGTAATAGCCGACTAGAGTTTGGGTTTGTGGTCTGTGGAGGCTCTGAATGCGGCTGTTCTGGAGCAGGTCCAACTCGTACACCGCCCTCGATGACTCCGACAAGCGGCCAGAGGTACTCAATGACCTTGAGAATGATCGGTCGGAGCTGAACCAGGACGCTCCAGATCCAGACCAGCGCTTTCTGTACATTTCCTGGCTGAGCTGGGGGAATTAGGGGGATTCTAACTCTGTCTGGTAGGTGTTTTTGTGGTGGGTTCCTTGGTGAGTTACGTGGACTTTCTTGATGGTGACGTAGCGGAAAATGAATAGCAGCTTTCTGTCTGCTCTGTGTTTGCAGTTCACTGAATATCAGTCGCAACCGGTCCCCTGTCATCACTTGGAAAGCTCAAGGATCTTTTTTTTGCTTTGGTGGAGGTGTGGTTAAGTTAGTGTACTGAATGGAATTAGAATACTTAAAGATGGATGTCATTACCCAAACGACTCTGTGTTCCATTTACCTAAACTAGTTTTAAAACCCCCTCGGTCGAAAACTCTTGTGGACCAAACTGGACGACCTCTTGGAGCTGAAAAGACCAGTGGGGGACCGCTCCTGCTCCAACACAATCTTCTCCAAGACTCCCGGCAAATGGTCAAAGTTGCTCAGAACAGCGGCAATATCGACAATCGAGGCAGAAATTGTGTCTGTGTCGCCAATCTGTGACTCCAGTTGCTCTTGAAACGTCTTGTTGTACGGATCGTGAGTGGCGTGACCAGGGAGGTCCTCAGCCCCCGAAAAGATGCAGTAGCAGGTTGTGGAGATTACCAAAATGGTCCAGAGACAGTTCAGTGCCGAGTCGATCATTTATGTGATGCTGAGAACAAGTGTTGACATGCAAACACAAACGCTTTTCAGTGAACATTTGAGGCAACTACAAATCGACTCGTCGCGTGGGGTTTTATTTTTGCTTCATAATAAATTATCATTTGCCTATGGCTATGTACATTAGAGATTGAAAATATCAAACTCGGGGTTGGTTTCCGGATCGGGATTTCTGATGGCTTCGTCCAACGAAGTGCTTCGGTTGACAGCCTTTTCGATTTCAGCAAGAGCCTCCTCGTTGTAAAAGGCGACTGCAATGTGGTGGAAAAACGCCAGGTCCTTCTTCTTCCAGTTGAAGGTGGCGGGCGTGGAAGACAGGATCTTCGCGGCGTCTCCCAGAAGTTTTAGTGATGCAAGAGCGTTGATGATTTTCAGGGCAAAGTTGTAGTCGGCCGCGAGCTGAAGAGCCTCGGACTTGTACTTGCTGGCAAAGGCCGCGGTCTTTCGCCACTGGCCTCGCTCAATCCACGCAGCCTGGGTAAAGTCCAGCCGGTCGTTCACCTCGGCAGTGGTAAGCTGGCGCAGAGGGTGCTCCAGGTTGGGGTCCGTCTCGTGTGAGTCCGCCAAACAATCTGACTGGACGGCGCTGAGAGCGGTGAAAAAGTGAGAATCGGTTCGAGCAGCCTTTTGAAAAGACGAGCTCTCGACATCGTACCGCTGGGGCTTTCGCTGACGTGCTGAATACGTCTTGTTGGTAGCGGGAGAAGCAACAGAAGCCTCGCCAGAAGCGGGAGCCGACACCTCGTCGTATCGTCGCTTGAACTCGTCGAAATCTCGGTGACGAGCGCCAGCCTTGAGATAGTCGGCGGCAGCAATGTCGTCGAGCAGATGGGGCTTGTTGGCCTTGAGGAACTGGAACACAGCGCGTGACTCGGCAATGATGCTCTTGCGGTTGAAAGACAGGCTCTCAATGGTGGTTGTGGGCATAAAGGGAGGAAGCATGCCAGGATGAGACTCGGCCAGCTGGGCCATTCCTTCCAGATCGGGAAACAAAAAGCCGCGGAGCATTTCCTGGGCATTTCCGCCGTAGAGACGGCCCCAGGTGGCTCTGAGGGGAGCTGAGGCTGGAGACGGGTCTCGAGTGTCATATCGAGCATACGCCTGCATGAGCAGCTGGGTCAAAATGGCGTCGGGATAGGTCTGGGGAGACATGCAAAGCTGCTTGTAGAGGGACCGGATAAAGGCCAGGTCTCCAGTAACGGCAGCAGCCTGGAAAACAACAACAAGGGTGTGTCTGGAGTAGAAGGACTCGCTGTGCATCTCTCTGAGCTCCAGGAGCAGTTCCCAGGCCTTGTAGTGGTACTTATCCTGTCTGAGACACGCCAGGATCAGCGACTGGTACGTTCGCACGTTGGGGGTGGCAGGGTGGCCCTTGAGACCCACACACTTGACCTTCATGTCCTCAAACAGATCCAGAGCTCTGTCAGTGTTGGAGCGCACGGCAGAGGCCGTGATGAGCGAGTTGTAAGTGTGCGCGGTGGGCTGCGTCTCGTTGGAGCAGTACTTCATGTACTCAAAGATCTGGGACGCCAGCTCCACCTTGTGGTTTCGGAGAGACGTGGAGATGAGGGTGGTGAAGATGACCTGGTTGGGACGGATGCCGTACAGCTCCTGGGCCAGTTTTAGGTCCTCGTAAATGTCCATGGCCAGGTTGAGATCGCCGACCTTGTCGCACGCCTTGAGTCGGTGTGCGTAAGTGTGCACTGTGGGCAGCATACCGGCCTTGATGAGCTCTCGGTACCGGTCCTCGACCTTTTCCACCTCGCCAGCCTCGGCGTATCCCATCATAACCTGTCCATAGGTGATTGCCGACGGCGTCAGCTTGCGGTCGGCGATCCAGCCCTCAATCTGCGGCAGATATTGCGCTCGAATGTCCACAGGGATAGTGGTCATCAGAGAGTTGAAATCGGCGATTTTGAACCGCGACGGATCGATTTTGGAAATCACGTGCGTCCACAAATCGTGCTGGAAGGGCGTCGTGGAAATGTGGAGACTCGCCGGGGTGGCAAGCTGCAACTGCGTAGGACTGCCCTCCATAGCCCTGATCACCTGTTTGGTCACGTGGGGTGTCAGCTTGGACCGCTCCAGGTACTCTGACATGTCACGTGTATGGGAAGCTTTTGCCGCGGTCGGCGTTTGTGTCTCCTTGTGAGCCTCTGTCTGTGCTGTTGCCTCCTGACTCGTCTGCTCTCCTGTCTGCTGCTGCAGCTTGGGTACTGCCTCAGTTTCCGTCTTTGTGGCCTTGTTCATCAGCGAGTCAAACAGAGCATCGATATCGCTATCGCTGACGTGTCCTTTCTGTTCTTTGAGATGAACAGTTGGTTCTCGAGGAACAGGAATCTCTGGGATGTCTTCGTACTCAAACTTGAGCTCGGGCCGTAAAGGCTCTGATTTTCGGAACCGGGAGCCCAGAGCCGATGCCGTCGAGTATCGTGTTATCGTGGGGCGCCATGGTCTGGCCAGTGGCACCAACAGCCGTGCTCTCATCATTTTGTGGCGAACGGTTGTGAGTGCTGTATGTATCTATTTTTTTTTATTTCTATTTTCAAAAGTGCCTTGTTCATTTCATGCATGGTGCACGTGAGTTTTTTTTTCACCTTCGTTGGGTCACGTGATTTGCCACGGATTTGGGTTTTCAAGAGGTGGATTTTAGGAAAGAATTAAAAAAAAAAAAAAAAAGAAAGTAAAAACAGAAAAATAGAAGAGAAGTTATCTAAAAACGATTTCGCGGTCAAAGGGTAACTATTTGGATAAAACACATTCAATGTGAGAATTCGTTTTCTCCAAAAACTCATTTGGAAGCTTCGGTTTTGAAATGTCTAATTTGGTTCCAAATATCGGTTTCTAAAAAATCTAATTTGGTTTCAGTCTAATTTCTTGATGGAAGAAATATAACGTCTGAGGAATAAAAACAACAATAATAACTCACTCAGTTTACTCAATTCATCCCGATATCACTCCACAAACCTCAATTATCTCACTTGAACCCGAAATCACGCCGATATGCTCATTTCACAGGAGTTTGCTGAAACACAAACACCAATTTCTATGGAAACTGAAAATCTCCCCTTTTCTCTTTTTCACCAAAGGAAGAGCTCAATGGGCACAAAAGCGTTCCCTCTTCAATTCTGGCAACTTTTCATCTCTCCAACGGTTCTTTTCGTTTCAATATCCTCCAAATCGAGGTTCTGTGACCCATGCATAAACTCCTTATCACGCATGGGGCATGTGTTAAATATCTGTCTTTAGGCACGACTGAGCAGATGTGACCGAGATGAGACTTAGAGATTAAGTGACGTGGCTTCTTCTTCCGCAGACATACCAACACTCTTGAAATCACTCTGTGGCCACAATGAACTGCGAGCTCCGGACTGCGGCACTCATCCGCCTACGAACCAACGAAATGACGTACAAGAAGGAGACCAACCGACTTCACCACCGAATCCACGAGCTCAAAAAGTTCCAGAAACAGCTCGACGCCCATATCTGTGGCTTCAGAGATTACACGGAGGGGTACCTGTCCGACTGCGAAAAGGGACGCCAGAGCATACAGCAGATGCACGAACAGGCACTCAGAGAGTACGATTTGAGGTGTGGCAGACAGAGAAAGATGGTCCAGATGATGAGTGAGTTTATCGAGGGCATCACAGAACCCCACGACCAGATTGACTGCACATATAGCACTGACGCCACCTTGGAAGACGACACTGGCAGTGAGTGTTCAGACACTACCCTAGAGTCGTATGACGGAGATATCTACAATGACGACACGTTGACTGACCAACCTATGGTGGTTGATGACATTGCCCATGTCACAAACATTGATAATGTTGCAGGAGACACTGTCAGCTTCGAACATATTGGGGAGCCAGCCAAGCCGTATGTTCTTTCCTATGATACTGAGAACGAGGCGGTTTCAATGGTGGTCTTTCTACGCGATTCTTTGTGAACCCACCAACACGAGTCATGCTATTTGCTACAGAGCGCATATTCAGAATTGATTTAGTTAAATGGAAATGTGCCGGCACATTCTACAGCAACAGGGCAACCATGCCAACAAGAGCAGCTGAAATGGAAACCACAACAGTCTCGGCGCCAGACTTGTGCTTGCTGGAAGAAGCCTTGGCAGCCTCAACGAGAGCAGAGCCGTTGACGAGGACCGAGCCATTCTGGGAAGCAGCAGCTCCGGTGCCAGCACCGGTAGAAGCGTTTCCAGCCTTGACCTGGGCAGCAATGGCAGGAAGAATCTTGTTGCCTGAGGTTCCAGTGGCGTTGATCAGAGGGGTGGGGAATCCCAGAGACTTGTCGTTAAAGTACCCGGGGTACGAAAAGTTGTTGTAGAGGCCGTCGATGGAGTAGTTGTGGTTGGTGACTCCGCCGACCTTGTCCGCGACAAACTTGAACACGTTGGCAGACACGTCTCCACGGCCCAGATGGGGGAGACCCCAGTTGGCCTGCACGGTAGCCAGGTTGGAGTAGTGGTTGTAAGGCGTGTGATCGACTGTTCCTCGCAGATGGTCAGGGATGGCGCCTCCGAGAAGCACGGCAAAGACTCGGTTCTGGTCCTTGTGGGTCTCGTTCTCGTCAAAAGTGAGAATGATGAGATTGTCCTTGGCAAAGTCCGTGTTGTTGAGCAGAGGGGAGATCCAGTTGTACGACCAGGTGCCGGCCACGTCCACGTCGGTATCGTGGCCGTCGTTGGTCATGTTGGGGGTGATGAAGGCCCACTGGGGGATGTCCTTCTTGGCCACATCCTTGGCAAACTCGGTAAAGTTCTTTAGGTTGCCGAGACGCTCGGGCTTGTTCACCACGGAGTCAAAGTGCACGAGGGGGTTGTGCTTTCGGTCGTAGTCGTTGGCGTAGTCCGTCTGGCGAGAAAAGTTGAAGCCCTGGAATCCAGTGTAGGGCTGGTGTTCCTGGTACTCGGCCCAGGTGATGCCCTTGGAGTCCAGCAGATCGGCCACGGAGAAAATGTGCTCGGGAAGACGTCGGAAGGCGTCGTCGTAGATGCCAAAGTAGTCACCTCCGGCAACGGCCACGTAGTTGGGCTCGGAGGGATGGGTCAGGGAGAAGTAGTTGGGCAGTAGAATTCCCTGCTTGGTGAGAGCACGGAGACCCTCCTGGTCAAAGGCCTTTTCGTAGTCCGTGTTCTCGAGCCAGATCTGGTAGTACTTGTCAAAGGCCTTACCCTTGACAGTTCTGTTACCCTTGAACGAGTTGGAAGTGGCTGTGGCGGCAGCTGCCTCGATCTGGGCGAGGTCGGGGGTGAGCGACGAGAACTTGGGCAGGTTGGTAAAGGTCTTCTTGTTGCCGTTGAGGGCCTGGGTCTGGGTTTCGCCAAGACCAGGGGACCAGGCGGAGACAGCTGTGGCGAGGGCGGCAATGGCAGTGAGCTTCATTTGTTGATGCTTGGCAGGATTTGGGTGCTTGGCCCGATGTTCCCGGACTCTTGGCGCATTAAATATGTCTTGGCAGGGGCATTTGCGGCTTGGCCTTGGGTTGGGCTAGTGTCTGATAGTCAACGTTTGGCTTTATGTAGATCTCGGCGGATACCTCAGATGAGACAGGTACCGGGTGATTTGTTGGCAGATTGATTGTTGATGTTTTGGAAAAGTGGAGAAGGATTGATTTTGCAGAATCGTTTCTGTTGTCAAATTGACTGAAATATTGCTGCTTTATTGCCATCATCCAGACCAAGATATTGCCATTGAAAGCGTTGGTCAATGCCCACCCTATGGCTCACCCAGATTGACTCAAACAGCCACACTTTATCCACGTGCTAGAACATGTGTATATCTTCGGGGGAGCCAATGAAGAAGAGTCCGTTAGCCGTTTTAAACGCAATAAACGTTTGAGCGGCTTGATATCGAAACGCTATCTCCACGTGGGGGTAGGAGTCCGATCTCTTAGCTTTGGAAGTCTTGGGGAGTGAGAGAGCCAGAAGTTCTGTTTTAAAAATACCAGGTCGAACTGTCAGCTACTGTCAGAAACTGTCGTGGGTATCATATATGTTCAAAGGGTATCATTGCTGCGATCATATGTGAGCTTTCTCCATTTGTAAATGCACTTTTTCACAAGGTCGAGAATTAAATTTGAATTGAATTTCAGCTCCTAGCCCTGATACGCTCTTAAGAAGAAAGAGACGTCCAATATGGCTGTAAAAGACGCACCAGATACCCTATTTGACAGCCAATTTGGTATATTGGACAAAATCGTGAGAAGTTGTGGCTCCTTTTCAGTTTTATCAATCTAGAGAAGCCAATTCACTGTAGCTGTTATTGACAAACGAAGCCGTTGAAATTATTCAATACGGTAATGAAAAGGAGTGCTCTCATCTACACAGTTGACTCTAGTGTATCAATATCCACAAGTGACGTTTTAAAACCCAATGGGGTTTTGTTTTGAATTATTTCAGGTTTTTCCATCTAGTTCGTTTGTTTTAATTAATTTTTATTTCTAGGTCACGTGACCTCACCCCCACGATTTGTAAATCTACAAAATTGTCGATTCACAGTTGGCATCCTGGCCGAGCGGTTAAGGCGAGAGATTAGAAATCTCTTGGGGTTTCCCCGCGTAGGTTCGAATCATGCGGATGTCGCCATTCTTTTTTGCTGAAATTTGTTGCGTTTTTTGCGAAATAATTTCAAGACAGTTATTTGTCTTTTCGCAGTGATTTTGGTGGGGTTCCAGGCATGGCGAGAGTGGGTGGGAATTATGGACACCTAGGCAGCAGTATAGCTTTATAGAGCCATCTATAACTGATCTGGCTTGATTTTAATAATCAATCTCACTTCGTCGCAATGCAAGACATCTTTTAAAAATCGGGTCACGTGACCCAAAGTAACCATTCTGTATGACCACATTTTTAGAAATCAAAAAATCAGACTTCGTGGCCAAGTTGGTTAAGGCGTACGACTGTTAGTCAATACTGAATGGCCGCCATCGTAAGATCGAGAGTTCGACCCTCTCCGAGGTCGTCTGATATTTTTTCTTTTACCCCAGATTAATTAGAGTTTGCCTCATTGTGTCTATGCTACAAATATACACGTAATTTTTTTATCTAGGAACTAACAGTTGTGAAACTAGATGACTTCAGTCATGTCACTTGGTCTTTGGATTTTGGTTACTCCTCAACACTCTTTAATTTTTGGTAGTATTCAGAACACTCTTTGGTGTGAATGTCCAGACTGTGCGAAGGGAAGTATCCTCTGCAAATGTCACAGTAGCTGAGTTCCACTGTCATTGTAGGTTGTGATGAGAGGCTGTGATGAAAAGATAGATTGAGGGTACACAATGAAAGGGGTGCTTTTGTGTCCCACTTTATACCGTAGCCCCACCCGTGGACCACGTCACGAGATATGTGTCATCTACATGTCTACACTGTCTGCACTGTCAACGGACACAGAAGAATCGGATGCAATGAAATTATGTTGAAGTTATGACCAGCGGGTGATGCGACGGTCGCCAGGAGGTCGCAAGATGAAGTAGCAGGCGTCAATGTGTCTGCGAAAGTCGGCGAGGTAGTAGCAATCGCCGCAGTATCGGCACACTACTCGGGCAATGTGGTATGGTGACATGTGAGAGATGTAGAAGAGTGAGTTGGAAAGACACTGGTCAGATTCGCTTTAAAGCAAAAGCCAAGTGCGTGTGTGTCACCTGACAGGACAGTCAAACGTTGGGGGGCAGATATCCCAGTTGGGCAAACACTCTCTTGAGGTATCGTTCGTAGCAGCTTTCCTTGTGGTTTTGCAGCTCCAGCAGGCTCATGTAGCAGTCGCAGTAGAGACACAGAAAGGTGGCCATGATTTGTTGTGAATCAGAGTCGTTTGCGAGTCAGAGTGGTGTTTCTGTTTTGGCATGGTTGGCCCCATATGACCACCGCACCCCCACATTCACTTGCATATCTTGTGTTGGATCATGAGGTTGGCCTCAAATCTGGTTCAGTCCCAATCGATCCCAAAAGAGCACTTCAAGACGCGTTAAAGATACTTTAACGACACTTCAAAGACACTTCAAGACACCCCAAAGACACTCCTGAAACCTCCAAGTCAGAAGAATGCTCCACTGTATCAAAACAAAACCATCCACTTCGAATGTCCCAATACCCACCTATATCTCTATACAGCTGTTTGTTGTTTCTGTGTTTGTCGTGTTCGTTCCGAATGTCATAATATTAACGCTAAAGTCGCCGTGAAACCGTCCACGCACTGCTGTTCAAATGGGGCACTCCCAGAATCAGTGCGAGTGGACAAGCAGCAACGCGCAGTTGCAGCGGACGGGCCGACACGTGGGAACGCCGGCTCGAGCCAGCTTGTCGGCCGCGTCGTTGCCCTTGTCACCCGAATGGCCCGCAACCTTGGACAGCGTCACCTTGTCGGGGGCGGGCATGTTGCCGTTTTCCGCCAGGATCAGCGAAATGAGATCCTTGTTCGCCACGGGCTTGCCCTTGCTGTTGAGCCACCCGTTGCCCAGCCACTTTTTGCACCACACGGTGACGCAGTTGATGGCGTAGGCCGAGTCGCTGCGAATCTCGTACTGACGCTGGTCCTGTCGTGCCAGGATGATTCGGTACGCTGTGAGAATCGCCGTGAGCTCGGACCGCTGGTTGGTGTGCACCTCGCCCTCCAGGGGCTTGGAGTAGTTGTCCGGGTGGTTGTCGCCAAAGTAGACGCCCACACCTGCCGTGGCAAACGTGAACTGGTTGTTTTTGCACGCTCCGTCCACGTACACCACCACGCGGCCGGTGCGCTCGTCCACGACATCGGCGCTGTCACCCTTGTCACCCTTGGGTTTTTTGGACGCGGCCTTGGGCTTTGCGGGCTTTGCGGCTTTGGCAGCCTTGGCAGCTTTTTTGGAGGGGAACTCTTTGCCCTCCATGAACGCCTCCGCGTCGGCACGCGACGCAAAACTCTTGCTTTTGGAGCCCGGGAACCCGCTCGTCTGCTCCTTCCAGTCTTCGGCCGTGCGGTAGATGCCCGGCTGGTGGCCAACACGAACGGCGTAGAACTTTTGGGCCATTTTTTTTTTGGTTATCGTCAATCGCCAGACTGATTAGATTATGTTGGGTGGAGGAAAAAGTTCGATGCATGAGCCGGGTAAACCTGCATGATGAGATGCATATAAGCGGATGTATCTTCTGGCACCGCTTACTAGGTGTTTTTCCGCCGAAATTACTCCGTCTCGAGTCCCTGGACTTTTCCGTGGCGAGTCCAGACCTGTTTTCGGCTTTTGTTGTGGAAAAACCCTAATTTCCCCGCAATTGATGATGGAGATAGAGGGAGATAGTTGGAAATTAAAGAAGAAAAAAAAAAAAAAAACTAAATAAAAAACCCCCACGAAATCGCCCAAGTGATTCCATCATTTCCATCAGTCACGTTGTTTTGCACTTTTGGCGCGTTGTGAACTGATATTATCGCTGATATGAAAATTACCGACAGAAACACGATCCAGACTCTTGTGAGCTAACTCATCAACCATGATCCAGACCCAAGGGACTAGACCAAGTCTACAGTAGTCCCACTAGCATTTGAAGGCAGCAGGGCTCTATACCAGCTACAGAGTACTTGTGCGAAAACTTGATAAAGAGCAATTCCACAACGATATCCACACCGTCAATCATGTCAGAATCTGAACGAACAATCTGTCTACACGATAAAGTCACCGTTGAAGTCACCATGATCACGTACAAACGAGTGCGGATCAAAGTGGTCGATCAGGATGGAGTTGTTCGATCCTGGGGATTCTCAGCCAAAGCAAATGCTGCTTTGCACGTTATTGGAGGAAGGCGGTTTTTTCCTGTCAATTACGGACGAAAATGGTGGAATGAAACGGAAAACAACTGGATGAATTTCAGTCTCAAGCAACAAAACTCGCAATCCGTTGTGCTCACTATCGCAGGTCATCCCTTTCTTCTCAGAATTTTTCACAACGGCAAACAGACACCTACTCTGAGTCGATCTCCATCTCCACCACAAACTTCTGATCAGAAAAGAATGGCGGCTAATCTCCTCGCAATCCGTGAAAACAAGGAAATGTCCGATTTTGTCATTGTCGATGCCGAAGAAACCCGACACCACGTTCACACCCAGATTCTGGCTCCTCTCTGGCCCTTCTTTGCAAAACTACTAAATAGTGGCATGGTTGAGTCCAGTGAACGAGTCCTGCATCTGGAGTACTCGTCCAACACTGTGGAGGGACTTCTGGCTTACTTTTACGGGACTGTGAGCTCTCTGACCCTCGAACAAGCCCTTGCCCTTCTTCTTCCAGCCAAAGTCTACCTCTTGCCTGACTTGGAACTGATTGCCGAAATGAAAATTACAGCTTCTTCGCTCAAAGACGAAAACTGCTTTGTCGCTTGGCAACACGCCCACAAGTCGGAAAACTCCGCCATTCGGGAGTATTGCGCTTCATACTATGTGAAACACGTCTCAACGCACGCTACCGCATTCAACAGTCCTCTGCTCAGTACTGAAGAATTGGCGGACTTTCAGGGAGATTTGAAACTAATCAGGACATGTTATGGCTTATTTCCCGAGTAGACTGATTGGCTTGTTAGCTGGAAAAGTTGAATGCAACTCCAAGAAAACATATCGCTATGAAACTCTCACGATACTTGGCTTGGGTGATATTAAGGTTCATTACCCCTGAATTCCGGAGTTTAATTGAAACCCGGAAATAAAATGCAACTCAGCAATTTGATCCATATGTATAATGCAAGTCCGCAATTTGACCCGAAGAAACAAAAAATAATGGACGACACCGGAATCGAACCGGGGACCTCGCGCATGCTAAGCGCATGTGATAACCAACTACACCAGACGCCCAATGATGAGTTTTCGTGGTGTACACGACGTTTCGGGGGTAAGTTTGAGTCACGTGACGCGATCCTTAGAAAAATAATTCTAAATTAGTTGAATGCAATTTCTAGAAAAAAAACTAAAAACGAGAAGAAAAGAAAAAAAATTACAATTAATTAATTTTCCGAAAAAGACACCTTGTAGTTTAAAGAGAAAAAAAAGTAAGATATAAAACCAAAAACTCCCTTCATGTCCATGTCGTTAAAGGTCGGTTGCGCCCAGTTACGGCATCCAGTATCTGCTAAATCTATTGTGTATTGTAAATAAATAACCAAACTCAACGCTCTAAGCATTAAAGGCTGGATCCCTGACTTCGACATATTTGAACATGGGATCGTCGCCAGTGCCGGTCTTGACCACCGTGGGAGAAATGAGAATCGCCTGCGTCTTCCGCTCGCGGCCCAGAATAGACGAAATCAACCGCTTCTGAGTCGTCACACGACTGGCATCATCCATAAACACCTCGTACTCGTCCAGACACAGCAGAGGAGTGCTGACCATGCTCCACATGGACGACATTAGCGATGACTGGACAAACGAGTGCTCTCCGCCCGACACTGTGGCCACATCCCGTCCCTTGACACCACCCGAAGATGAAGCCTCTTGAAAGTCTCGCACTTCAAGTCGCCGATTCGTCATATCCACTTCCAAGGTAGCGGTGGCTCCCTTTGCATGCAGAGCCGCAGCAAACTCGTTTTTCAGTCGAGAAATGCTGAGTCGTAAAACACTGTTAAAAACAGTGTTACGATTGTTCAAAGTGTTGGATTGAGCAATCTGGTCCGCTTTCTGCTGGGTGACGAGGTGTTCCTGTTCATACTGCTCGTCGGATTTTTGCGTAAACTCTTTCAAGACAATGTCGTATGCCCGTGGATGTCTAGCTTCATCAGATGAAATGTGCAAATTGATCTGATTGAGCTTCTCGTTGATATAACTAGAAGCATCTTCAGCATGAACACCGTCGTCTAGAGGGACGGGCTTTTCTCGCACCTTTTTGGCCCTTTCACTCGCCGTGTGAAGTCGTTGCTTCTCAGCAGCCACAGATTCCTCCAGCTCCGTCTGTCGCTCCTCGTACTTGGTGACCATGGTCTCAGCCTCACTGACCAGACCCTTGTAATAATCAATCTTTGCTTTCATCTCGGCAAGATCTTCCTCCATCTTGGTCTTGCGAGACTCCAGAACCTGTCTTTCAGACAGCATGGTCTTCAGAGTCTTCTCACCATCCTCCTTGCTTGTGACGCTCTCGTTCAGATCCGTTTCAGCATCCCTGAGCTGCGATTTCAGCGACTCAATCTCCACTCTCTTTTTCTGGATTTCTCGATCCGTATCGTCATTTGAAACGTCTTCGGGAAGACTGTCTCGTTCGTCGGTTTTCCCGTTGAGTTGTCGCTGGAGGACATCGTGATTGTCTCTGAGCCTCTTCTGGGCAGTCTCGGCCTCTTGGAGAGCTTTTCTGGCTCCATTGTACTCCTCTTTGAACTGAGACTCCCTGTCCTTGAGCTGGACAACTTCGGCATCGACCGAAGACTGCTGTCCTTCTAGCTCTGCCTGTCGCTCCTCGGTGACCACAGGAGCTCCCCTGCTGATGAGCCCTTGGTTTGTCAGCTTTTTGTTGGAAACAGCCCTACCCTGCTGCGATACAATGGTGTACATGGAAGAGCTGTCGTGAGGACTAATCATGGTGTCCAGGTTGCGAGGGTTCTGTCGCAGGATATCAATGGCCTCCGAAGCCTGGTTGCACAAGCCGATAGAGTTGATGTTTGCCCAGTCAACCAAACATTGTCGTACAGGCTCCTGCGAAATGTCAAGGCAGTCCATCACAGTCAGATATTTCTTGTCGGGGGAAATCTCAGCCAGATTGAACCGCTCAGGCTTGACTGTGAAAATGGAAATGCTTCTGGAACCTCGCATCTTGGAAACCAATTGGCGGAGCTCCTGCTCGTCTCGAGGAGAAGTGACCAGAAACGCCTTCATGTACCCATTGAGCAAAATGTTGATATGCTTGGACTGGGCATCATTTGGCTTGTTGTTGAATCGAATGTACTGGCCAAAGGGGCCAAGGGGACGGCTGCTGAACTTGTGCGCGTTCTGCGTGATGGCCTTATCCAGCTCAATACAGTCCGCGCCAAAATGGGCAATGGGGTTCTTGGTGGTTTTGGCCATGACCAGGTTGGCGATGGACTGCTTGATCGACATGAGATCCCGCTCTCTGGCCTCTCGTCGGAAACTGACGCTCTCTCGCTTCTGTCTCGCCTCCTCCTCCACCCTTCTCTTCTCCTCCAGCGTTTTCGCGTAAGCTCTGTGTTTCTCTTGCGCGGCCGCCACCTGTGTGCCCAGATCCTGAATCTCCTCGTTGAGCTTGTCGCGCAGGTGGGAAGAGCTGGCTTGGTTCTTCTTGGCGTTCAGCTCGTTGATCGAGTCTTCCAGGCCCCGTATGGTCGATTGAATCTCCTTCAAGCTCGTTTTCAAGAGATACACGTCTTGTTTGTAGGACTGGAGCCGGGCTTCGACTCGACTGATCTCGGTTCTTGTTTGCTGCAGTTGCTGCTTGAGCTCGGTTTCGTCGCCCTGAGGCAGGTTCTTGAGCTCCTCCTCGCACTCGGCGGCTCCCTCCCGGCGTTTGGCAAGCTTTCTCTTGCGTTCCAGCAGCTTCTCGTTGTTCTTTGACACCCTTTCCAGCAGGCTTGGAAAGCGCCGCTCAACGGCGTAAAACTCCTGCCACAAGAGCATGGCGTGGTACTTTTCCTTCTCCTCCAGGAGCGTGCGGCTCCGCTGCAGCTTGTCCAGCTCTCGCTGCAGCTCCTCGCGCTCCTGCTCCAGGCTCGCCAGACGCGGCTGGATCACGTCCACCATGTAGTTGTTCTGCTCGTCCAGCGCCTTGCGCATGCCCGTGAGGTTTTCGTTGACGCCCTCAAAGCCCGAGCCGTTCCAGAAAAAGTCGTACAGCACGCGCGGGTCGCCGCGTTTCTTGGCGTTTTCCTGCGTCTGCACCGTCAGCCGGTTGTCAAACTGGTACCCAAAGTGGCCGATGATGGGCAGCAGCGCCGACTGCTTGTCGGACACGAGCGTGCCGTCGCCCGCCAGCACGCGCAGCTTGGACGACTTTTCGAAAATCTCCTTTTCGACGACGATGCAGTCGCCAAACACGTCGGGCTGGTACGGCGGGAGGCTGTATGCCGGCTTTTGGCGCGCACTTCGCTCGGCGTACACTGCCAGCTCCTCCGCCGGCCGTCGGTTGTTGATGCGCACGACAATCTTGGCGGAACGGGCCTTGACCTTGTCCCGCACCGTGCGTCGCAGGTCTGAGAGTCTGCCTCGCTCGGCCCGCATCGCCGCAGAGGTGGAAAAAACCTGGATGAGCGCCGTGAGAATGGCGGACTTGCCGTGGCCGTTCTGGCCGGACACAAACGTGATTCCGGGCCCGACCTCGATTTTCAGGTTTTTGTGGCACATGAAGTTGACACACTCCACCGAACGGATGAACCCCGGTTCGTGATGTCGGCTAGAGTCGCGGTTTCCGACGTCCTGCCGCTTTCGTGGACGCTGCGACGCGTCGTCTGGCTCGTGCTCTGGACTGTCGTCGCGCGCTCGTATCATTGGCGGTCCCTGTGGTGGTTCTGTGTGTGGTTTTGGGGGTTGCAAGTGCGAAATGTGAGTTCAACATGGAAGGAACAGGCTCGATATGCACAATTACGAAAATCAGAGTTTGGGTATCGAAAGTCGAGGGTTTCGAACGGAAGCAGACTAAACTCGTGAAAAGTGGGTCTGTGGAGGTATTTGAACGTGTTTAGGGTGCTCTAGGCAACGGAATAGCTGCTGTTATCTGTTTTATCGCTCCATTGGCATTATTCAGCGAGTTGTGGTGTTTTTAGAGTTGGTGTGAAAACGCCATATGGAAGGCCCTAAGTGAGTTTCGCGATTTCCAAATAGATATTTTTTTAGTGCGGATTATATTTTGAAACCAATTTTGGAGATATTATAGTGAACCATGAAGGTAGATATGTGGTTGTGAATGTTCGATTTGATTGAAGCGTTTGGAAGGTGATTGGTGGCTTTCTGTTAGATGGAGTTGGATTAGCATGGTGTGAATAATGACCATGGGAAATGAGTTGAAAAAAATTGGGAAAAAAAATAAAAATGATTCGATAAATAAATCGAAAAAAAAAAGAAAGAAAAAAACAGAGACAACCAATATGAAGACAAAAACAACCGTATTCGCGTATATAGACTATATGTTGTTTTCGTTATCTCAAATCAGTATATTATTCGCACATTTATATATCATTGGTTGACATTAGTCTAAGGAGAGGGTGCAGTACGGACGGTAGACTACCCAAATATCTGGCCTAATAAAAGAGCTACTGCAAAATTAACAAAGAGGGAATAATCAGCGATAAAAACTGAGCAGAATCAGCTTTTCAGAATTGCCACAACGTTGTTTTTGATCGCTCTAGCTTGATCCTAGAACATGTCCAACAAGCAAAGAAGGACTGATGAACATCTGCAAGTTTTTGAACAAAATAGAATTGAAGAGAATCATCAAAGTACTCCCGTCATCCTGAGCATTTTGAGACTCTGGTAGACGTTTGTCCTCTAAAACTTGCCTCGTTTGCCCCAATAAGTCATTACTCAAGTCCATCTCAAACCACCATCTTTTTCTCTCCACAGGTTATACGTATTAACTTAGCCGCACTCTATGATATTGACACGTAATCACTACCATTATGGTGAGAATCGAATTTCCTGCCAAACGCACTTTTCGGAATTCCAATAACTCCCCTAAACACTTTTCTATCATGTCCTCCGATACCATCATGGATCATCTTCATCATGTTCCTCCCAACCATCGAATTATCACTTGGCTTACCTTACGAAGACCTCGTCAGTTTCCTTCCCAGAAATACAACAGTCGCGATGTTGGTATCATTATAACCACATCGGCGATCCAGAAACGATGCGCTTTTCAGATTTCCCATCACTTATCAACATCTCTCTACAATCGTTTATTTTCCTCATCCTGCTTATCCATCCAAATAAACTTTATGCTCCCAACACTTTCATATCTTCAAATAAACGGCTCAGAAGTTCTCTTAAACTCATAACATGAACCATTGGTGGTGTTTTAGATGCTCTATTCACACTCAATTGACAAAAAAGTTGATCATGTGTCGTTTCAAAGTTGTCAAATGTGCTTTCAGACGAAAACTCCCTGAAGATATGGCATTAGATTCGTATGATTTCACTGTCCCAGCCATACACATCAGGTTTTGGATGCACAGAAAATGAATCCTAGAAATAGAAAAAAAAGAAATGCATTGCCAATTTTTCTAATTGCACTGAATCACAGACGAATCCATCTCCCTTGGACAATAACAATATACAATGAATACCCAAACACAGCTCGTTCCTCATCTACATTAAAAAACAGTCACGCCAAAGAAAAAAAGAAACGACAACTGCAGGACTCGAACCTGCGCGGGCATAGCCCAACAGATAGTACGATTATTCGAATCTGTCCCGTTAACCACTCCGGCAAGTTGCCCACTACGCCAAGTAATGCGCTTCTGTGGCACGTGATAATTTTACCAGCGTAGTATCTGAAATCTGACTTTTCAAAATTTCGGAAATTGACCCAAAACCCCATTGTAGTTTGTTTATTCGAGTGCAGCGATGCTGATTATCGCTCTAATTAACCCAAAATCTTTCGCTTAGCTTCTCAAACGTGTCCTGTTGTGGCTGAATGCTGGCCGGAAACATCACCAATGGCAACCTGGCCGAGCGGTCTAAGGCGCCAGGTTAAGGTAATTCCTTGACATAACATCCTGGTCTCTTCGGAGGCGAGAGTTCGAATCTCTCGGTTGTCATATTTTTTGAAAGGCCTGCAGTTTTCTTTTTGCAAAAATCCCACCAAAAAATGAAATACGGGTTCTTATTTTTAAGAGAGGTAGAAGCCAGCTTCGGTCTTTTGTTCCAAAGCAAGTAATATAGATGTGGTTTAGTTAGGACACGTTTTTCTGGCATCATAAGTTTGAAAGACTTGGTTTCTCTGTTCCCTTACATATTTTTGATTTATAGACTGCAATTGAAGAGTAGCTGAATTTGGTCGTGTGCGATTAATAAAGCTCACCTAGACATGCTCACTCTAGACCTGTTCACTTATTGCTAGTTGAGCAAAGCTACTGTCTTCTTTTTCTCTTCTAACAACATTCCTTCAAACATACGTATAACTGTTCTGAATCGAATTGATGCTGAACGTGATTGTGTGTTAGTCAATTTGGATGTACCACCCTTAACTTGGTTGTGCTGTAGCTGTTTATACAGTAATATCTCAGATCGTGTATGTGTTGAACCGATGTTCAAATCAATTCGAGTTTTTTGTTAATTTGTCTAGGAATTGCATTCGACTAATAACCAACAAATCAACTTACTCGAGTGGTTGTAGCTGGTTTAATAGAGGCATCTCAAATCATGTTTGTGTTAAATCAACAATTTTTTTTTCTTCTAGGAATTGCATTCAACTAAATAGCTATCAAGCCAATCAGCTTACTCGAGCGAACCGCACTCGGGTTTTCTATATATCAATATTCATAATTATCAATTTTTTTTTCTTTCTAGGAATTGCATTCAACTAAATTTTTTTTCATTCCTCTTTTTTACCTCTCAACTGCTGATACAAAAATAATTTCATCAATCCGCAATAGTTTAGTGGCTAGAATTTCCGCCTGTCAGAACACATGTTCAGCACGCGGGGGACCGGAGTTCAATTCTCCGTTGCGGAGATGCTGGTTACGGCCATATCCTGATGAAAACTCGGCTTCCCGTCCGATCAGCCATAGATAAGCATCAGAGAGCCCAGTTAGTATTGTAGTGGGAGACCATACGAGAATCCTGGGTGCTGTAATCTTTTTGCCGTTTTGGTTGTTTTTGAGCCATTTTTCCTTTCCGAATCTTGCTGCCTTTAATAGCTGCTTGATTCTCCTTCATTTTCTTGCCAGTAATGCACTACCACCGTTATTTGAGTTGGTTCGAACTTTGATAACAGAAAGTTTCGAGGTAATTCGAAGCAGAGTTTGGAGCTAATGAAGGGAAAAACTTGATATTTCTGGGGTGAATATTTCCAATAAGAAGCCATCAATAAAAGTTGCAATTGCTATACGAGTTATTATGTCAATAGAGCTACTTTAATCTGCGATTTTCGGCAATTTCGCGCAGTTACTACCCCTCTGTCAGATTTGATACAGCCTCAATTTTACTGAGAAAACATTGCCTGGTTGGCTCAGTTGGCTAGAGCGTTAGTCTCATAATCTGAAGATCACCAGTTCGACCCTGGTACCGGGCATTTCTTTTTGAATCGTCGAGTTACTATTTTTCTTATCTCACATGTAGTCTAGTTGGTCAACCTTGAGGCTGATTCCCCAGCAAAAAAAACCTTGCTACTCTGCAAGACAGCAAAAAGAATGGTCCCTAGCAGGATCGAACTGCTGATCTTCGCGTTGCAAAGCTGCTATTCTTATTAGCACGACGCCTTAACCAACTGGGCCAAGGGACCTATTTGTAAACGTCGTCGACCAACGACATATTTGCCATCAGATCTGACAATGAAAACCTTGCAATTCCTAGAAATAAAACCTTGGATTTTACGAAAAACCCCTTTGTATGATAGTAGAGCATATTTCAATGCCAAACAGTACGGAATCAGACGAGTGAGAAATAATCAAAATAAACAGTTATGCGTAATCAATTTTAGGAAAAAAAGTTCAGAAAAGCTTAGATAAAATGGGCAGGACTCAGCACACATGTCACATACTCTGGGAGCCGAAAAGGGCAAAAAAGAAATGGCGACATCCGCAGGATTCGAACCTACGCGGGGAAACCCCAAGAGATTTCTAATCTCTCGCCTTAACCGCTCGGCCAGGATGCCAACTGTGAATGGGGGTTGGTTGAGGGGTATTTACGAGAGAAATAATTGTTTTTTTTTTTTTTTTTTACACATGGCCACATGAGTCCTTCAAGATTGTGTAAATAGAGGCTTTGCGGGCTATATGAGAACACTTATTAGTGATTCTCATCTGGGAGTGTGTTGGTAGACAAGTTACAATCTACTGTACATAAGGCCAACACATTGAGATATACTCAAATGAAGACAGATGAGGAACTGGGAACCATCTACTAGCATACCATTCTTCCAAATGCAATATCCCTTCATATCACTATGATGCTGTTGCGAGAAGATGTTGCAAAAATTTCCCAACTTGATGAGAGGCGTTTCAATCTCTACTATAATGAAGACCAACCTTTGGTATCTGAATCCAGTAAAAAGAAAATACAATAAGAAAAGGAGTGGGGCCGCCTGTGGGGATCTGTAGAGTCAGGGGTCTCGTTCCCACGAGAACTAACAAAAAAACAGACTGCACAATGGCAGCTACTCCGATACGGGGAATCGAACCCCGGTCTCCACGGTTCTCCAAATGAGAGCGTGATGTGATAGCCCCTACACTATATCGGATTTGATGGAGGTGGGTTGGTGGATGTTTTCTTGGTGCTGATAATGAGAAAATGAGATTTTTTTCCAATTCCTAGAAAAAAAAGAAAATGAAAAACTTCGAAATGAGTATCTGTTTACGATGAACACTTGTATAACTGTGAGGAACTAATAAGGAAAAAATCTGCATATAATGTTCTCTACAGTTTTCTGTCGCTCCAAGCCATCTTCTTGCCACCATAAGATTCTTTTATAAAGGTCCATTTCTGAAAAGAGGTGCGGAGACCGTTTCGGCTTCTTACAGTATAATGGCGCGTAAGGGCCACAGGAAAAGCAGTACACCATCCACTCCTAATAAGAACAACGCTTCTAACCATGCCCCTCAAATGTCACCTTACTGTCGCTTCTGAGACTGGAGAAACAAAAATCAAAAACATTAAAAAACAACATGTCCATGTGGACTCCGTGATTTGCAAGTTCACAGAGCGTAAAAGTGTTGTAATGTGGGGATTAGAGTAACTAAGATAAGATGGCTTGGAGCAGTAGAGGGCCGAACAAAGAAGACAGTCACACCATTCTTCATCGACAAGCTACATCTACCTTCGTGAAATTTTTTTTTTCTAGGAATTGCAAAATTTTTTTTTTCACGTTTTTCACAACATGACCTCAATGATACCAGAAAATCCAACATTGGGCGTCTGGTGTAGTTGGTTATCACATGCGCTTAGCATGCGCGAGGTCCCCGGTTCGATTCCGGTGTCGTCCATTCTTTTTTACTATCACCATTACCGAGAGTGCAAGTATTATTATTCTGAAGGCTCTTGATTTTTAGTTGCACTCTATCCCATATAAGGTTCAGATAAGAAACTGATATGCAAAAAAGGTTACCACCTTAGAACATAGAATGGGAATAAATATAAATTAACCTGTCATGCACTGGACCATCAAAAATAAGTCAGTAATCACTGGCACACTTGGAACAATAATCAAACCGATATCTTTGTTGCTGAATCTGAAGCAAAAAAAATCACCGATCAGCTAGAAGCTACGGGAATCAAACCCGCATTTGTTCCTCCACTGCCAGTTCTTGTGAACTTGACATGGACAGGAATTGAACCTGCAACCCTTCGATTACAACCGTTTGACTGGAGTCGAAAGCTCTACCATTGAGCCACCACATCAGTGATATGATTTTGGTGTAGTCAGCGTGTATCAGTATGCAAAAAAATCCGAAAAAAAATTCCTAAAAAAAAAGAAAAAAGAATGCAATTCCTAGAAAAAAAACAAAAAAAAACAAGCTAGCAATTAAATGGAATAAAATTACCAGAGAAATAATAATATTGGGTCTATAGAGAAAGAGATGTAGAGCTGTTGGTGGCTAGAACAAGAATCACACGATATTTTGCCCCATTCTCAAAATTGACTGATCCTGTTGACCCAAGCCTCAAGCCCCAACTTGGACTTGGCCTCATGGAAGTTTCTCTACACCAGTCAAGAGTGCCAGGTAATAGACTCCAATATGAAGTTTGGACGGCATATAATGAATCATATGCCCAATTGCTGACTGTACATACTTACGACAACAGTTGATAGGAAATTCATCAATTATGTAAAAAAAAAGAACTACATTGCTCAGTTAGCCTAGTTCATGGGCTCCATGGAAATCTGGACATACTGTGCTTTGTTACAGGCAGCAGCAGCACCCTCAACGCCGGCAGGTCGGAGATCCCACATACCGTCCTGGACCTGGCAGGTAATAAAGCCCTGGTTCTGGTAAGTCAGTCGGTTGTCGCGGTAGTTGAAGCCGGTAAGACCCTGCCGGACCTGGTTTCGGTCGGTAAATCTCATGGAGGCCTGGTTACCAAGCTGCACAAATCTGCCCTGGTTGTCGACAAGCTGGCCTCGGTAGGAGAGCTGACCTCGGAACTGGTCATAGTTGTTGTCGTTGTAGTTATGTCGACCGTCAACAAGCATCAATCGACCGTCGTTGTTGACAACATTGGAGTCTCGGAACTGATGGTTGTCAATGACTCGGAGCCGAGAGTCCTGGTACTGAGCCCGACCGTTCATTCGGTTGCCGTTGAGGGTGACAGCAATGGGGTTGGCACAGGGCTGGTGGCCAGTAAACACCTGGTAAAGATGATCATTAGACTGCTGGTCGTTAGAAAGATCGTAAGCACGTCCGTACTGATCAACAGGGCAAGCCTGGAACTGCTGCTGGTCGGAGTTGTGTCTCCAAGAGACTCGATCATCGGCAGATCGCTGCAAACCAATATCGCTGGATCGTCGGTCAGAGAGAGCGAGACGGCCGTTGTCAACCCCAACGTATCGGTTGTTGTAACGGTCGTTCCAGTTTGTTTTGTCAGAGTGGTGAGCGTCATGAGAGTGGTCGTAGTCGCTGTCACTGTCATCAGAGTTGTGGTTGTGCACCACATTGATATCTCCCTTGACATCAACAAAAATGTTGACGGACTTGAGAGGAGTACCGTTGACGTTCTGGTAGTCGCCCTGGCCAAAGTAGAGGTTTCGGCCGTCGGTTCGCATGTCCATGTTTCGCTGGTCCCAGCCTCGCTGAGCCTGCATCTGGTACATGTAGTCAGACTGGGGCCACTGGTAGTTTGACTGGTCAACACCTCGGACATCGTAGTCATAGTCGTCGTTGTCGTTGTCGTATCGGCTGTCGTACCTGTTGTCGTTATCGTAGTCGTAGTCGTTGTCGTGGTCCCAGGCGGGGGCAGCAAGGCCGAGGGCGGCAACGAGAGAAAGGGCGGCAACGGAGAACTTCATGATTGAGGCGGATGGGGTGGCTGGGGATCTGTGATCTGAGGAATCACCGTAGACACAGCAGGGGTTTATATACTGTGTCGCTGTGTTTGTGGTGCCTTGAGATTTGCATCACCTTCTGTGTTCGATCAACCGTGTTGCTTGTAACGTCGAGTGGTACGCTTTGTGTGAGGTTGGAGTTGTCTAACATTGATATCCATGGCGGGTGGTGGAGGAGAAGAAATATCAGACTCCTTGTGTGGGCCCAATGCCTTCTCACAACCGAAATCGACTGAGGCGTATCGAGGATATGGCGGATGTTAGCGACTGTTGGAGAGTACAAGTTGCCCAAATAACAACAAAGCCGGCTGGTTTGAAAGGTAATACTGGAATGACTGTAGATTATTATCAACCCCAAAATGAACATTAGAGATGCATACAGTATTTATTAAAACACTTGAAGATGCATACATTGTTTAATAAAACACTTGGACGAGCCATTCATTTGGAGCCTAACGCCTCCAGCGTACTTTTCAGAAAAGTCCAATGGTATACCATGATGTATTAAATAAAGGACATAATTTCGTAAAGAATTGTAGACTAGAGTAACCCGATTCACCTGGACTTGACCCTATTCATTCAGTCGTATGCATTTGTAGAAAACAAGCGGTAGCAGGCTATAAACCGCCCCAAGAAGTGACATCTCAACAAAGACGCAATACTACTTTCTGATCCAGGGTCTGGATAGCACATCTTGGAGTTACCGTGAGCGGAGTATTCCTTTCATAAGTGTTTCCAGCTATATTTTGTACTGACCATCTTGTAATATCACGTTCTGAACAAAGCTCTAGAAGCTGGAGGCGCAAGAGAAAACGTCAGCAATCACACATGGGATGTATAGGAATGACTCTGTGGGAAAAAAGTATATACAATCAAATACTCACAGGAAGATACCACTGATAACAACATCTCCAAGGATGTATTCGAAAAACAAACGAGACTATATGTGAAGTCGTGTTCATGGAAGTGCAGTATTATATACCTATTATCTCTCATTTTGAATGACGTGTTATTTTCAGACTCTACAGGCCACGTGCTCCCAGGATTAGGCTCTGAGTGATTGGGTGTTAAACAGTACTGTACTCTGTAGTGTATACAAACCTTGTCTGTTATCTGAACCCTGTAATGTAGCCAAATCTTAAACAAAACACTAAAACCTAAAAGCAGTTCCCAATAGCGGTTTTGTGTCTACATAATACCCGCCACGTTTCCAATTCTCCCTTCTTCCTCAACACCCCAAAATCAAAAATAAAACAATCAAAGTCAGCTAAAACAACCCCATTCATTCAAACAACCCCTCACCCCCCAAATAAAACCCTCATCCATCCCACAATGATCAACTTCTCCACTGTCGCTCAGTTTTCGCAGCTTTGTGACAATGCTGTCCGGTGCAGCCGAAGACGTCGTGCACAAAAGCGACTATCCAAGGTTGAACTTGAGCCATCTATCCCACCCCCTGATACCAGCCCTGCGTTCCTGGTGGATACTGCCCATGCTGACTTCCGCATTTTCTCGCCCTACCTTGTCCTAGCCGGCTGGTAAATCCTCTCACCCAGGCTGCCAGCCCCATTTTCCACAGCATACGTAGTTGACTGGCTTCCACATCCTTTCCTCTCTAATCCAACCAACTCAGGTTCTCCGACATTGGTTTTCCCTCCGACACTGACGCATGACGCCCCTCTACTGAAACGCGGATTATTTACCCTCCCTCACCCGATGGGAAAACCTAATTTCTCAGATACTGACGACAACAAAGAGAACCACAACAAAGAGCATACTAAACAAAGAACACACATGCAGGGTAAAACCTTAAGCTAAATATACTGGTGTCCTAGCCATGAGTTTGTGTCTACTTAATACCTGTCACATTTCCCAACCTCTCTTCTTTCTCCTCACCACAAAAAATAAGACGAAAAAAACAGAACTCCGAAACAACGCCAATCCATCGCAGGAAACTCTCAAATAAACCACGAGCCATCGACACCATGATCCATCACCCCTTCTAGTCCGCCATCACCCCAAACAAAGCCCGTTTATGTAATGCCCAGATCCACCCCACGTCACCCGCCGGACGCCACCCATCCATCTCACGGCATCCATCCAGTGAAATCCATCCGACGGCATCCATCCGGTGGCATCGATCCGGTGGCGTCCATCTGGTGGTATCCATCTGGTGGCATCCATCTGGTGGCATCTATCCGGTGGCGTCCATCTGGTGGTATCCATCTGGTGGCATCCATCCGACAGCATCCAACCTCCTTCCTTCATACCCATCCTCTCATCGTTCTCATCCAGCTATCACCATCCATCCGGCTATCCCCTCCAACAACCATCTCCATCTCTGCTAGGTTGTCCAACTTCTCTACCTTGCGATTAACTGGAACAACGAAAACCAAACAAACAAAATTCTAGCACCGAGGATTACGACCGTAAACATGCTGGACAAAGAAATTATCAGCCGAGCAAAACTCTAAATAGGCTATACGGGAATCCTAACTTTGGGGTTGTGTCTACATAATCGCTGCAACCTTTCTCAACCTCTCTTCTTTCTCCTCACCACAAAAAACAACACCGAAAAAAACAGAACCCCGAAACAACGCCACACCATCGCAGAAAACTTTCAAATAAACCACAAGCCATCGACATCACAATCCATCAGCCCTTCCAGTCCGTCATCACCCCAAAGAAACCCCGTTTATGTGATATCCTAATCCACCCCACGCCGCTTGCTGGACGCCACCCTTCGGATGCCATCCATCCCATCGGATGCCATCCATCTCATCGGACGCCATCCATCCCATCGGATGCCATCCATCTCATCGGACGCCATCCATCCCATCGGATGCCATCCATCTCATCGGACGCCATCCATCCCATCGGACGCCATCCATCCCATCGGACGCCATCCATCCCACCCTCATCCAAGCATCCATCCCATCCCACGGCATGCATCTCATCGGAGGACACCCAACCCATCAGAGGGCATGCATCTCATCGGAGGGAATGCATCCCATCGGAGAGCATCCATCGGAGGGCACCCATCTACTGCATCCATCTAGCATCCACCCCACGGCATCCGACCATCTCAAGGCATCCATCCCATTCTTCTCCTCTAACCACCATCACTCATCTCCATCTACTCAACGTTACCATCCACTCAACTTCGCCATCCAACCATCCCCATCCACCAACCATACCCATCTCTGCCACGTTGTCCTACTTCTCTACTGTTCCATTTGCAGGACCAACAAAAAACAAACAAAGAAGCTTCGAGCACAGAGGATTACGACCATAAACATGCTGGACAAAGAAAATATCAGCCGAGTAAACTCCAAATGGGCTATACGGGCATTCTAACTTTGGGTTTGTGTCTACATAATCCCTGCAACCTTTCCCGACCTCTCTTCTTTCTCCTCACTACAAAAAAAGAAGACCGGGACTACACAACAACCGGAATACGGGCCATCCATCAACACAAGCCCTTACACACCACACTATCGATACCTACAACTCTCCAGCACCCCTTACTGGCCTCAGTCACTCAAACATACCTCATTTATGTGATACCCCGATCTATCCTCCGCCACCCCTCGAGCGGCATCCATCCCACGCCACCCATCAGACGTCATCCATCCCACGACCCATATGGATGATGGCGTCTGATGGGTGTCGTGGGATGGACGGCACCCATGGGACGACACCCATGCCTTTGGGCACCGTCCATTCCATCGGACGCCATACATTGCATCCATCCGGCATCCATCCCACGGCATCCATCCATCCCACGGCATCCATCCCACGGCATCCAAGGGACGGCATCCAAGGGACGGCATCCACCTTACGGCATCCATCCACGCCACTATACCCTTTTGGATAGCCGGTGATTTTGGCTACTGCACCACTGGCAACAACCCCTCAGCAGCTTGATGACAACTATTGAATAGCCATCAGCAACACCCCCTACTCTTTTGGATAGTCGGTGATTTTGAGTACTGCACCATCGGCAACAACCTCACTCGATGAGAACCATTGAATAGCAAACTGCAACCCCCCAACCCCCACGTTTGATAAACAAGGGTCTCGATTCTGAAGTTTGCATAACTGAATGGGATTCCAGGTCTACTCTTTTGGATAGCCGGTAATTTTGTTTACTGCACCACCGGCAAACCCCACAGCAGCTTGATGAAAACTATTGAATAGCCATCAGCAACCTCCTAACCACAGCACGACAACAGCGTTACCCCAACAGCATCAGCAAACCCCCCCTACTCTTTTGGATAGCCGGTGATTTTGAGTACTGCACCATCGGCAACAACCTCACTCGATGAGAACCATTGAATAGCAAACTGCAACCCCCCCTCCCCCCACGTTTGATAAACAAGGGGTCTCGATTCAGCAATTTGGATAGCTGAAGAGATCTCAGGTCTACTATTTTGGATAGCCGATGATTTTGGTTACTTCAACCATCGGCAACAACCCTCAGCAGCTTGATGACAACTATTGAATAGCCATCAGCAACTTCCTAACCACAGCACGACAACAACATCACCTCAACAACCTGAGTTAAGTACCGATGACTTTGTTAATGTATCCAACCCATGATAGTGACACAGAACCATAACGAAATCGACAACAACATCACCGGAAAAATTACCCCAAAAGTTTGAGTTAAGTATCAATGGCTGTGACAATTGATGCCTCCAACCCATGATAGTGACACAGAACGAGAACGAAATCGACAACCACATCACCCCTACAGCTTGAGTTGAGTATGACTGACATTGAAAATGATACCCCCAAAACAAGATAGTGACACAGAACGAACATGACGAGAAGGGCTCCCAGGCCTAACTCGTGTCTATTTTTGATAAATGAAATTTTGATAATAATAATTTTACTAATAATAATTTTAATAATAATAATTTTAATAATACATCTATTTGATTTAATTGAAACGTAATTTACATATGAAGTAAAGCAACTTTTTGTTGATATTTGGTAAGCCTAAAAGCGAATTGTATATATGACAATTTTCTCTTTTTTTCTACTTCTTTTTATTCAAAAGCTTTGAACTACTGTACTTTAGTTGGGGTTTGACTGATAACTCCACACAGATGGAAGTGTAACTATAGGCTGGCTCCAAACTCCATCAATGAAAATGAGAGCGGGTTGAGGTCTCTATAAACGTGTATTTCGATAAGGTCTATCTATCATATCATGACCTGTACACCAAACCCACGTAAACCCCGGCCAAAAGAACGTCCACCACTCCAAATTGAAGCACAGTCCAGGCAAACTGGTACAGCAACTTGGGAGAAAACACGGTCCAAATAAACAGATGGTCCTTGAGCGCAAAACAAGCAGCCATTATGGCAGTAATAGCCACCGAAGAGAAGCAGAGAACCACAAAGACTCGCAACGACGAAGCTCGCTCCACCAACGTGCTCATCTCGGCACTTCTGTTCTTTTCCGCAATGGTCTGGATGATCTGGTTCCTCACATGGTCCTCAATCAGCAACGAAAGTCCAGACAAGGACCAGTACAGAGGACCAATCCAGTTGGACACAAATGTGAGAATTCCCACCAGCCCAATTTGGTACGAGCTGATACCATTGTAGGCGTTGCTCAGGTCAATGGTAGCCAGCGAGTTGCTGTTGCCCATGGAGAAGAAGGACACTTGCTGAAGAAGAAGAGTGGAAACCGAAATGACTAGAACGAGTTTCGAGAAGAGCGCCTCTGTTCTGTAAAGATCGCGGGAGTTCATGACAAAAGATCGGTTGGTGGCCTTTGCCAGAAACATTTCAACACAGTGGTAAACGGCAAACAGGGGAATGTTGCATGTTCGGGACTGTGTCATGAGAAACAAGGTTACAAACGCATGCAGGTCGCGCAGTAAATAAGATTTATCGAATGAGCTCATGCGAAACAAGGTTCCCGCAAACAGTGTCGAGAAACTGAACCTGGCGAGCCCAATGAGTCGGGCGTTGGTATCTGTGAGGCTGCTGGGAAGTCCAAGCAGTGCGAGCATGGCAGGGGGGACATGCTCGCCAGCCTCATATGCCTGGCAGACCTTGAAAGCCAGAGAGGCGCAAACGGTGGTCAGCGAAAGCACAAAACTCAACTTGTGATTAACGTTGGCAAACCCGTTCTTCCAAAGCTTGTTGAACGCCAGTGCGTAGGTGATACAAACCAGAGCCCAGGTGAAGGTGGTGTTTTCCTCCTGGCCGAGCCAGAAATTAAAGTCGTTCTTCTCAGTGTTCTTCACGCCAGATCCGTTCCAGCCCATCATCATTCGAACAAAGACCATGGTGAACATCCAATTGAATCCGTCGCCAAACTTGTTTCGGCTTGAAATGACATAGAGGAACGCCATCCATCCGGAAATGACCCAGTACCAGATCTGGTGCTCTTCCTCGACGGTGGAGGTGCCGAAGACAGACAGAGCATACACTCCGAGAATGAGAAAAAACAGACGCTTGAGACCTGCAACGTGGTGTGTGAGGTTTGAAAAGTAAGCAATTGAGGTGACAGTAGCAATCAGCCCGAGAACAATACCTCCAACCATGTCGCGAGAGTTGTAGTTGGAAGAGGCACGTGTCAGGAGTGACTGAGCTTCGTAGAGAAAGGCGTAAATGTCGTCCATATCACGCGACTTTTCTGCTGTATCAAAGAGAGCATAGAGTTCTGGCTCCTCGTTGTTGGAACGCGGTGACTGGGCCTCCAGGATCCGCAGCATCTGCTTGGCATTCTGAAAGAGCACTTGGACCTGCTCTTCAGGCTTCCATAGTCCAAGAAGCGACTTTACAAACACACCCAGGTTGTTTGAGGGCATGTTCAACCCAAGCAGAGCCGACAATGTCGGAACCATGTCCGTTTGGTCGATTCGCGTGTGGTATGTGAAATCGTCGTTCCAGGGCTGCGGTGAGCTGTTCTGGCCCTGGGAGCTTTTGAACTTTGGGGAGCAAAACACCATGGCGGCAGAAGTCTCGCCGGCCGAGGATCCGCCATGGTTGCCCACCTCGTTCATGCCGTGATCACCGAGAAGAACAAGCAGGGTGTTCTCGGTCTCGGCATGCTCGTAGAGTCGACCAAAGATGTCGTCCATTTCCCTCTGCTTGCCAGGCATGAACGGAGACTCGGGGCCGGTCTTGTGGCCAATGTGGTCAAGTCCCAGGTAGTGCAGAATGAGCACGTCCCAGTCGGGGTTGGCCAGCTGGCTATCAATGTGCCGGGTCACGTTGTTGTCCACCTCGGTGTAGTCTGACACAAAGAAGGAGGCGGTTCCCTCGGACTCGGCAAACTGGCCTGGGAACAGCTTGATCCACGTGTCATCTCCAAACATGTGGATTTTGCGGCCCGCACGCGTCGTCTGGGCGAGCCACGAGTCCTGCAGCGCCAAGCTGGACGAATTGTCGCTCTCAGCAATGTTGAGCACCGCGTCCAGAAAGTTGGGCGTGCTGCCTGTGGTTAGGCCCTTGATGCGCGGCAACGTGACTGTCGGGGGCGACGAGTGCGCGGTAAAGGGCACCGCCGCGCCCTGGCGAATCAGCCCGTGCAGCCCGGGCATGTGGCTGCGGTTGCTAAAGGCGAAATCCGAGCGAAACGCGTCGACAACCATCACAATGGCTCTGTCAAACGGTGGCGCGGGGGTAGGGCCATGGGGCTCACCAAATCCGGGCAGAAGAACACGTGACGGCAGAAAGCCACGTGCAAAGAGCAGTACTGCGGCCAGTTGCGCCGCCAGAATGGCCACAGCTAGCATCCAGCGTGTCCAGAGCATTGATGGTGGGGGTGGTGACAAGGAGAGGTGCGTCTGTGGTCGCGAACCTTAAAGCGGTCAATCACGTGAGTTTGCGAGAAAGACAGTAGTTATTGGTATCGTTCGAGTCCGTGAATGAAGGGGAAGAGTCTGATGTTGCGGGGAGACTTGTGGGACTGCTGGGGTCTGAGACGTGCGTGGAAATGTCGTTTCTCTGTCATGTTGAAAATTAAGGTTGGGACTTTTGGATCCTGCGATATCATGGGATTAGATGTCAGAGTGATTCTGGCCCCAGGACAGCTGTGGGGATGGTGTTAGTGACGTTGGCGGGATAGTTGATTCTGTGTGAGACTTTTCTCTTTTACTCTTTTTTTTCGTTTCGATTATTTTCTTTTCACGTCAGTTGTCTGAAACAGCATATGGCCAAGCAGCCAATATCGAGTCTACGGAAACAAAACTAGCATAACCGTGTTCAAAGTCTTTTCGCAAAACAAATGCACTCTCCGGAGTTTCCATTTTGTTGCCACTGTACTCTGTGATTTGACTGTACCACATGTATCATCACAAAATAACCTCGACGAACGCGGTACAGTTTCATCTCAGTTTGATCACAGATCAGAGAACCAAAACTTCGAGATTGACAGCACTGGCAGTTGATTTTTGTTGAACTGTTACCATTGTGTGCACTTGCTTTATGAAGGATAAAAGCTTATGCAATCTCAATTCCTCTGTCTTCATCCACTGTAGCGTTATCAAGGTTGATCTATACGTGGAGGTCCGTACTAAATGGATGAAAACTACGAATATCACGATCCAAGTTCCACTAGATGACAGATATGGCAATTCTCTCCTGAATACACTCTTAGAAATTTCTGTGACGCATCCCTACCGTGTTTCATGATGGCTACAAGGGTGGTGGGGTCTGCAGACTGTCAGAAACTTGGGAACTTTTGATTTTAAAGGGTTGAATAATGTTTATTTTGGACTCCAAGTAAGCGTGTGGCAGAGGTTCCTTGGTTTTGCCATATTTCTCTAGTTTATATACTTCTTTTATTTTCCCATTTCTCTCATTTTCATGTTCATTTTTCTTCATTTTCACGTTCATCAATTCATTCACTCTTACTCTCTTTTTCTCATATTATTCAACTTTTATTATTATTATTTTCACTTTATTTCTTTTCTTTTCTCTTTTAATTCTCTCCTTTTCTCATATTATTCAACTATTTTACATCTTTTCTTTTCTTTTATTAATTTATTTTTCTTGGTTAATTTTAATTCCAACCCATACCCAGCCACAGCTCCAAACCTTGTTTCATAGCTCAGCCCCTTTCGGGGAGCGCATGTCCCAAAGCAGGTTTTAGATTTACACGTGACTCTCCTGGAGAACATGAGTATCACGTGACTTACAACCAACTCCGTCTAGCACGTGACCCGCCCCCGCGTCCGCTGGTCCGAAACCGAATAAAACACCGAGGCACCATGAGCTTAAAGAACGGAAAAGGATCGGAACCCTGCTCAGGTGGCGCTCGAGACCTCTAAAGGGGTGTCCCTCCTGTCGGGGAGCCGTCGAGGAGCCGTCGGGGAGTCTCCGGGACAAATGCTGGGTATCACGTGATCTCGCAATGGATACGGGACTACACCGGAGTCTCACGTGACGCCCTTGCAGGAAGCGCAGGGCCCGTGGGGAAACGATCAATGGTGCAATCTGGGTCTGGCTACCTCCCCTCCAACTCACGTGACAGGTCACATGACCTCCCCCACTGCCTCGGCCAACGTTAAATTTGCAATTATTCAGCCCCAACAAAAAATGCGCGTAGCTGCATGACGAGGCTAATAGTCCGGGGATAAAGGGGCACCGGGGTAACGGTGGATTTGTGCGACTTTTGCGTGGTAGGATTTACGCGATTGGCGGTGTTTTCGTGTTTGTGTTGCAGTTGAAAACGCGCAGCCCAGTTCTCAACACTTTTGCCCGCGACACGGCCGTTGTGGTCCCTCTCTCACCCCAACTACGTCACTAGTCTCGTGCAAGGTTTGAGCTAAATTGCCCTTTTGTGCGTTTGGGTCTTTTGGGCTTTTTGGGCAAATCACAAAGATACCATTTCTGTTTCTCGCCACAGAACCCGCTACAGCCTTTCTGACGCATAAAAGGTGATCCCTACACACGCTCTGTTGCTCGTTTCACCTGCTGCTTGCTCTGCGTTCTTTTCGGCGTCCAAACCAGCTTTTTCGACCCTTTTTTTGCAACTCTTGCTGCCACACGACCCTCGACATTTCTCGACCCTTTTCCGGCAGTTTCTCGCCAGATAATCGCAAACTAACAACGCTATCTTGCTCAGCGCCGCAGCCAGATACCCCACCCCGATTTTCAGCACTCTGGCGTTCGATTTGGTCCTGCTACCGTCACTCTCAGATATCACAGGACTCCTGTAACCCCGCGACAAGAACAGTCTCAGCAACGACAGACATACGGCACCCGAGCCCAGTAGATCACTGCCATCATCAATACCAACCCCCGCGCCAGTTTTAACCCCATCTCACACCGCCACAATGCAGCAAGCCACCGAAGAGATTCAGCAAATCACATCAGCGGAGATTCCGCTAAGCAAGACGGCGGCTCTGAAGTTCCTGCACGCCGGCGACATTCAGATCAACGTGCAGGGCGCCTTTATCGTCAACAAGGACCAGAACGGACGGGAAACGCCGCCTGACACCCGCGACATTGTGCTGCCTCACCACACAGCCCATGTGTCGCACATTGCCATTGACATTGGCGGCTCGCTGGCCAAAATCGTCTACTTTTCGCATAATGAGCCCGGAACCGACTCGCTGGAGGACGTGGGAGGCCGTCTCAACTTTACAGTGTTTGAAACGGACAAGATTGACGACATGATTGACTTTTTGAAATCGTTGATTTCCCGTCTCACCGACAACCGACGCAACTCGGAGGAAAGAGAGCGGTGCAGGAGCGAGAGACTAACGCCTGACGGATGCAGCATCCGTAGCTCCTCTCACGACTCTATTGCACCCCCTGCAAAGCAAAAAAGCACCACCAGGCCGCCAATGCGAGTCATGGCCACTGGAGGAGGAGCATACAAGTTTTACGACCGGCTGAGGGCCGAACTGGGTGCCGACATTTCCAGAGAAGACGAAATGGAGTGTCTCATTGCCGGTCTGGACTTTTTCATCACCGAAATCCCCGAGGAAGTCTTTTGCTACTCGGAAACCAACCCCATGGTCTTTGCCACGCCTCGCCAGCCCTCCATCTATCCCTATCTTCTAGTCAACATTGGCTCTGGTGTGTCCATGATCAAGGTCCTGGGTCCCCAGCAGTTTGTTCGTATTGGCGGCTCTTCTCTGGGAGGAGGAACTCTCTGGGGTCTGCTATCTCTGCTCACCGATGCCACCAGCTACGACGAAATGCTGGCCAAGGCTGCGGAGGGAGACAACTCCAATGTGGACATGCTGGTAGGTGACATTTACGGCCAGGACTACACCAAGATTGGACTGAAGGCAACAACCATTGCCTCCTCTTTCGGTCGAGTGTTTAAGGAAATTCATCGAGACCGCAGCGGCGAGGGCAGCAGTGGAGAGGGAAGCGGAGAGGGAGCAGGCGAAGGCGTATCTTGTGCATCCAGCGAGTCTGGTAGCAGCGGCAGCGCTACCTCACACGCTCCCAAATCATCTCGAGACCTGTTCAAGTCCGAGGACATTTCCCGGTCGCTTCTGTACGCCATCTCCAATAACATTGGCCAGATTGCCTACCTGCAGGCCCAGAACCACGACCTGCAGCACATTTACTTTGGAGGCTCATACATCCGAGGCCATCTCCAAACCATGCATACCCTGAGTTATGCCATTAACTTTTGGAGTCAGGGCTCCAAGCAGGCATACTTTTTGCGCCACGAGGGCTATCTTGGAGCCGTGGGCGCGTTCATCAAGCGGCAGCCCAGTGGATGGGGTCGAAGGAACTCCGCCGGGGAGCTGGAGCGATTCATGAGAGAGTAACCAGGTTGGCTGGTTTGGTTTTTCAGCATGTAGGAGGGCTTTTGGTATTTTCCAGGTAGATGGATGATACGTTGCATATAATGAATGTAGGTTCTTATGGATCCCGTTGTTCAAGTTGAAATGTAGTGTGACATTGTGAAATAAACTAGCGAAGAACTCGAATGAATATTTAGAACTGGGAATAATAGTTGCAACTTGGTAAAATAAATGGATTATTAACCAGGACGCAAAATAATTCACTCTGATTCTTGGTGGATTCAGTTGGCTGCATGGAACTGATAGTTAGAGGTTTCAAGGTCAGTCTCGTACTGGTAGTGCAATAGATTATGGTATTACTGTGTCACCGACTCCCAAACGATGAACCATGGCGTTATGTTTTCGTGACATTGGTGAACTCGATCACTGAGTTCATCCGAGACATGACAGTCTTGACTAGCGCTGTGTAGATGTGGGTATGACAGCCTGGTAGTAATCTCCCTTCACAGTATCTGTGACTGTGATGTCAAGTAAGGGTACTCTACGGGTAGAGCTGTAGTTGGGACTGGTGGAACAAGAGGAAGACGTATGGGCCAATAGAGCCGTAGCGACACAGACGACTTAGTAGTCTGACAGCGAGACAGCCAAACAGAGAAGGTCGAGCTGCAACTTAGACGAAGTTGCCACAGACAGAAAGTCGGAAGAGGCAGTGACGTGAAACACAAAGCCGAAATTGGGGCCACCATAGACGTCGAAATGTTCTCAATAGCATCATGTCATGTAACACCGTATCCGATGCAATATATTGGCCGTCAAGTACAGTCTCAGGGGGCAGAAGTTTGGCTGGTATCTCTCATCATTGTCATCAACCAGGGGGGCGTGGAAGTGAAGCTCAGTTGTGTTTTTTATTATTAGTGGAGATGGAGCCACCTATATATTCCTGTCCGGACCAGTTGACCAGTCAGATATGTGCAGGCAGCACTTGCTCTTGATGACAGCGTGGGGGGCTTTCAAACAAAGATCACTGTTCATTGTCCCCGACATTCCACGGCATTCCATCGTTTTCTCCATGTCCATCTGTTCTAGCTTTGGTATGGAGTACCCTGAATCTCTCCAAATTCGTATTTTCATGAAATTTCCTGTCGAATCCAACTACTCATATCGCCGACGTTTAAATATTCGCACTGCAAATGTCGTTCAAAATCATTCTAAGCCCCACATTATTGTATTCATTTAAAATCATATATTACACCCCACATTACATCGCAATATCCAGACACATTAACTCTTTCACATGCGATTATGCACCGTAATGCACAACACTGAGCGTGTGAGAAGCCAAATCACGACCATATCTAGATATTTTAGTTCCTTTGCAACTCTTTGTTTTCCCCATCACTTTATTGGGACTTGAACTTTGCTTCAAACGCGGATGAGCTTCATTGTCTCCTAGTTACCAGTGCTGTTGAACCTCCAGGAACCTGACTTCTTCCTCGCCTTTTCGTTCTTAACCGACACTGTGAAGACGTTACTCTAGCAAAGGCACCCACATGTAATGAGCTTGAAACACATGTGGCCCCAGAAACTGATAGTTTCGCTTCAACGTCTGCTGCAACCAGATCCAAACGTCCGATGTCACAAAAAGACTAGCCAGGTACCAGGTACAGGTGTGCTGCTGGCACCCGTTCGGCACAGTTCACTTTAATTTGACAAAGCAAACAATAAATAACCCCAACACGGCCTCTTACTCGTTCTCAAGAGCTGCCAAACTGCTTTTCAGCCACAAGCTCAGTTTCTCCTTGTCATTGTGACGGCCCTGCAGCCTCTCCCTCTCTGCAACTGCCTGTTCAGCTTGCGTAGTAGCCTTCAACAGCTCTCCCTGAAGTGCGCCCGTTTCGGTTTTCCGCTGCTTCAACTCCTGCCGCAACTGAGGCACCAGCTCCAGCCGCACCTGCTGCAACATTTCCGCGCTGCTGGCCACCTCCTCCTTGCTGCTGTGCAGCCGCTGCTGCAGGTCTGGTAGCGACATGCTGACCATGGTCACATCTTCAGGTGCAATATCGTGCGACTGCTCCTGCTGCAGCCGCTGCCTCTTGCTCCGGGCAGCATCCAGAGCCTCCTGCAGCTCCTGCCGCCGCTGCCGCTTCGCCGCTAATGCTGCATCCACCTCCACCACTTTTCTGGCCAGCTGTTGCACCTCTGCGCTCACCTGCTCCACGTTTCGTTTCTCCTTCTGCAGCAGCTGTTTCCGGGCTGCTGCCTCTGCTGCCATTTCATCGATATCGCTCTGTTCCAGGACGCGTTCATTGTCTGTGAGCGAACGGATGAACTTTTCCTTGTTTTCCTGCTCCAGAAACGCGAATTTCACGTTTTTGAACTGCTCACGTGAAAACTCGAGTTCGGTTTCATAGTTGGCGATTTCCGGGATCGGGTTGCGTCGGTATATCCGCTTGTATTTGTCGATTGAGAGCGGCATGTTGTTGTGGTTTTTGAGTTTCGAAATTTCGTGATAATGTGTGTAGATTAAGTTGGAGTATCAGGAAGCACAGAGTACAGAGTATGTAATATATAGCCTAGCAGGTCGCGAGAGGGAGTGAGCAACGCGTATCAGCGTGAATCTTTCAAGCTTCGGATGGGTACTCTTAACCTATCTATATACTCACACAAATCTACTCATAACCTGTCTACTCATAACCTATGATTGAAATTCCGTTGGCAGGGCAACCGTGGGGACATTTAAGGTTGGCTTTAGTTTCGCCTGAACCATCTCCTGAAAACTTGGCTGCGTACATATAGCTCATTTGGGGCATGAATTGATTTATTGAAAAAGGGCAGTCGGCGCTGTAACAGGCTGCACATGGGCCTGTACTGCTTATACTATATTATGACTCGTATTGAGCGAGTTTTGGTGGTCTCGGGGCTGTCATAATATATGCTTCACCTGCAGTCACCTGACGTTGTCGACCCCAACGTCTTTTCGAGAATGTGCAAAGAGAGGCGTGAAAAGACGTCGAAAGAAAAGCCTGGAGAACAAGACACCAATAGGCACGTGACCCCACAGTGAATCACGTGATTAAACACCGATCCAGCCAAAGTAAACACATCTCCATACAACACCCACTACAACCCCACGCACGTTCATAAACCTTATTCGCAAACCTTAATTCGTCCTCGGCTCGGCCAACCAGATTTCTGCTGAATAATCACATTCCTTGTCCATACACTTGTACTGGTCAGAGACCCATAATATTGCCCAGAATTGTCTCAATCTGCCAAGAGCAGTTTCCCCACTGCCTATATAGCACGTGAAGACGCTCAAGGGTGGCAGTCTAATTTTGGAAGGTTACAACGGTGCACATGCAGCATGAAATCAGTAAACTCACCCCTCAACATTGTGGTTCAAATGACGACCAAACGCGCTACAAAGGCCCAAACGAGTCCAAAACACGTGGAGAAGGCGGTTGCGGTGGAGACGGACGTTTGTCTAGTGCCAGTGCCCATGTCGATTGCCGAACGGGCGATTTTGGACGCTGGTAGACCCGCTCCCCATGCCTCGACGTGGCGGGTTTTTCTGACTCTCATGGGCGAAAAGGGAGGCACAGACAAGACCATCAAGCTGATTCAGTACACGGGCCGGCTGCTTCTGTGGGCCACAAAGCAGCAGTTTTTTCTGCAGCGCAAGCCCCTGGTGCTTCTGTACCAACTTTTGGAGCTAGACGCCCGTCTCAACGGCATGGTGTCCAACTTTTCGCAGTTTCGAAAAATCATCAAGCTGGGCGAGTGGCTGGCGCCGACCGAGGACCTGCTCACGTCCAAACACCCGTTCACGTCGCTGAGTTACACAAAAGAGATCATGGAGGTGGTCAACACCGTCGGAGACGACATTTACTGTCTGGCCAAGATGGGCGTGGTCAGGAACAAGACGCTGGGCCGCAACGGTGAGCTCATGGCCAACTGGGGCTGGTACGGTGCCATTTTCCTCAACATCAGGGTGGCTCTGGAAACGTATCGCGTGGCTGTCTTGAGCGGAAACAAGAATGACATTTTTGACGCGAAACTAACGCTCTTCAAGCTCGCCAACGACTTTATTTTCTGCACCATTGACTGCCTGGAGCCCAAGGGTCTCTCTAACATCTACCAGACGGTCACGGGTCTCTCTTCGGGCTGCGTGGGCTTCTACAAGCTGTGGGTCAAGATTTCGAAAAAACTGGATCGAGAGCTGGAGCAGGAGGAGAAGAAGGAGCAGGAGAAGGAGCATGAAAAGGCGCTGCTCAAGGTCGAAAAGCGCTGATAGACGCTGACAAGGCATGTATTTATATTAGATTTGAAAACAGGTGAGACGACGTTGACCGCCAGTCGTTGCCGTAGCTCCCCATTGAAACAACTTGTATCCACGTGCATACCGCCAGACAGCCCGTCCAACTTTCTTACAATTGGAAACCTCTACCATCCAACCATCTACAACACATTCAAAAACTCATTACCCGTTATACAACTAGGCTAGCTCAACCCGATAGGTGGCAACCTCAAAAGCCCGCAGCGAAATGTCCACTACAAATGGTCCTCCCGTGCTCTTCTGAACCACCTGGCGCTCCTTGGAGTACTCCAAAGCACAAGTCTTGGTCACAGACACGACATTGGGATGGTCAATCACCAACTTGCCCTTGGTCTGGCCACCCAGACTCTCGTACACTCGCAGCACAACGTTGGTTGACTTTTTCATACTGTCGACTTCGGCACGCTTAACGTTGGAGAGAACAAGGTTAGTGGGGCCCTGCAGACCAAACTTGTGACCTCCAAGAGCTGCCCCAGCATCGCTGAGAGCCACAAACCGGGCTCGCAGAGGGTTGTTGAAGTTGTAGGCGGCCCGAACTGTGGTAGACGACAACGGACCCTTGTGGGCCAACACGCCATATCGGAACGAGTGCTTGCCCATGTCAGCATGCGCATCGGGAGCCTTGGGAGCTCTGAGAAGAGACAGCCGCATAAGATTGCCGTGGGTTGCAAAGCCATACTTGCTGTCGTTCAGAATTGACACACCATAGTCCAGCTCCGAGAGATCGGCAAACTTGTGGCAGCAAACCTCAAACTTGGCCACATCCCAAGAGGTGTTGTAGTGAGTGGGACGCTTGACAACTCCAAACTGAGACTCGTAAGAAGCCACGTCCGAGTGCACGTCAACTGGGAACTCTACCTTGAGAAACTTGCATGACTCGTGCCAGTCAACAGACGTGTTGAAAGACACAAGAGGAGAGTTGGCATCCAGAGAAATTTCCGTAGTGATGGACGATTTGTTGATTTGGTAAGTGAATGAAACCGCAGCCCGAAGAGGGCCAGAGGACACCATACTGTGTTTGACCACGTGGTCGGCACCAATGTACTGCTTCTTTCCAAGAGAAAACACCTCCGTGTCCCACGCCTGCCATGACAAGGGCTGGTCGTCAAAGAGTACCAGTCGATTGCCCACGTCGCTAAGCACCTCCCGATCGTTCTCCTTGTCAAAGATTGAGGTGACAGAACCATCCCGTGCAACTGACAGCTTGGTGGCACCGTTCTCAAGCACATAGCCGTCTTCTGTCTTGAACAAATCTACCGAGGTGGCAGTGGCCACAGGGCCAGACGACGAGAGAAGAGTGAGCACATGATCGCCTTGTTCCTGAACGGAAGCAGACTCGAGGGACTCGGTACCATGAAGAGTAGTCTCCACGGTAGCCGCCCAAGCCTCGGCAGGAACACTGACAACCTCTGTCCGGGGCCACGGCATAGTGTTGAGTGCCACAACAGTGGTGTCAAAGGAAGAGTTGGAAACAGTATTAGCAAGACCAAGAGCTGCAATGGCCTTGTCCAGCAGTTCACCTCCGCGCTTCAGCACAGACTCATGGATTTTCTTGACATCCTTGTAAACCATTTCGATGCACGAACCAGGAAGAACATCATGGAACTGGCACAAGCAAACATCCTCCCAAAGCGACTGGATCTTCTTGAAAGGATACTTGTAGGAACCGTCGGAGTCATCAACACTTGCAAGAGTTGCCAGCAGCTCTAGGTCGTGAAGAAGCTGTTCCGAGAGACGATTGTTCTTTTTGGTGAGTGCCTGGGAAGTATATGTTCCTCTGTGAAACTCAAAGTACAGCTCGCCTACCCACGTAACCAGGTCCTTGCCGTTGTTGGTCTGTTCAAGCAGCTCGTCGTAGTACTCGGTCACAGACACTCCCTGGACCACAGGGGGAAGCTCTCCTACCGTGTTGGAGACACCTCGGCATCGTCGTAGCTTCTCTATCATCTCAGCAGTGGGGCCTCCACCTCCATCTCCATGTCCGTACAGCATGAGAGAGTTTCGAGTCGTGTCCAGGTTCTTGTTCTGCTTCTGGGTACGACTCACGTCTCCAAAGTTTGCCATTGAAGTGTACGTGTTGTTGGGAGGCATGTGGCACACTACTTGAGATCCATCAAGAGCAACCCAGTTAAAGGTCGAGTTGGGGAACGAATTGATATTGTTCCAGCTCAGCTTTTGAGTCAGGAACCGGTCCATTCCCGCCAGTCGACACAGCTGAGGAACCTGGGCTGAGTAACCAAACGTGTCAGGCAGCCAGAATGTGTCGGAGATACTTCCAAAGTGCTCCTTGAAAAAGTTTTGACCTAGCAGAAACTGTCGCAGGAGTGACTCGCCAGAGGGAAGGTTGGTATCGCACTCGGTCCAAGCTCCTCCGACGGGCAAGAAACGACCCTTTTTGGCCTGCTTCTGGATTTTGGCAAACAGATCCGGATAATCCTCCTTGAGCCACTTGAACTGCTGCGCCTGGGACGCTACAAAAATGTACTCGGGATACTTGTCAATGAGCTCGAGTTGCGAGGCCCAGGATCGACCAATCTTTCGTCGAGTTTCGGCAAATGGCCATAGCCAAGCGGTGTCAATATGGCAGTTACCCAGAGCATAAACAATGCCATCAGCAAAGGGAAGCTTCTGCTTGTAGGTTTTGCTGGAAACGTCACCTAGGTACTGGGCAGCCAGCTTTCGACCCTCGGCTATAGTTTCGTCGGGGTTGGCGGGGTCGAAGACGTCCATGATCTTGTTTGCGACATCTAGAGCCTTTCCTCGCTGCCACGAGTCGCCGGGGAACTCTCTGGCGGCGTCTCCGATGATCCAAAAGTCGACAAACAGGTGGCGGGCCTCGGCGTTGACCACCACCAGGTCGGCCGAGTCCAGGGTAAAGTAGCGGTTGTCGCTGGGGGGCTGGATGGACGAGCCGTTGGCGTTTCCAAACATGCCGTTGCAGCTGGCCTCGATGTAAAAGGTGTGCCACGAGTCGTCGAGCCACTTTGCTGGGAGCGGCCACTCGCGTCGCTCTTCTCCGGAGAGGCCAATAAGCGCCTCGCCGGACTCGCTGAAGACCAGGCCCTCGTTGTTAAGGTTCCAGTTGAGCACAATCAGGTCGCCGTTTTTATGGTACTTCTTCCAGTCGCTGGGGAGCCGCACCTGGATCTTGAACCAGTGCGTTGCCCACGACGGGCCAAAGGACGCGCCCTTCTGCGTCGTCTGCCAGTTGCCGTCGGCCTCCTTGAGTGCGTCGTGGAAGAGCGGCCGTCGCAGCTTGTCCACGGCATACGTTTCCAGTCGGATGTAGTCGCTGCTGTCGTGATTGTGTCGCTCGTAAAACGCCGGCAGATTGTGTTCCTTGTATTCGCCGTCGCCGGTGAACTGGCGCAGTCGGTCCGTGTAGAGGTTGGCGACCCGTTTGGCCACCGGTTCGTTGTTGAAGCGGCTGTAGGACATGATTGTGTTGTCAGAGTTGTTTCTAGTGACGTGGAGGAAGAGGAAGACGACTGTTTTGTCCACGACGAAATATAGTTATGGTTTGGGGCAGCTGCTGGATATGGGTGGGGTTGGTGGAGATATCTGGAGGCACTGGGGGTAGGGCAATGACACTTTTGGCGGTAGTTTTGGAATCGGCGAAACGAGCTGAGCTGTAATATCGTTGTCAGCAGTCGATTGGAGCAGTATTGGCGTTTGTAAGAGGACGTCTGTCAGTGCATTGTCACGCACCTAGACTATGCTGAGGAAGGTTAATTAGCGGGGAAAAAAGAAGAGACGGAATTATTGGGAGTGATATTGGGGGGGATTTTGATAGCAACGGCGGTGGTTTTTTTGGGCCAGTGTTGTACTGTCGACAATATAGCCACCACAAACTGCTTGTAGTGACCATATAGCGGTTATTTCGTCACTTTTACCGTCCTTCATTTGGCGATGTTCTTCTCCTCTCCAAAACATGCATAATCGCGCTGCATGAGAACAGCCCACTGCGCCTCTAAGCTGCACGTGACTTGCGAGTGGTTTGCGGTGGCTTTCGGGCGGCGAAAGGTGGTGCCAGAGGTTGGTGAGTGGTATGGGTGAACTCGGATTGACTGTGGCTTGCCTCGAGTGTTTTCAGAATTTGAATTGGGGAGATATTGCGGATTTCTGTTGTTCACTATGAGCTAACACAGTGAGTAGAGAAAAAAAATGAAAATTATAAAAAAAGAGAAGAAAAGAAATCAAGAAGAGAAGAGAAGAAAAGAAAAGCACTTGCACATTCTGATAACGACTTTAATTTCAGCTCAGAGTAAACATCGAAATACTGCGAAATCAAACCTCATTCTCGCAATAAAATGCCATAATCGATCACGTGCTGGTAGCTACTCGAGATAGGTGCGGGGAGTAAAAATTGAGAAGCTGGAGCTGACCATCAGACGTCCATGAAACAAATCCGGTTTTTGGTCAATGTCGATTCTGTCATGAGCGACCAAGGGTTGCTAGCCACAAAAGCGGAAGTGATCAGACAAGCATTTGTGCGAGTATAAAGCGATAGTCTGGAGTTCTTCCAGAGCCGCAGTCGCCAAAGTTCCAGAGTCTTTACACCTGAGCCGCTGAACATGGGCAATATTAGCCGTGGTGTACAGCAAATATGAGCCAGGCTGCCAGGCCATTGAGAGCCACAAATCACACTGACCCGTTCAACTGTGCGCAGAAGTCAGGACCTCAGCAGTCCAGGAGCAGTCTGTAAGACAAGCAGTCGAAGACCCGTCCCTGACGTCCTCATGCCAACATTCAGCTAGAATGTAGGCAGTCAAACCTCAAAGAAGATGTAAACTGACCCTTTATTGAGAAGAAGAAAAGTAGATGAATATCCGAGCCTGTGGGGCCAATGCGTCATGTACCCAGTGTGCCACCTAAATCTCCTGATTCTAGTATGAGTCCTACCCATCTTCAAATCGTAATATTGCTTGTGGATGTGTGTCACGTAGATTGCAGAGGTTGTGTCGGTTCCGAAGAGAAGTGCCTGGCTGAATTGGTGAATGAATCTAGCAACAAATGGCAGACACATGACTGGCCGACTATTCCTTGCGTGCCATTTAAACACGATTCCATGCCATAATTTAAAGAAGTCAATGGGGTGTGTACTGGGAGGAGTTTGTTCAATCGTCAGTCGGGACTTATTCACTAAACCCAAGGCCATCATGTGAGCACATTGAAAATTACGATATTTCAATAAAGAAATCGGGGAGTCATTGGGAGTCACCGGGAGTCACTAAGAGTCTTTTTTTCGTGGTTAGACAAGGTAATTGGGTACCAGGGCAACAAATTGCTAGATTAATAAAGAAATTAAAGTATCAGAGTATGCAATATGTTACTAAGGCAATAAAACACCTATATAATAAAGAAAATAGACCGAATGAGGGTATCAGATTACTAATTAGGACTAATTACATAATCGGACAAAGAGATTTACCAAATAGGCGATAACTTTAACCTTAGATTATCAAAGAAGCGCAATAATGCCCTCGGAAAAAGAAGTTTCCGGGGGCACTCTGATGTTTCATGGCGTTCGTCGTAAAAGAAAAGTAATTGCCAGCAGACCAGTATCGCTCCTTGGTGGTATCACCAAAGACTTAAAGCTCCTGCGATGGATTGCAGGCCTGGCTTCTCGGGTTGAGCCGTCCCACCGATTTTTTTGGGATTTTTCCTCTTTTTCTTATGTTATTTTTTTTTGTTGTCTGGGTTAGTAAAGAAGACGAAGATGCGGATAACGCCGCTATCGGTTCAGATAGGAAGGTGAACTGTGTAGCTGGCACATGGCCAGGATACCAATCACACATTGTGTGTCACGATAGCTTGGAGAAACCCGGCCTGGATCTCAACCTTTCTATCGTTCCACTTGCCACAGAGGGACCACAGGGTCAGTGTAGTTGTCGCCTGGCCTTGGACATCAACTCCACCAACGCTATGATAGCTCTTGTAACCTGACTCTGTTCCTTATCTGTTCCTGTCGTTCCTTGTCGTCTGCGTTCGTGTACTCACTTAGTGTCATTAGAGGTGGAAGCCAGCCAAGGCACACGTTCATGGGGAAGGGGAGGCTGACTTCCTGGGTGAGAGAGATGACCAAAGTTAACCTAGGATCATCGCTTGTGACGGCCGCTTCGCAAAGCTCGAGGTACTCTTGGAATGTGAGAGTGAGAGGGAGGGTAGAGAATTTGGTAGTCATTCTTTGGTAGCTTTGGGTAGAGAAGAAGAAAGGAGGTTGAGTGGCTTTGGGGGTGTTATATAGTGGGGGCATTGGGAAGTTACACAAACACAATGTGTGATGTATGGTGATTTTGGCTGGAGCATTATCGGCTAATGAATCAATAAAATCACTAAAATCAAAGATTGTTGTTGCAATACTGTACTTGTGATCCTGAGGAATTATTCGATCATCTTTTTTTATTCGAAAAGTGTTACTGTAGGTGCGACTTCGGCTATTACTTGGCCATTTCTGATTATGCTATCCCAGTGTCTGTGAACCAACTGAACACAGAAACACAATTGTTATCATTTGCTCCCATACACCAAGTGATGCTTTACTTTTCGTTTGTTTTTTTTCTTCGAAAAGTTGTTATTTCTCTCTGAAACGAACTTGGCTTCTTCCTTAACTGATTGCAGAACCAAACACCACATTAACATCGAGCAGTCCAAACAACAACATGACTCAAAGGCGTTTGTCTCAGTACGTGACCCAAACAGGACATTGTTACGCCATCATCACGCCTTCAAATGAGCTTTCAACACAAACCGTCTCTTAGTCACGACAGCCGCCACTACACGTTTCGTCATAAATCATTACTTAAATACGCTAGTACACATATCGGTACTTGGAAGTCTCCGCGACTGCCACGGGGTCCTGGTCGTTCTCGCCAAACTCCTTGAGAATGTCGTACTCGCCGTTGTCGAGCTTCTTGTTGATCTTGCGCAACATCAGCGACAGCGCCACCGCACAGGCAATCGCCAGCAGCAGGAAACACGAGTTGGCAGCCATGGCTGGCGCGTACCGGGGTGCCGCAGACTTGGGGTACAGATAGGCGTTCCAGATGGACGTTGTGTTGGAGAGACAGTTCATCAGAGCGAGCGCCACGCCACGCTTGGCAGCCGGCCGGGGGATGGTGTTGCTCATCCACGTCAGCGTCACCACAAAGCCCATGTAGATGGACGAGATCATGATGCACATGGCAAAGTAGCGGGCCGCAGTGTTGAGCGTGGCAGCGGCAATGACAAACGACGCGATGGTGACGCCAAACGGCAGGATGATGTGGTACAGACGCTCACCGGTCTTGTCCGCGTGCCACGAGTTGAGCGGCACCAGCACTGTCGCCAGCAGGTACGGCGGCGCCGTCAGCACCAGTGTCATAGTCTTGGAGAAGTTGAGAGTCTCCACGACGGACGGGAAGAAGTTGGTGACTCCGGCCGCAGCCACGTTGAAGAAGTTGACGCCGGCCACGAGCCACACCTTGGGGTCACGCACAACCAGGAGCAGGTTCTTCTTGACAAACTGCCACGCAGACTCTTCGCTGTCAATGTCCGCCTTGCCGACCTCGCGCTGCAGGCGCCACACGCCCATGTCACGCTCCTGCTGACTCAGCCACTTTGTGGTCTGGGGAAAGTCAGGAAGCACGTACCACGCAAAAGGGACCACAAACACGGTGAATGAGCCCTCGATGATAAACAGCCATCTCCAGCCGGAGATGCCCCGCATGCCGTCCATGTTCTCCATGATGGCCGCGCCCAGCAGACCCGAAAAGGCGCCGGAAATGAGACTGCCGCAGTACAGAATGGACGTACGCAGCGCCAGCTCTTTTCGCGTGTACCACGAAGATAGCAGAAACAGACAACCGGGGAAGTAGACGGCCTCGATGAAACCCAAGAAGAAACGGCAGCACACGAGACCCGCAAATGACTGCACGGTGGAGGTCAGTGCACTGATGACGCCCCAGATGAGCATGCACGACGTGAGATAGAGACCGGGTCGACCAAGACGAGACACAATCATATTGGAGGGGATCTGCATGAGAATGTAACCCACAAAGAGAATGGAAACCGCGGTCTGGTACTGGACAGAGTGCAGATTCAGCTCCTTCTCCAGGCCGCCGAGTCGTGCCGTCGCAATGTTGTTACGGTCCAGGTAGTTGAGAATGTACAGCAGCATGAGCATGGGCAGCATTCGCACGTCGATTCGGCGCACAAACTTTTGCTCCACTAGCTGCAACTCTTCAGGTGTGAGTGATGCCAGCGACGCCGGGATTCCGGCCGATGTGGGGATGGTGGAAATGAAAACATCGTCCTTCTTTGACAAAGTGGACTCCTCCGACTGGCGTGAGTGTGTTGAGCCTGTGTACTCCACGTGAGAGGCTTCGTTTTTCATGTTTGGTTCTCTGGAGCTCTTGATGGAGGTGAACAAGAGGCGGGACAAGGGCCCTTTATAAGCCAAGAGATGGGTCGCATCTGTCGCTGTCACGGCTCAAAACAACCTTTAGCCGCGTCTGGCCCTTGTTTGTCGAACTGTGGGCGATCCCAGAATCTGGGGTGTGAGATGTTTACGAAAACTGGCGTTATCAGGCTGAATCCGAAAGCTGTTGATCTGGAATAAAGCGTGGAGAGATATGTGTCGCTGCGGTATTCATTTGACGGGGCTTTTGAGGGGAGTTCGTGGCGTGTATGACAATGCTCCACTCTCCAGTTTTCACTAGCTGCAGTCATGCATTAGTCGTTTTCTCAACAGAGCGGTGTGGGAGATTCAGGAGTGAGTTGATCGTGGGTAACGCGGTACCATTCGACTCGTAAGATGATTTCAAAATAGATGCAGCTTTCAGAATTTTTACCAGATGCTGGTATCGCTTTTCAGGAGGAGTGTTGTTGCCTGAGAGTAAGCTTTTTCTACCCCACCACCCCGGATTAACAAAAGGTTTATGCACAACTTTGTTTCGAATAAGCTGTTTTTGCCCAGACGTGTTATTCCGAAGTTTTCCGAGATGAATAGGAAATGGAAGAAAGTAATTTCTGGAGTTTGCGGTATATATCGTTGTGTGTGTATATTAGAGTACAATTTCGTTTCAATCTATTCCGGTTTGTGGCCACTTATCGGTAGTTTTCATTCGTTATATATAATACATGATTATCTATTTACTCGTTCAATCTCTGATAAATAATGATACAGCAAACTGTAGATCTTTAGATGCTGAAAACATTCCTGCTAGCGTGACAAGAGTTATAGTGGTATCGTTAGAATTCCCTATTCGTTGCTCACAATATGCACTCTTCAGAACTCTCAAATATGTTCCGGATCCCCGGATACATCGACCTCACTGAACTGCTCCTGCCTACATGTAAGCGTCCACTTTTCCACTCGCGGAAATACCGGACCAATTTCTTTGTCCTTCGTGCAGATTCGGAAAAAGACGGATTTGGGGTGCATCACCTGGTCCGATCCGACTTCCGGAAGCTAGTGTGATTTTCGACGTGTTGATTTATTTTCTTTTTAGCCGCCTACACGTGAAGATGTCTAAATGACTCCAACCTGGCCCAGATCTCGACAGGGGGTTTGTATCCACCTCCTTTGCTTCCCCACAGTACCCCACATTCTCAACAAGACTTCCCAACGCGTTAGTTGCGCATTTACTTTTTTTTCCTTAATTTTTTTTTCTTTTTTTCCCCCGACTTTTCAGCCCCATGTCAGCCTTATGATCGGCACTCTCGGAAGATATGCATAACAGGGGGTTAGGGAGGTGATGTTTTTGAGACGTAATTATTTTTGAAAAATAAAGAGAAAATAACCAGTAAATTTTCACGCTGGCAACGGTATTTAAGGGCATTTTACCGGTATTTTTCTCACTAAAACAAACAATCTAAACTGCCCTAGATCCCCACATCTGGCCATCTCATAAACTCTACCTTTCAACATCTGCACGCGTACTAAATGTCACGTCAGACGAAGATTTCAGAAAGACGTTTGTCAAACCTTCAATAGTGGGTCAAAATCGGTCTTCAAAGGGTTTTTGCGCGCCTTGGGATCTGGGAATCTCAGCAAACCATCTCTCATTTCTGTAGCTCGTCTACTCGTTTCTTGAATCGCAACTATCTTTTTTTTAGTCATTGACCATTGTTACCCTATATTAAAAGTAATGTTACTTTTTCCCATATATGCATTGCATAGCATTTTTATTATTGCTGGAATGCACATGTAACCAACCAACAGCAGGGTAACATTTCGTTTTTCAGACTTGGCCATCTGTCAGCATCTGTCAGCACATGTCAGCAGGTTGAGGAAGGTGGTCTGACGCCACTGCCCAAAATTGGCGGCTTTTGACGTAACTTTCTGTCCCGCTTTCTTTGTTTTTCGAGCTTTTCAACTGACTCATATTTCTCGTAACTCCGTGGATATACTCAATCAATAGCTGCCGTCGGGTCTAATGGTCGCCCGTGTTGATGCGCATAGAATGCAGTTTTCGGAATGTCGCTGGTAGCATTATTAGTCGTTTTATTAACAGATTTGTCCTAAATTTGTCTGATGCTTGGCCCCATAAATACAAGCTTTTTAGCCAAAACAAGCAATGCAGATTGGTGTGGTTCTTGGTGGTGGGGGGTAAAACCAGGTGGGGGGTAAATCTGAATTGAATGGACTGGGGTTCAGAGCTTGGATTGCGTTGATGACAGGAAACAATAATAAAAAATAAAAAATAAAAATATTCAAGAAATCAAGAAATCCAGGAAATTCAAGAAAATTATATAATTCGACCTTTGAATTTCCTCTTCTCCATTGATCCAGGTGACTCTTCGTGATAATGGAATAACTATTACAGATCTAAACAGTTTTGAAAGGTGGTTTTCTCCCAGGAATAACAGAAGATGGAATTTATATAGCCTTGATGAATGCTTCGTTGAGTAATGGAATTTAACCAGATATTATGGGGTATTTATTGGAGAATAAGCTGAGACAAACATAACAGTCTTATTGACTCAGTCTCTGCTTTCGCATTTAGAAAAATGAAGTAAAGACATTGAAGTCAGGAAATTAAAGTCAGCTTCAACATCATCTCAGACTTGGACTCTACTCCAAACAGTATACTTCATTTTGAGCGCAATTCACAAACATCAACCATAGAACTAGACTCAAAATTTGATTTCACGACGAATGCACTCTTCCGAATTGTCACAGTACTTCTAGTGCGTCCGTTATCTGTTTCAGCAATACTTTCAATGTGATAGTGGTAATTACAGTATTACCTTACTTGATCAGTCAATTACCATCATCTGACCCACTTGACCTCTCACCTACTTACCCTCCCTTTGACATCTACTTAAGGACTCTTCAATCCTCATTTGTCTCAACTCTCGACTTCATATCACGCATTTAAACTGATACACCCACTAGACTTTCAACCAACAAGTAACACAGATGCCCTCATACAGTTCCCACGACATTACATCGCCAGGGTAACAGGCTAAATGTCCCGCGATTAATCTCTTTCTGAGATGAACACGTGCAGTCACTACAGTGGTGGATATATTCCCATCACCGACTTCTGGTTACAGACTGGCTTACAGCTCAATATCAGCCTACCTGGTGGTGCTGTTTCTGACGTGACTCCGACCAACGACACTCTCGAGGTCATTACCAACACTTTTCGTGGCCATTGTGATTTACGCGATTTGTATCTGTGTCAACCAACCTATATCTCTTGCGTTTCAACACTGCTACGGCCGACAACTCCAGGCCCCAGTAGAGGTTTAAGTGGTGCTACTGAGAGAAATCGATCTGACTCCTTACTGGGTCACCGGAATGAAGAAGCCAACACTACAACTGCCTGCCAGACTATTCCCGTACTCTCGGTGAGGCATCTATTGAACCCAGACCACTCTGGAAAGGGCCAGTTTCCAAAAATACCAAAGTCCCAGCCACACCCTAACCCACACCAGCCACACCAGCCACCCACACCAGCCACCCACACCAGCCCCACTAAACCGCGTGCGTATGTCGCGTTGAGGAAATTAAATTAAATTGGCTGGTCATACAGTAACACATACAAAACTGGCGACACCATGAATGGATCCAGAGCGTATAGCTGCATCGTCATATCAGACAGCGACTCTGAAGATGTTACACCTGGCGTATTGACCTTCAAAGATGCCCATGTGTTTCATCAGCATTTCAACGGCTTGGCCTTGCTGGATAATTACGCGTTCATGACACCAAAGGTGCGCCCATCGACCAAAACCACAAAAGTCACACTTATGTGTTGTCGCACAGATGAAAATGGCAAGCCTTGTCTGTACAGGGTAGCAGCAACTAGGCTGAAAGATGCCCATGAATGTACACACATCAAGATCGATCCCAAGAACACTGGCCACAACCATACGCTGGTCGCCCCGTCAGCAGAACAACAGGAGCTTGTTGACTTGGCAGAGCTTCAACGCGAGTGTGATCGGCCCGGCTACCAGAACCCTGAAGTGCCCCCGAGATACAGGAATTACAACTCGCCGGAGGACATGCTGCAACGACTAAGCAAGTGGGCTCATGCTAGAACGGGGTTTGTCTTCAAGGCCGGCCATAGATGGGAGAGCAAGAAGGAATACAACATGCATTTCTTGTGTGCACTACCTGGCTGTAAGTACAGAATCCTGGGTTCCAAGGCCAAAGAACCACATGCCCGATGGTCTGTCGCCGCAGGGCAAAGTGCCAAACACATCAAACATAACCATGGGATTATTTACGACCCCACGCCTGAGGAAGAAGCTATCATCAACCGGGCAATAGTCCGGCATGACCTTCCACCTGTCGAGGGCGAGTACGCAACGTTTCACGATCTCCACCAGGCTCTCAATGAATGGGCTACCGATGAGTCCTTTGCATTCAAGCCGGGACGATCTCGACTCAGCGAGAGCAAATTGAAAGTGGTGGATCTACACTGCTGCTTAAAGAGGAGTTCGGGGCAAATATGCTCTTACAGGATTGTGGCCAGGGAGTCTGCCAACGGCGAATGGGCCATAAGTTCGCCTCGAGAGGCGCGGAAACATAATCACGCCGAAGGTCCCGAGTACGTCGCCGAACAAAAGTCCCAGATAGCCATTGCGGAGACTAGGAGGATCATTCAGAGACCTGATTACGCTCCAGCCCACCTTCCAAAGAGAGGTGGCAGCTACGAATCCAGAGAAGCCGTTCTGCAGTATCTCAACCGATTCGCATTCGAGAACAACTTTGCCTTTATTATTCTGAGAAGTCATGTCGACGACAGTGGCCTGGAAACTGCGGTTTTCTCATGTTCGATGCATATCAATACACCTCGTCATATTGCAGCACACTACAACACCTGCGAGTCAGGTACCAACTGCCCCTACCGTGTCATTGGACGAGAACGGATCGATGAGTCTTGGACAGTGGGATACACCTACGACCTAGACATGGATCATAACCACGGACCGCTGAGGCCTCGCGTTTTGCCACCCCATCGAAAGCTAACTGACCAGCAAAAGGAGCTTGTCAAACGTTTTGCCGAAAGAGGTAAAACTGCAGGGGAGATCGTCGCTGAACTCGGAGCCTTACAGGATCAGATTGGAAAGACGCATGCATTGGCAAAGGACATCTCGAACTTCCTCTACCGTGAGAAGAAAAAGGCTCTCGTCGAGCAGTCGTACCTTCAATAGCTCTCCGACGAGCTGGTGAACGTCAAAGACTGGGAGAGTAAGATCGTTGTAAACCGAGACAACAAGGCCAGATGTCATTGACTGAGGCACTATAATGCACTGTGCACCGCCTGTGGCTGGTGTGACTTATTATTTATAAATTGGGGTTAATAGTGGGAAAAGAGATTAACGCCAAGAACGTACCACATGGTCTAAAACTGTCGAGCTCTCAGGAAATGTTTCTGCAGCTTTTCTTGGATCACAAGTTTAGAGATGACAAATTGCGACATATTCGAGAATTTGAAAGCTCATCCAGTTCGAATCCAACCTGTGTGTCCCATTTCAACTCACCACCAAACCTAAATCAAAAATATTCATGCATCAAAAACCATGCATTAAAAATTCATGCACCAAAAAATCGTACAGCTAATTTGTACAACCACACACCACATACCCCAACATGACTGAAGCGGTGCGCATTCCTATCGTCATGCCATGGCGCGACATTGCCGAGTACGAGCAGCTCAAGCAGTGGTTTTTCCCGGCATCAAACGACCCCGACATGACCCATGTCAGCCGTCAGAGGGCCATTGCCCGAGTGAGAGCCTACCTCGTTCGGGGATCAGTTCCCCACGCTGTCGAGTGTACTGCGCTGCTGATGAGTGCGCTCATAGAGGATACACCCACCGCCAACGCTCTTTCTGTGCGGTCTCAGATGGCCATGTCCCTGATTCGGTTTGTGAACGGAATGATTGATCCGCACCAAAAGGGAGTTTTCGCCACCCCCATGCAGGTTATTGCACGAGATATTGGTCTTCCCACTTCGCTGATTGATATCCGACACACGTGTACTCACGAAAACCTGCCGTCGCTCAAGCTGCTGCGAGACGGCGTGGTTGTGGCGTTGGAGTGGGTCTACAACAACTACTGGGTAGTGCGGGAGGAAGAGCTGACACAGACGCAGCGAGGCAACGGTGTGGATCGTGACGAGATTAAAGAAACTTTTCGGCAATGGCGCCGGCTGTTCCGGGACAACCGACATGTGACACGTGTGGATGTGGAGTCGCCTGCAAACAAGGTTGAGGCCCGGATGGCTCACCTGGTCAAGCAGCTGATTGGCTACCACGAGCAGTCGCCCGGGGCCCTATACGACGTCATGGTGCACCAGAACGTCATGGTGTCCAAGGACTCTGTGCACAAGTCGCTTCTGCTCCCCATTCTGCAGTCACTGCCCAGCCCCATCCTCGACGGACTTTTCCACAGCCTGGTGGAGACGGCGCAGCGACAGAACCAAGCAGTGGTTGACTCTGAGGAGCTGACACTGTCTGCCAGCTCTCCCGTGGTTGAGTGGATTGAGATTTTCATCACCGAGGGCTTGCTGTCGGACCCAGCGCTTGCGCTCAAGCAGGTGGCTTCAGTGCTCTCCCAGACGTCTCTGGAAGTGCTGGACGTCTATCTCATGCACCACGATGATGCGTGGATGGAGACTGTGCGCCAGGCGATGCGAGACGTTGTTTTGAGTGCCAATGGCCGTCTGCAGGGTGTTGAGACGGCTGAGATGGTGCGTCTTTCCAAGGAGTACAAGACCCGGCTGGTTCGACTGGGCTCGGCGGAGGGAGATGAGGGCATGATTGCGTTGGAGCAGGAGAGCGGTGGTCCTTTCACCACAGTCTCCAACTGGACTCCTACCCCTGTGGGTGTGGCCATTTAGGGCTTTTTGGTTTATATATATTACGGTGGAATGCATGGTTGATGAATGAGGTGTGGTAGAGATGGTAAGTTGGCCATTGATGGGCGTGGGGTGATCGTGGGATGAAATGCAGCTCCGAATCATTGTCGCTACTGTTCTAGGTGAGGTGAATTGATATGATGGTTTTGGAATGTTTGCTTAGTAAGCAACGAAAACACCGCTTATTCTGACATTTAACAGCGTTTGAGAAGCCAAACAACCGGTGGTTTCATTCTCAGCTGTGTTTAGTCTCAAAAATTAGGCCTGGATTTCATATCTTTCTTTATATCTATTCCAATCTCCCTCTGAACAGAGTTAAAATTACATGTGCATACGCGTTACATTATCTACGCGTACACTTCAGGGTCCCACAACCACTTGTCCATATGACCATACAACAGCTGATTACGGCAACGACACAGGACCTGTTGCTGATTCAGCACCAGCTACACACGCTGCGGTATCTCAGCAACAGCCCCGGAGTCGTGACGTTGGCTAACCACTGACGAAATGAACATGGACATGGTCAACGAGCGAATTCGAAGACGCTATCTGGACGAGATTTGGGATAACGCAGAAAAGGGTACGATTGAGGCTGCCCGTAAAGTTGCCACGTGGCTTCCTTTATCTCCCACTTCTCCTGTAATCTCTCGGAAATTGGATGGTGAGACTGTGGAGATTCAGGAGGATATTGTTGATGACACTGTTGATGACACTGTTAGAACCACAACTGCTCCACCTGGTCCACCTAACCCACCTGTTCAAGCTGAACAACCAGTTGTCTTATTGGCCAGTTCGAGCAAATCGCAGACAATCAGCTCTTGGAGCCAGATTCTGGTTCGCTCAGGAGCCAAAACAAAGCCCAAATCGCAGTCTCAGTTGCCGTCTCGTTCGCCCAAAGTCGAGAAACCAAAGGCCCGACAGTCTGTCATTTCCAGATTGAATGGCCCAAGTTTGGAGTCCAAAAACACCTTCCAGGCCAAATCTCAGCTGCCAGCAGCCACAACCGCTCTGATTCCCCGCAAATACAACATTCGAATTCACACGCACAAATTTCCGCAGTACAGATCGGGAGCCTTTGCCATCATATGCATGCTCTACGAAATGTCCGAGGATGGAATGGGGATCGTGGACTACACAAAAGAGGAGATTTACGACAATGCGGCGAAATTCACGCAATCAGGGACGTTTACGGCGCATGACTGGGACCAGATGGACAAGTTATTGCAGAGAAAATGGGTGGGGCAAAAAACGGGCCTTTTTGAAGACGGGCAACTGTGGCTGTACAGTCTTTTGCCCGAGTTTAAGGAAACGGCGAAACGGCAGATCCTCAAAGCTCACAGGAATGGGCTGACGAAATTCAACGCCAACAACCTGTTTGGTTTGGAGGTTGAGAAAGCTGATGGGGATGTGACCTGGAGGTGATTTATAGATTTGAGAGTTTTAGAAATGGATGGTCTGTCTCTTGGAGAGTTACGAGAGACACTGATAGATGAATTAGGGCATTTTGGAGGTCATGGTCCTAACCACAGTCAGAGAGGTGGTGCCCTTGGCCACATTAGCAATGTTTATATGGGATTTAGAGGGCTCTGGCGTTGTGGTTTTAACCCCATTGCAATCGCAACGAAATTCTGAACGAAATGCACTTTTCAGAATTACATTTGCTCTCCTCCAAATCATCAGAAGAGAGCTATTGTCTGACAGTAGGTTCTCTCTGCTCCCTCTACCTAGAAGCACGGGTCGTTTTCAAAATCCCAAATTACGTCTGTTTGCGGCAATTTTAGTGTCAAGTAAAATAAAATAAAAGAGAAACAGACTGGAATCAGGTTACGAGCCCATTGCAGAAGGACTATTGTAGTAGCTGTGGTGAATAAATAACAAGACCTAGCAATGGGCATCCACACTCGGACAAAAGGCCATAGCTGAAACTGTACTCTTGTTTTAACACGGAATGTGCTAAACCTGTTCCAGCTTTGTAGTACGGCTGGAACTGTTGCATTCGGTGTGATAGATAATTCTGAGAGATGAATCAGCGTGCATATTTAATCTCAGCTCCAGAGCTTTGAAATCACTCATCAATCATGCAATTTTCGTCGCCATGACGCCATCTCCTTCCCAGAGCCCCATTGGCTGTTCACCGCTTCGAATGCATTTCGACCCACCACAAACACCTAGTACGCCGGACTCCGACGACTTTAGTGGTTTTCAGGTCTAGACCCTTAAGTCCAACGTCGTGATGGTGTAGTTTTCAGGTTTCATTTTCGGGCTCCGAAAATTACAGTAACGGTCATGCATGTTTAGTGTCAGGGACCCATCCGGATTCAGGAATGCCACGGCTTAGCTACGAGCGAGCGATGGATGAACTCGAACCAAACTGATTGGCCACGAAGACGCCACGTGTCAGTTACCAAATGTTTGTCACCTCAAAAGACTGTTTTTGTTGGCCCCAAACTGCCCAAACTGCTCTCAATCTACAGCTGACTGGTCAGAGTCATGCACGTCTCAGCGAACAATGATTCGACGCGAGCTTATCTGAACAAGTCCGATGCATAACTGTGGCACAGTCCAGACCGTTTTAGGGGAGGTTTAGAGTTTTCCAGGTGGGTCTGTCCAGTCATAAACCTGTCTTCAGCTCTCTGATTTTGGCAGCAAATGACTAGCAAGAGTCACCACTAGACTCATCTTGTCAGTGGCTACCTTCCAATACCAATATCGACCCCTTTCCTGCCATATTCATGCCACAGCAACCCCTCCCGCCCCGCAAGGTTTGTCAGCAAGCCGCAGACAACTGTGGCGGTGGCGGTGCTATATAAGCTTCCACAGCCGCTCTCCCAGCTGACTCCACAGCTAGTCCAGCAACCACACCACACCACAACCACCCCGTCACATCCACCATGTCCATCCACCCCGAAGTCGCCGACTGGCTAGGAAAGTACCCCGAGCCCCAGGGCATTGCGCCCATTGTGCAGAAGGAGCAGGTGCTCGAGTGGCTCAAGTCCGGAGACGGCAAGGAGCTGATTATCGATCTGCGAAAGCACGACTTCAAGGGCGGCAAGATCAAGGGCGCTCTGTGTCTTCACTACACCGGCGTGTACAACTCCATTGAAGACATTTACCAGCTGTGCAAGTCCTCGGGCAAGACCCGTATCGTGATCCACTGCTGGTCTTCGCGACAGCGGGCCGTCAAGGTGGCCGGCTGGTTTTTCGACATTCTCAAGGCGCACAACGACGAGGACATTCAGGTCTTTGTGCTTGAGGGCGGCATCAAGGGCTGGGTCAACGGTGGAAAGCAGTACACCGATCTGATGATTGAGTTTGAGCCCACTGCTTTCTGCTAGTCCTGAGGTATGCTGTTAATTCGCTTGCCCATTTACCAATTGCTAATTTTATTATCGTGTTTTTCGCTTGAGGTGATATTGATTGGATTGTCGAATATTCAACTAGTATCGATTCATGTTGTGGGTTCCCTGGGTTCCCTGGGGTCTGGTGTATTGTGTTGGTGTAATAGTTGGTGTATTGGTTGGCGTATTGGTGTTGGTATATGTTGGCTATTTATCAATTCCTAGAAAGAAAGAGAAAGAGAAAGTATTCGGTCTTTGGTCTTTGGTCTGTGGTTTTTGGGATTTGGTTTATTTCTGTTTTCTTTTTCCGTTTTACTTTTTAATCAGATCTTGTGCATCTTAAATGGGAACTATATATTAGACACACCTTCTATCCAACAAAGCAAACTAAATGTTTTGAATCACAGAATGAATATATGAAAGTGATTGAATGAAATCAACTGCGAGCCAATATAATGTAAAATAAACAGTTACCAAGTGGTTTTCCATAACACGAACTAGGAAAATGTGACGCTCCAAACTAGAGACAATTACGGCAAAAAAACTGTTGAAAAAAGAAAAAAAGAATGAGAGTCAATGCCCATCACAGGGAAATATACGTCTAATGGCACTACTCTGTGTGGTACATAGATCCAACCAAGTCATCTTCTACAAGTAATAGACGTTCTTGTCCAGATGAGAATGAGAAATGAGAATGTCGGGATCTTTCAAAGGGTAATGTGATAATATCATGTGGGTGGTTGCTGCAAGATACGAGATGACTGGTCAGATGACTCAGATGACTCATTAGACTGCGATTATATATAGGAGGTTTTGAAGCCGTCAAAAGTGCTTCTCATCCACCAGCCACCACCAAACTCTGGACGTTACATTGTGCAGGCAACGTTGATCTAGACAATGAGGCAAATTATGTCTGAAAAATTAATGTCTTACTCTGAGCAAGCTGTACGGTGGTCAGACTCTACGGGGTATGGACATCTAATCTCCTACTAGTCACCTCATCAGAATGATATTCTAGATTGATTCACCAACCTTGATTGATCCAACTCCGGAGAATAGCTTACTAAACGAGAACCGAAACAACCTCGATTGTCGAGCTCACTCAACTGAACGCTGAACTAGGGGCCAAACCAGTTCTACAGTAAGAGGTCCCTTTTTCTTCTCTAGAAATTGCCTTGCTCAACAAGCAAACTCACCTCTCATCTGCATGCACACCTGCGTATCTCATAGACATCTGCATCATGATGTAACAGTCCCCTGAAATTATCTGAATGCAAGTTTCGTGGAAATCGTCAAAAACGTCGAGATTGGTCGCGTTACAACTATACACCTCGTGGGGAACCATCTGTACCGTAAAGCAGTGATTACACAGCTAAAATGAATAATCGAACATTTCGTAGAATTTAAAAAAAGTTATTTCATTTTTGAAAGTAAGGATAAAATTCACCCCAAATTACGCTCTATTCGTAGTATTGGACATCAAGTGTTTGTAGCAATCGGCTCTTGACCCATTGAGTCAGCCTGTTGATCATCAAACTAGTGACATCTACTTTTCTATTCAAAATCATTCACTCGTCTTATATAATAGGCGACGGGGGTGATCACTCATTGGCAATAATGGCCGCACTCTGCCATCCGCCAGCCGCAATAGCCAGGGCCTTGCCCTCAACCTTGATCTCAGTGGGCTTGGAGAGAACCAGATCCAGCCCGCTTTCTGATGCGCCGTGAAGCTTCATCACAGCCGCAGCCTGGCCCTGGCCCAAATCGCCACAGCCCTGAGACTCACAGCCCCACGACAGAATCTTGCCGCCCTCCACGAGAGCCATGAAGTGGTGGTCACCAGCAACAACCGAGACACATCCCTTTTGCTGTAGCTCGGGGATTACAAGAGGCTCGGACTTGGCATCAAGACTCGTGTCGGAAGATGTGAGAAAAACGTCCTCTCGATCGGAAATGAGGGCAAAGTGGGTCAGGTTGCCCGTGAGCTTGACAAACTTGGGCTCATACTTCCAGTTGGATAGCTTGAGCTTGGTCATAAACGTCTCGAGAAGAACAGGGCCCTTGTCGATGCTGTCCAGGCCAACGGCGTAGACGTCTCCCTTCTTGTCGAGGAACAGGAGCGAATCTCGGCCAACAGCCACATCGACCACCTGTCTATCGTCCTCCAAGTTTGTCTGAGGCACCGTCACGTGCTCAACTTGTCGCACAGGCGCGTTGTCGTTCGAATGGACGTCGCCCCAAACGACAATGCCCTCGCCCTCCACGATGGCGGCGGCCTTTTCCCATCCACCAGCAATCTTGCGGATGGTCTTGTCGCCGAACGAAAACTGGAGACGCGCGGCATTGTCGTAGTACGTCTTATCCCACTGCCAGATGTTGTTGTCGTTATCCAGAGCCAGGGCTCGAGTTCTGCCCGAGGAAATGGCTGCGATTTTGGGATGGGTGTCTTCCGGGAACTTGAGAAGCCAGTGTTCCCTAACCTCCGCATCGGTGGGCTTGTTGCTGACCTGTTCGGTCGGAAGATCCAGAGCGTTGGCCGGGTCCTGGGGCTGCCCTCCGCCGTACATGCCACCGGATTCGGTCGCCGTGGCAGTTTCCGGGGGAGGGTTGTCACGGTGGTCGCGATGGATCACGCCTCCGATTCGAAAAGGGAACGGGCCCCTGTTTCCAAACATGCCGGCGCCACGGGGGTTCCTGATTGGCGGCATGTTGTCTGCGCCGCCGAATTGCCTTCCGGGGACGTAAGGAGCCCTTCCGCCGTCGGAAATGCTGCCGATGCCGTAGACGCTGCCTTCAACGTCCAGCAGCAGAAACCCCCATCCTCCAGCGGACACGTCTGCCGCCTGCGAGCCCAGCTGCTGGATCTGGGTGGGAAGGCAGATGCCGCGCAGGGTTTTGTGGTCGTCGGGCACGTCGGCAGTGTCATGGCCCAGTTTTCCTCGGCCGTTCTGGCCCCAGGTGTAAAAGCTCCCCTGATGCGATTTGCTCATTTCAGAATAGGAGGTTGAGAGAGGTTGCGAGAGGTTGCGAGAGGTGTATAAGAGAGATTGACAGGAGAGGCTCTGTGTACGAGTGTCAATTTTCGTAGATTGATTGCGGTCGAAATTGAGACGAAAGAACGTTGACTGAGTTGGTGTTGGTTAGATGTTGGGTGGCGCAAGGTTGGGGAAGTGATCTCGAAAGTGATAAGCAACCTTATGCAGGAACATGCGTTAGTCTGAAGAGGCAGGTGCAGCTCAACAGGGCAACTAGATTGCTGGTTTCTGTGGATAGATATCCAGTTTGGGCGGGTCGGTAGCGAGGGAGACGCCCTGAGTGTCGGAGTTTTCGTGTTCCTTGTCCGAGCAGTGCTCTCGGATAGCCATGTGTTGTACTAATTACATAAAGTTTTTTCAGGAGAAGCAAAAGTGTGGAGGTAGAAAGGAGTGGCGGTGGCGGTCTTTTTGGCTGCGTGCTGGTACGATTGAGTGTTTGTGTTGTTATTGTTATTGCCTCTTTATTCTTTCCTCTATCATCATATGAAGATAAATTATCCTTTCTCGGACACTGTAGTTGAGCAAAGAACTCAAGTGATGGATTCGTTGGGGGATTTGATCGTGAAATTGTCGCCGATTCATCCGTGGACTCGTTCGGTACTCACATCGACTCATTCTAGATCGACCCAGAGAGGCTGACCTCGGCAGTCATAGATGGACCCCTTGTACTCGGTTGTCTTGTAATGGTTAGCAATGGGTGGCAAAATAGCCTGGGAAGCCTTTGGTTGCCAGATCAAGACCTCCGGCTCAATTTTGAGAATGTCCTCGATCGTTAGACTGCGATCATATGTCCGGTTCTGGGACAGGAGTCCAGGAAAGAGTCTGCAGTATGAGATGTTGCGCACGAAGCGAGCCATTTGAGAGTTTGAAAGGTCGGAATGGACCATGACAGCTTCTTCCAGGTCTCTTCGGAGTTGCCAGCACAGTTGCATCATGCAGCAACCCAGTTCCCGAGACTCCTCTCGCGCTAGTTCGGGATACACCATAGTGATCCAGATGTCAACTTCCACATACCGCATCCCCGCTTTAATTAAGTTTCATGCGCTGGCACTTGTACTTACTCTTGGGTGGATTTTGTTACTCTTGGGTTCTAGATTTTTTCGATAGCTACCATAGTTAGGATGTAGTGTAACGTTTTTCCTTATTATGAATACGTCCGTAAGTCACCTGGCCAGTTAGGATAGCCAAATTACAACCTGATCTGCATTGAACTGTGGCCAATTGTTTCAGAGTGATTTCCTATTTCATCAAAACTGTCACAAGGTCTACAAGTTCCAAGCTCCCAGTCAACAGTATTAATAAGCTTCATGCAAGGCGGCCACATGCTCACCTCCTAAAGACACAAAACCAACACCCACGATGCATCACCAAGTTACACATGAAACGTCAGAGATAAATAGCACCAACTGTGGAGCCTCGAGATACCAGACATGTTAAGATCGTATTACTATTAAACAGCAGCCGGGTTGCTACTGGTGAACAATTACTGGCGTGCGTGTGACTCTCCTGCCTCCTCACCCAATCCCTCCAGACGAGTCAAATTGTCCTTCATGCGCACTTACACACTCTTATTTCAGTTTGAACGCAACCAATATAGCACACACAAAGAATTGAAATAACATAAATACCCAACGATACCCCCCTTTGATCGGTATCCAGCAAGACGACACCACGAGCCCTTGTCAGTGTCCACCCCGGATCATTGGCATGTTTTTGAATCAACATTAACTGACTGCGGTCTACCCCCGGCACTATTGTACCCACAATCGTGTCACACCTCTGCGCTCACGGCCGAGTCAACCTGGATCAGTCTTCTTTCCACTAACATCCTACAGATCTAGTATCTTACTATTGTGAGTATTTCCGAGTTGGCATAAGGTGCCTCAAGCGACTGTTCGACCACTCCACAGCTGAGACACGTTCATTGTGAGGATTCCTGATCAGTTTCCTCACTTTGTCTGTGCCTTGCGTCATCTCCAGAGACTCCTGCTCATTTTCTGCGGTTATGACAGGCTGCTACTTTACCACCTCCTCCTCAACCCATCTAACCCAGAACTACGGTACAGGCCTAAGACGTGAACAGGCAGTTGGAGGTGCAGCCCCTAGAGTGGAGGGGTAGAAAGGGAGGATCCAGAGGTGCTGTTTTGCCCATCAAGACAGCTCCAATCTCTGCTCAGACGATTCACAGCTGGAACTGATGATGATGAGCGGAGGCGTACTAGGCTGCCGTGTTTTTATGGCAAAAGCAACATGTTCACATGTTTTACGTGGGTCCCGCCAGAAGGTAGGGTAACTCACCCAATGGTACCATTTATGATATCCTGACTAATGACATTCTTCTTCACTTCCCACAGCGTGTTTTCGAGTAAGACTTCAATGAAGGAGTAGCCCTGAACTTGTAGTTTGTGTTACCGAGTTGAAGGTGGACCGCTGGATCTGCTCTAAAGCACCAACTTGGAACAACTACATTGACGACCTGTTTCCCAACATCAACGGTGATGATATCGACTTCAATGAGTGGGAGGTCAAGTATGTGAAGATGAGCAGCAGGAAGACCCTGCAAAACACGGTGCAACACTCTCGTTACACAACACTAGACCCTGAAGATGAAGGGTTGGATCTCAACCTAGATAAGGTCAGGAGTGCCTTCGACAAACCCTCAGTCAAACCAATGCCAGTTTCACTAGCTGCAGCTGTCCAGTCTTTCAATGACGCCCGAGTATGAACCTGGAATAGTGGAGCCAATCATCATGTTTGCAACAGTAAGGAACAGTTCTCGTCGTAACAAGGGGAGGTTTTCGGGAGCACTGGTTACGATGTGTGCTCTAACAACGATTAACAAGAATCTCTTCTACCTAGCCAAACCTACTGAGTTATCTCCAAAAGTAAACATGAGTCCAAGTTCCAACGTGATGCCATCTTCACCTGCTGATATCGTGATTGGAAGCAACTGACTTGCCAAGTGTTGTGGGTGCGAGTGAAGATCAGACTAGAGCCATCTTATTTCAGCAGATAGTGGTCAGATTGCAATTCTGAAAAGCGCATTATGATTAGAATCGCTGTTTTAGTCATACTACCAAGTTAACAGGGCGTTCATATTCGAATCAACGTCCCGGAACTCCCGTTTCAACCTCATCTCACATAATAATGCTATATTTATTTGGAAGCGAATTCGAATAAGGAGTTGTTTAAGAGCAAATCAAAATATGAGTTTAGCAATGATCTTAGGCCTGATTCAGTACTCTACCCACCATCAACCACATCTCAGGTGTAGTGAGTAGTACAAACACTATGCCATATATAGACCCAGCCAATCCATGTTGACACTTATTTTTGTTTCAATTCACTCGTCTTATGAACTGCCATCTTAGCCATCTTGAAAGACACTACTCTTAGCTCTCCACTTCGTTCACACACCTCATTTCAACTCAACCACATCGGAATGCGTCTCGTCGATTTCTGTCCGGTATTTACTTAGCAGTTTCTTCCTAGAAGCTATTCTCGAGCTTCTGGTCTATCTACAACTTGTGTGATCTTTTCCAACCACGCATTCCTCCAAATCGGCCAGATACGAACTCTGATTTACGTTATGCGATTACGTATGATTGCCAGTTCGAATGAAACCACGTAACCGACACTCACACTCAGCTAAACGCCTAAAAAGTCCTAGCCTTAGTATGATCCACAACATGATTATGATAACAACATTATGCTAAATCCTGTTTTTGGAGACTCTATCTAATCATCAATCGGGCACGTACACGCTTCTGATTCCGAGACGACTAGATTCCTCGTCAAAACCCCTCACACAATCGCAAAATCACGTCACTCTTTACGACAATAGCAAACGCAGGACTCTTCTGGTACAAACCAATGTCACAGCAATCGCACAACTACAGCCCCTTTGTTCTTTCCCGCAGTCCATTCCTCACATGATCTTGACTATATACACCATCGACAATAAACCATCGAATCCTTCCAACAGCTCCAGAAACGAGCCGCTTAAACCCAGGTGGGCTTCTCGGCCTCCCGACGCTCGATTCGCTTGAGATGCTTCTTGCCCTTGACAGCGGCAATCTTGTCGTCCATGCCCTCCAGAGCCTCGGCAATAACCGCCTTTCGGCTCTCCTTGGTCTTCTCTCGAATGTGCTTTCGCCACAGCATCTCACCCACCAGAGGCTTGGCCTGGTCGTGTCGCTCCTCAAAGAAGGTCTTGTTCATGGGCGGCAGCAGGGAGTGCACGCCAAACTTGTGCGCCAGCTTGTACAGGTCCGACTGTCGTCGCAGCGAGTAGAGCGGCTTGTGGGTCTTCTGGGTAACCCGCGACTTGTTGGCCAGGAACGGGTTGGCGTTGGCGGCGTCCTTGTATCCCTTCTTGGCTGAGTACTGCACAAACGGCTGGGGAGGGAACCGCTGGAAAAATGCCACCAGCTTGGGGGGGAGCTTGGCAAAGCTGGCGTTGGGGATGTACGACTCGGCCGCGTTAACAACGGGCACGGAGCCGGCTCCCTTGGGCTTGATGGCGTTTCTCAGGGCGGCAAAAACTCGCATTTTGTGTGACGGAGAGAGAGTAGTTGGAGATGTTGAATGTTGAAAACCTGAAGTTTAAAGTTGGGAGGTTGGAAGTGCGGTGGATTCAGGGCGCGAGCTGTGGACTCGGTGTGGGAGGTTTGAAAAAGGGTTTCTAATGGAGAAAGAGCGGAGACTCTGGTGGTCCAAAGTTTTGCTGGATCGGATATATGCTGAGCGAGTTGATTGGAGGATGGAGAAATCGGTTTGTGAACCTTATTCTTTTCACATCACGTGACTAATGAGTGTTTTGGGTAGACAGTACTTTATTGGAGACAGTATAGGGAGATCAGAGGAGTGCGTTTGCATTATTTTTGGTTGATTAATGAAAGGGTACGTGTTTGGGTCGGGATTTTGTTTTGGGGTGGCTGCTTAGTAAGCAACTGCTGAGGTGAAAACTCGGAACGTGAATGGGATATGGAGTAGACCTAAGTCAATGGAATAAATAAAATAAAATAAAATAAAATAAAATAAAATAAAATAAAATAAAATAAAATAAAATAAAATAAAATAAAATAAAATAAAATAAAATAAAATAAAATAAAATAAAATACGACTAAAACAATTGAAAAAAATTACACAAAAAAGGAAAATCAATATGAGAAAAAAAGAATAAATCTTCAAGCAGAGGTTGAAGGTTCAAATGAATCACTAAGATACGAGCAATACGTGAAAGAGTCGAAGAAAAATACAAATAAAGAACGATACAGTGATTCAAGGTGCATGCGGCTGATTCGCATGAAGCTGGAACAAAACATTTTTACTCACTGTTAATGCCTCAATAGTTTACAAATTTGAAATCTGAAGAGACTGTTCAAATTTTAGTGAGGCGTAGACTCTGATGATATGCTTCTCAGCTTCCCAATTCTCCTTTTCATCGACCTGAGTTCACCTACTCTCAAGCCTTCAACTCATGACTCTGCTACATCTGACCCAGAGACATCTTCACCTGAGTCTTCTGCAACAATCAGTCATGTTTTCTAGTAGATATACGCCAGTGACTGTGTATGCCAGTAATCCCAAAACAGTCATTGTCGCCCTATTGAGGAAACCGCTCCAGTCATTAGGCAACCACGTTTCTGGGTTCTTCCAAAACAGTTATGAAGGATCCAAAAAGTGCATGTTGCCCGGATGTCTTCCACCAATACAAAATTCCTCTTCCCATCTCCTTGACTCCTCTCTTACATCTGCCAATAATGCCCTGTTTGGAGGTCCATCATTACCTGAAACTACCCAACCGAAATTCGAACAAGTCTCCAACTCTGAAGCTCAATAGAACTCCACCAAAACTTGTCCAATTCGATAATTGAAACAAGTTCCAAGATGACACAAGTTAGTAGAGTCTCGCAATTGACCCCAAACTTCCTCATCACCTCACCCCACTCCATCTCCACCGACACCTCTATCGACCCGGATTCCCCATTTGGTCTTTCCTCTGATCTGCCATCCAAACCTTATCTTAGAGTCATTGGCTGGGACTTTAGTATAAGATATCGTTCGTCTGGAGTGCTGAAATCGCTATCTATTCGCATCCCCATCAACCGTCTCAACAGCACACCGAAAAGGCCTGTTCCAGCCCGCTGATCAACACCAAAGTTTGCCAGCACCACTAAGCGCCGATTCCAGATCGACACGTGAAAAAACCAGCCTGACTGAGCAACTTTTGCGTCCACACACCCCACCACACCAGCCATGAACAGAATCAGACACTACTCGACGCTACTAAAGACCGCCGAGCGGTACGCAGTCCCCACATACGCCAAGCCCAGCGTGATCCTCACCAAGGGCAAGGGTCCCTACCTGTGGGACTCCGAGGGCACCAAGTACATTGACTTTTCCGCCGGAATCGCAGTCACTGCACTGGGCCACTCCAACCCCGAAATCGCAAAGATCCTGGCCGACCAGGGCAACCAGCTCATTCACTGCTCCAACCTCTTCAACAACGAGTGGGCCCCCAAGCTGCAGGAGCTGCTGGTCGAGGAGACGCTCAAGAGCGGAGGCATGGCCGGCGCGTCCAAGGTTTTCCTGGCCAACAGCGGAACCGAGGCCAACGAGGCGGCGCTCAAGTTTGCGCGAAAGTTTGGCACGCTGCAAAACAAGTCGAAAACGGAGTTTGTCAACTTTGAAAAGGCCTTCCACGGCCGAACCATGGGCGCGCTCAGCGTGACCCCCAACCCCAAGTACCAGGCTCCATTTGCGCCCCTGGTACCCGGTGTCAAGACCGGCGTGTTCAACGACCTCGCCGCTGTTGATCTCATTACCGAAAACACGTGCGGAGTCATTGTGGAGCCCGTGCAGGGCGAGGGAGGCGTGTACAAGGCCAGCGAGGAGTTCCTCACCGCCCTGCGAGCCAAGTGCGACCAGGTGGGCGCGGTGCTGATCTACGACGAGATCCAGTGCGGTCTGGGCCGAACCGGACGTCTCTGGGCCCACGGCAACCTGCCCTCCACTGCCCATCCTGACATTCTCACCATGGCCAAGGCACTCGGCAACGGTTTCCCCATTGGAGCCACCATGGTGACCGAGCGGGTGTCCGAGGCCATCCAGATTGGTGACCACGGCACGACCTACGGCGGCAACCCTCTGGCTTCTCGAGTTGGCCACTATGTGCTTTCTCAGGTTGCCTCCAAGCCCGTGCTCGACCAGGTCAACGCTTCCTCCAAGCTCATTCGAGAGACGCTCGAAAAGGTGCAGAGCGAGCATCCCGAGCTGGTGACGGAGATTCGAGGTGACGGACTGCTTCTGGGTATCCAGCTGTCCAAGGACCCTTCTGCCATTGTTGCTGCTGCCCGTGACGCTGGCCTTTTGGTCATTACCGCCGGTACCAACACCATTCGACTTGTTCCTGCGCTCAACATCGAGGAGGAGGTGGTCAAGGACGGTCTGGACATTCTCGTCAAGGCCATCAAGGCCCATGCTTAGGAGTTGTATATAATTGATAGATAATTGTGTTTTCACTGACGAAAGACGTCCTCTGACGGAAGACCTCGGGTGGATTCCTGGTGGTTGTCCGGTGGGGCTCCATCTCTTTGAGTGTAGGAGATTTTGAGATTGTGAAGTTTTAGAGTCGACCAAATGAGGGTCATCTCCAGTTTTATAGAAATAATGTGGGCTACATTTCAGGGCAGCTGTAATGACATGACAGACAATTCAGCCCACAAACCACTCTGAAAGACGCTGGAATGGAGTTGCAGAAAATCTGAAAAGTGGATTCTGTTTAGAATTGAACCACAATCGTAATTGTATCAACTAGGATGTCCAAAAACCTCAACTTCACGATTCAGACACTACCACCATTGGCTGTAGTAACTAGTCCAGTCTGTTGCACATGCTGTAGGAATGCAATATGCTATACTACAGAGTACCTTGTGTTAAGCTGTAGATAATATAATCATCATCTCGTTTCTTTCTTTTATTAGCATCACCATCTCACTGCCTCGTCCAACAAACACCACCAAAAGATGGTCGCCGAACATCGGACAAGGTGGCACCGTGTTATGATGACAGCGTCCCCATTTTGTGATCACTCCCACAAATGGCAGACAACACAGACACAATGTGGGGACTCCGAGACGGTCGGACCTTCTCGACCATCGAGATAACACTTGCTGTTTGTGTTCCCCCGCTTTAGTCCTAGATCGTTGCCGCCTGATGTCACTCCCACTGACTAGCTGTCACCATGACTAGAACGAGGTGGCGACATTACTGGGACAACCATCCCATATACGTCTGTGCCTCGTGCTGATATAGCCAACCTACGGGCTGCAAGTCAACTTTGATACGGGTAAAGTGAAACTTTGTTTTTGTGGGGCAGCAGACGACACACAATGTGCGACAACCGAGATGCGAAATTCGAACTGAGCATCATGGTTCAGATTTACACCTGACACAAAGGCACACAGCTCTAGATCCTTTATCGAAATTCCTCGTCTATCTAGACTACAACATACGTTTGCTGAGCGTGGACAGCCTTAGGTTGTCCTAATGCAGTCTGCACGCGACTCCACCAGACACGTTCTCGTTCACAAACGGAGCCATGCAGGTATATATACGACATGGTATACCAATCGGCATGGAGAGAATCTAAATTGATGGCACTTTCTATTCAATCACACTGTTTAAGACTCGAGCTAAGCCCAAAGTTGTCTCCAAACAGCGAGACCTGAATACTGCTCTCAAGCCCAGCTCCATATTTCACGTTCAAGAAACAAAAGTTACCTCCAGGTTTTCTGCTAACGCCACTTGAAATAGAACACTACAATTTTCAGCTCTCTCCACCCGAAAATACTGATACAAACGTTATTATATTGATACTTGGAGCACCTACTGGGAATCCAGATCCTTGCCGATTTTGGAAATTCGTCGAATGGAAGGGAAACCCTCAATCATACAAGCAATGTACCACTGCAGCTTGGTGGGGCCGGTGACTCGGTACTTGTTGATGATGGGTCGCATGAAGAAAAAGGACTCCAGAATGTGGATGATGACAGTGTACTTGACAATCTCCTTTCGTCGTCGCTTGATCTCGCCCATGGCCATGATGGCAATCTGGGGGATCAGATCCCGGTCAAAGGGAAGCAGAGGGCCAATTGCCTTGAGCAGCAGGTTCACCAGAATCACAAACGGAGACTTGGGGTTCTTGTACACCGTGTTGGGGCTGACCAGGCCAAAGACGGTCCACAGAACGGCGGCAGGCACCAGAATGTCCAGGCCAGACACAAACTTGAACTCCTTGATTTGGAAGGGAGAGTATCCTCGGGCTCCAGCGGCGGTCTTGGCCATGTTGACCAGCACCTCTCGAGCGTCTGCCAGAGAAGCAAGTTCGGGCTTGATGGGGATGGACAGTGTTCGCAGGTTGAGATGGTCTGACTCGAGAGAGTAGTTGAGCACCAGAGAGGTGGAGGTGATGTCGACGAGGGTGACGGAGGCAATCTGAGCAGTCGTCGTCACACCACCGTAGTGGTACAGGTAGTCCTTGAGAGACAGCTTGTGGTCGGCGTTCATGTGGGCCAGAATTCGGGCCTTGGTGGCCTCGTCTCGAGCGGTGGCTGCGTCAATGGCGGGTGCGGGTGCGGTGGTCTGGGCCTTGAGGTCGGGCTTGGCGGCAGCGGGGGCGGCGGGAGCAGCGGGTTTGGCGGCAGCGGGGGCAGCAGGAGCAGCAGGAGCAGCGGGCTTGGGAGTGGTCTTGGGCACGGGAGCGGCGGCGGGAGCAGCGGGCTTCTGAGCAGCAGCAGGGGGAGCGCCGGTGGGAGGGGCGCCAGCAGGGCTGCCGGCAGCAGGCTTGGGCTTTCCAGGAGTCTTCTTATCGTTGGCAGACATTGTGTATCGTGAGTATGTTAGGTGGGAAAGAAGTCAAGAGACACGGAAGGTTAGCACCTGCGTACGTATGCACATAGCAACCAATGAGGTTGGGGAAACGCGGGGTTTTCTGACCGGGGAAAAGAGGCAAGAAACGAGCCGTTGCAATTTCACAGAGGCAATTGATTGCGTGACCGAGTTGGGCCTCTACAACTGTCCTACAACACTCATTTCGTCAACGATACAATCACAAGCTGGAGAAAATAGAGTTTGACGGTTGTATTCACATGATATTTTGAGAATGTGGGGTAGCACTTGACAATTGATGTCACCAGAGCCAGGTGCGAGTAATCAGCTTGCTATCCTCTGCAATCGAGTCTCATTGGTAGCCCTCATTCCACTCAGTCACGTGGCGCTGGTCTTTCTGCTGCACTCCCCCGCTTTTGGGCCGAGGCATACGACACATCAGATAATCGCTATAAGCTCTGGGCCTCAACAAATGGCAGGGTTATATATGCAACTGAGGGGCGGCGGTGGTGGCGGCACCCAGCAGATAATGGTCTGATGGGGGGACGATCGGCACAGGGCTGGCTGGGGAGCGAAACGGGTTTTGGATTACGTAATCCACTAGCGCTCGTGCGATACCCCACACCTGCTAGCATGTGCGATTTTTATATTGCTGCTACTGTGTCCAGGTCTAGTTTGAGTGTGGGGACTGGGACTGAGAGTGGCAAATGGAATTTAAAGTGCTTGGTTGAGAATCGAACTTGAGAGAAGATGTTGGGTTTTAAGGTTTGTTGATAGAGTGGATATGCAAGTCCTAGAAAAAGTGGGAGAGGTTAAGATGTTTGCAAAAAACAGAATTTCCTAGAGAAAAAAAATGAAGAGAAAAGAGAAAAAAATATGAAGGAAAAAAAAGAGGAAACCCCCCCCCGGTTGTTTCATAGGGACTGTGGGTGGAAATTTGTCTTTGTAGCGTCTTCCCGTTTTGACATCCCCTGATACTGTTGAAGTTTCGTAGCCCCTTACTTGCACGTGAATCTGATCCATGTTAATCTAGCGAGATGGGGCTGGAACAAAATCAATACCATTTGGTTTTCTCACGATATACATCTTGTATTCGTGCTGGTCCTTAAAAAGATGCAAGTCGCAATGATTCATAATCAAATAATACCCCGGGATTCAGACCAATAGTGAGGCAGGTATCATCGCAGATTTCTTATAATAATACACGTCTTTCCGAATTTCCCCACACAAGCTGTTGCAGATTTGATAATAAGACCGGCCGTACGATTAATAAAAATGATCCTCCAAAGAGAGAATGGCGTCAATAGGGGGCACATTGGTTTTTGTAATAATGCTCCGATCCGGTCATCAACAGAACCACCGTATACTTCTACTGATGACGTGCACCTGGGTGCTTTTTAATCTATCGTACCACCGATATTCACACGTCCAGGTCGTTTTGAATTTTGCTCATGCTTTGAGTGCTCGTAAATTGCCCATAAAGCGGAACGCGAAAAAAAAAAAAAAAACGGAAAAAAAAAAAAAAAAAGGACCCATCCAATCACCTTTAGAAACCCGATGACGGCTGAAACCGTTGGTTTTGTCAGATTCGCTAGCTCAACGTTGACACTAGCACCGAAACATCTCCGTAGGGTTGCATTGACATGTGTGGGCATGGTTTCAGCTCAATATCAACCTAGACAGCTATTGAAAAAAATGAGGAAAAAATGGCAAAAATGCAAAAATGGTACATGTCGTAATACTAGCTTGCAGAAACTTGCTGGGGTTTCGTCTGATGCCAAGCTCACGATACGGCACCATCTTTTATCACCTCCAGTGTCAAAGTCGGTCGATCAGAAAGAGTGTCCTCAATAGCCGTGAAGAAGAACAACCCAGAACCAGCACTCCAGTTACAATTCCAAAGAGTGCGTTCGACTGCAAAAGACGCCAGCTACTCAACAATACCACTGTGGCCGCTGGGCCTCTCGTATTCGCGTATCTTTGGCTCTCTTCCACCTGCCCTGCTGCCGTCCACTTTTGCCTTTTTACCATGCCCCTCACCGTTAGGCACATGTGTGAGACACGGCAGCTAAACGAGTAAAAAACAAGACCCGAAAGCATGGGCCAGAAAGAAAAAAAGACGACGGAAAAAAAGGGGGAAAATGACAGCGAAAATCTGACAAATTCCAGAAAAACCAGACCCACAAAGACTAGATTCGAAAACGTTTTATATCAATCCGGAAGATCGTCCACCTGACAGACCCAACATGGTCCAAAAATCAAGCTAAACCCGCTTGGCGTAATCTCAACGTCCAACTATAATATCGAGACCAAGTGTCTGGAGGCAAGGGCCATCAAATGGAGACAAAGATGTGAAAATGCGAGTTTTTCGTTATATTCAAAATGCTGCTGCCTATTCACATCTAATGAGACCCTTGTAATCGCCATTATCGGCCTCCCCCAGCTTTTGTCCACCTGTTCATCCTCCGTAGCCATGCATGGTCGGGTGCGCTAACGGCAAAACTCAAAAATCGCACATCAGGTACATATACGAGAGTGTTCCTGCCGGCGTCCATCTCTCGATTACGACACAGCCATGACAGCAGATGTGTACATTTCCGAGCGCCAAGCCACGCCGCTGCGGATCATTCTGATTCGCCACGGACAGACCGACCACAACAAGGCCGGCATCATCCAGGGACAGACGGACATTCCGCTGAACGACGAGGGTCGAAGACAGGCCAAGGAGTGTGGACTGAGGGTGCGACAGGCCCAGCTCGACGTGGCAGAAGCACGGCAACGGGCAGTACAGAACAGCCCGCACCCGGCCATTGAGGACTGGTGGCACCCGGATCTGCCTCTGCTGGGATCTGTGGACGCGGTGTACACATCTGATCTCAAGCGGTGCAAAGAGACCACGGACATTGTGGTCAAGGCGGCCGGACTGGGGCCCGACATCAAAGTCAACAAGACGCCACTGTTGCGAGAACGGTTCATGGGAGAATTGGAAAACAGACCGGCCGTGGAGGGACGAGCCATGTGCAAGGCCGAGGACAGAGACTGGGACTCTTATGGCGAGTCGAAAACACACATGGTGGACCGTCTGAGCAAGATTTGGGACGAGGTGGTCAGCGAGGGGTTGGACAAGAACCACCACACCGTTCTGGTGTTGACCCACGGAGGGTGTATCACCAGATTCACAGCCCACCTTGTCGAGGAACTGACCACGGGTCAATTTGGCATCTCCCCAAAGGTTTCCAAGCAGAGTCTGAGAAGCCCCAACAACACCTCATTTACTGTTTTTGATATTGATCGGCACACGTATGAGGTCACGCTGCAGAGTTTTGCCGACGTTGGACATTTGGGAGGCCCCAAACAGGTGTTTAATGCAGATGAGAGGTAGTTTACAAGTTTAGACATAGATAATGCTACCAAGTGAGGATATTGGCGAGGCAGTCAGTGGCAAGTATCGCGATGATTTGAAGATACTTTTGTCTTAGTGCTGTACATTCTACTCTGTACCGAATCATAATCATGAAATCCTCCATCATGCATACAACAGGTTTTTACGAGCTCGATCAGGTTGCCCCTAGGAAGCAGGTACGTACTCTGTACATGATGTATGCGACCCCATTGGTGCTTTCCCGAAAGAGTAATAAACCCGGTCCAAATACGGAAACACGCCATACCATCAATTACAGTACCATCAGATACTGCCCATGTGAACTGCAGGCAAACAAAAGGTCGTGCAGAATATTGCAGAAATAAACCAAACCAAAGCGCATAAATAGTCAACAACCAATTGACGATAATTATCAACCAACCAATCAACAGCAACGACTGTGAGGCTGTGTCCAATGTGCCCCCATTGCAGCCCCCGATTGAGAAATAACTTTATAACCTTAATTCCCACGATAAGGACGATCGAAACCCACGAAAACAGCCAAGTTTCGAGGCTTTTTGTGCGTTCTGTAGGGATTTGATTAATTTCCAGCAGACGTGGATCGCTCTTTGGCATGAAAAACGTGTCTGCCAAGGCCGCTGCTCCGGGCTCCATGTAACTATGTATTTGCGTCAGTAGGGGAATGTGGGGCAACTGCAGTGGCATAGAAGGCATAATAGGTAAATACAGTGAGTTTGGCCGAAACTGCAGCTCGACTGTCATGTTGTGAGATGTCAAAGAAACACAGTCACAGTGTTTTTAGTGCCTGGCCAGCTGTAGCAATCAAGCACGTCTTTCCTCCGTGATCGTCTCCACATGTACTCACTCAAAGCGAGGTGGTTGTCAGCCTTGTGGTGTCATATTAGGCGGGATCTGATGGCAGGATCTGATCGCTTACTTGGTTGTGGTTTCGTCGTTGTTGTGGTGTCATCTTTTTGGCTTTCTCTTTCTTGTGGGGTCGCCATTGGTGTTATCGTTTGTGTCGATATCGTCATCTTCCTGTGTATAGTATTGTGGCATCTGTGAGAAAGTCATGATTTACTCAGTTCGGGTATGTCACTGTTAAGAGGAAAAAGAGTGGGTGTTGTGGGTTTTGTGGGTGTTTTTATTTTGACTGTATGACTGCAGAGCTGGAAATCTGGGGTAGACACCACCGCAATAGTGTAACACAAGAGGAAAGGACAATGTATTTACATTGTAACTTCTTGAGATACACAGTTGGAGAGGGAGTTACAGTACTTGTGCAATCACTACCCCATTCGTAAAGTTTTCCAAAGACTATAAATGTTCTGACCAGTCACTTTGCCAATTTGGGACAAAAATCTAACAAGTCACTTGGTATGGTCACTCATAAAACGGTACCACTGCATATTCTGCCTTCAATTGGATTGTATAATAGATGAGAAACGAGGTCATCAGATTAACAACATTATAGGAACTAGAAGGATCTCTTTAAAGTGCACGTTGTCTCTGCATGTTTTTTTACATTAGTATGTTGGAAAGTTCCAAGCAATTTTCAAGACGAAGGATGTTGAAGACGCAATATTGATGTTGGAGGGATTCTGAAGAGTGCAATATGTTCCTACAGGTGTGCAGAAGTCGGAGATACTATTTTTTGTTCAAAAGTCCAAAAGTGGCAACCATTCAACTCGTGTCACGAGTATTCACATGAGTCTATATTTAGCTATTCACTAACTGGCACATTCACAGACTTGAACTGTAAATCTGCCTAACTCCTGGAATATAGCCCCCACGGAGTGGCTGAAACTTCCAGCAGACTCATGTCATCACAATATAGCTTCCTGTACCATTATGGTCATTGTTATGATTCTATCAAGAACATGACGTAAAACAACGAAGCTTGTAGTCCACAGCTAAAATAAGCTTCATGCAAGGCGACCTCATGCTCACCTCCTAAAGACACAAAACCAACACCCACGATGCGTCAACAAGACACACATGGAATACCAGAGATAAAAAGTACCGACTGTAAAGTCTCGAGATACTAGATATGGTAAGATCGTGTTGCTATTACATGGTAACAGGGTTGTAACTGGTGGACAATCCCCCGACGGTTGTAACACCCCTGCCTCTTCACCCAACCCCCCTCCAGACGAGTCAGCAGTCATGCGTACTTCCACACTCTTATTTCTGTTTAAGCGCAACCAATATACCACACAAAGAACTCGAACATCATAAATACCCAACGATACCCCCCTTTGGTCAGTATCCAGCAAGACGACACCACGAGCCCTTGTCAGTGTCCGCCCCGGATCATTGGCATGTTTTTGAATCAACATTAACTGACTGCGGTCTACCCCCGGCACTATTGTACCCACAATCGTGTCACACCTCTGCGCTCACAGCTTAGTCGACCTGGATCAGTCTTTTATCCACTAACATCCTACAGCAGCAATCTAGTATCTTACTATTGTGAGTATTTCCGAGTTGGCAGAAGGTGCCTCAAGCGACAGTTCGACCACTCCACAGCTGAGACACATTCACGGTGAGGATTCCTGATCAGTTTCCTAACTTTGTCTGTGCCTCGCGTCATCTTCGCAGACTTCTGATCATTTTCTGCGGTTATGACAGGCTGCTACTTTACCACCTCCTCCTCAACCCATCTAACCCAGAATTACGGTACAGGCCTAAGACGTGAACAGGCAGTTGGAGGTGCAGCCCCTAGAGTGGAGGGGTAGAAAGGGAGGATCCAGAGGTGCTGTTTTGCCCATCAAGACAGCTCCAATCTCTGCTCAGACTATTCACAGCTGGAACTGATGATGATGAGTGGAGGCGTACTAGGCTGCCGTGTTTTTATGGCAAAAGCAACATGTTCACATGTTTTACGTGGGTCCCGCCAGAAAGTAGGGTAACTCACCCAATGATACCATTTATGATATCCTGACTAATGACATTCTTCTTCACTTCCCTCAGCGTGTGTTCTAGTAAGCTTCCAAGTATTCAGTAGCCCTGAGCTTGTAGTTCATGATACCCAACGGGTTTTGGACAGCTAGTTGTGTTTAAAGACACCGATGCTACTTGCACCCAGCATCGTATCGAGACTTCTTTAAATGACTTCCAAATATGATGATGCTGCCAATGGACAGGACCCGGTGACCAAGGCGATCTAAGGTGCCGAAATCCATGGTTGCGGTATGGGCGGTAAAGTGATAGTCCCAGATGGCGATATCGTCTCGTTCCACTTGAACCTCACCTGGAAATTCCGGTTTTCCCGCAGGTTTTGGCTCAAGAGCTGAAGAAGCGACTGGGACCCGTTTGGGATAACGCCGTTGACCTTCATGATCATATACCGACTAGAGGCAAGAGAGCAAGCGGTTGATATGAAGCAATGTTCTGCACGCAGGGTAGAGCTACAATGAAACGAGAGGTACCAATGGGATCAGAAATTCTTTTGGAGGATATTTCTGGTTTCTGATTTCTGACTTATGAGCTCTGATTTCTACTCCATCAACCCCCACACGTTTACCCTACAACTACCAACTCCAACTGACTTCACCCACTCTCTCAATCACACCAATACCTTAACAATGCAATTCTTAATTATATATCTATCGTCTCCTGGCGTCTCCGCGTCTCCAGGCTCCTCCTGACTAAGCAAAGCTGACGCTCTTTTTCTTGGGGCCAGCAGCACCGCCAGCAGCAGCCCGGTTCTTGCTCTCCTTCTGCTCCCGCAGATCGTCCTTCTTCTTCTTGTACCGCGAGCCCTTGATCTCCTTCTTCTTCTGCTCGATCTCAGCCTCCTTCTCGGCCTCCTTCTTCTCAATCTCCTTGCGCTTCTGCTCACGAATCTGCTCGAGCTGCCGCGCCTTTTCGAGCTTACTGGCGTTACGGTTGTCAATCTTCTCGTTGACAATGCTGACCAGCAGGTTCATCTGGTCCGTGTCCATGAACTTTTTGCCCTTCTTGCCCCGCGGCTTCTTCACGCCCTCGGGGTCGATGGCCTTGTTCAGCTTGGGGATGCCGAGCTCCTTCTCCGTGTACACACGTGGCTTCTTAGCCTTGGGCTTGGACGTATCCTGGGGCTTTGTGACGCGGTTCTTTCGATGCTTGTATGTCTCGTTGGCATTGTCGTAGTTTTTGGACGTGGTTGCCAGCTGGTTTCGGGCCTTTTTGTCGGTGAAAACGTCGGACTTGATCTCTCGCTGGCCGGCGTTCTCCTTTCGGAATCGTTTTGGCACCATGGTGGGATTGTGGTGTGTGTGGGAGGTGGATGTGGTTTGGCACTTGAGTGTGGGTTGTGAAAAACTAAATTTACAAAATATTTTTTTTTCTCTTCCCACATGAACCTTAACTGTAGATAATGTGTGTGGTGCAGCTAGGCGAGTATATGGGGGAAACTGGAGAGTCAGTGGATTTCATTCTGGAAAACACTGTTGGAGTTGTACTTTACTGGAAAATACAGTGGTAAAAAGGGAATTTACCTGGCAGTGATATTGTCTATATGTGTGATTTAGGTGGCAATTAAGGTTTTACTTGAGCACGAAATTTTGATTTGACAAGTCGTTCAAAGTTGGTATGTTTTGGTATGAGAAAGGCATTCTCACTAACAGGTATCTATATATTTCTTTGTAACATTCAGGCCACCACTCAAATCGAACTTCTTGGATCCTTAGAACTTCTTATGGGCATAACTACTCAACTTGGACGTTACTTGTTGCAGATTGTCACAAATCAACAGGGTAGGAGTTGTTGTAGGGAGCTTAATGCGATTCTGAAGAGACCATTCGCTTTCAAATGACGAGCTGATTTCAACGGTACAATATTGTATTATCAGGTCTACGAAGTTTTACCAAACTCGGGGCTATATTTCTTTGCTATGCTGCTTTAATGTTCCCTGTACAACCTCTTTATAGGATGCTATTTTCATGCTATGGAAGATCTGAAAAGTTAATTAGTCTAGCAATCAGGTCCTTGCTCAGGGTAGACAGTTTAAATACCCATTATGTAACTCGCAACCTCTTTTATGTGACCCTCTAAGTGCTCTATTAATGATTAGGTAAGTTATTCCTTAATTCAACATCGGAGCATCGACTTGTCAAAATTCGGCTTTTGTCGCTTTTAACCGCTTTTAATCGCTTTTAACCGCTTTAAATCGCTTTTAACCGCTTCCGAGATCTCTCTTCGAGCTTTTATTTAATTAAGTTTTATTGGGATATATATAATAAAAAGTCTAGCAACTACCATGCAAATGTCATTCACTGACTGCCAAATGATATCCTGGTGGAGATATCAAAAAGCAAAAAAGTGCTTAAGCAAGCAGCCCCATTCAGCCATCTTTGAATTTCAGCGCGTATGTTGAGTAAGTGGCCCAAATGGAAGAATCTCGTCCAATCCATCTTCTAGACATACCCATCAGGTATGGACAGCGGCACTTGAACAGCGCGCATCACTTGTCAAAAACGCGCTTGAACACCACGCCACTTACCAAAGTGACAACCGCAATGGCAAAGTAGTTTTGAACCATGTAAGGATCGGTAAACAGCGGAGAAATGAAAATTCCCATGGCATAGCCACCAGCGTTGGTGAGCAAAAAGATACTCATGACCAGCGACTTCATCGACGCCGGAGCGTTGGTAAAGGCGTATTCCAGACCTGTGACGGAGGCAAAAATCTCGGAAAATCCAATGAGAATGTAGGCCGGAATCTGCCAGAAAACAGAAACGTCATTGGGGTGGCCATCGCCTTCTGGACACGTCACTGGTGAATCGTAGCATGGCCCGGCGCTGTACACCTTGTACTGGACAAACGACGCGTACAGCATGGCCATTCCTGCACACATGAAGCCGGTATAGATTCGGGAAATGGGCCCAAACAGAATTCCTCGGCGTCGCAGAGCAGGATAAAGCTTCTTCTCGACAATAGGAATGAAAATCAGCAAGGTGATGGGGTCAATATTGCTCATAATGTCGTTGGGAATGTTGTACGTCTTCATTTGGCCAGCTTGAGAAATGAAGTTGGATGTCATCTGGCCATACACCAGCCAGTAGATTGGGTAAAAGAGAAAGACTTTAGAGGCCTTGAGTGCAGCCTTGATGTCATCGACAAACACAGACTCAGTGGTTGCTGCACTGCTTTCTGCTGAGTCGGTGACCAGATGAGCAGCTGCTGAGTCAGCAGTCAAGCTATCAGCTGACTCGTCGTCTTCTTCAGGGTCGACATTTTCAGCACGGTGACTCACACGACCCACATCCTCCTTTCCCCTCAACAGCATCCAGCATACTCTCACGGCATCAGGAATTACGCTGCCCTTGACGGGAGACGAGTAGTACATGTCTTTGCCAACAACGAGAGCAGCAATTCCAACGAAGAAAAACAAAAAGGGGACCAAATAGGCAGCCCAAAAGTCGACCTTCATCTCCAAATAGGAAGTGATAATAGGAGCCAAACATCCAATGTTGATGCAGTAGTAAAAAATCATGAAAATCGTCTGAATCGTCACAGCAGGATCAACAATCACTTTTTCAGCTCCGTGATAAGCCACCCGCTGACGAGTTCCCCGGTACTGCTCGCCAATAAGTGGAGAAACGTTGCTCTTGATTCCTCCGGTGCCAAGACCGATAATCACCATGGCAACAATCAGACCTGGCAGAGCGTATCCGTTGGCGATGCTCCAGGGTAACGACGAGACCACCAGGACAAAGACACCCACCGCGTCAATGAGTGCAAACCGGAAAATGGTCTTGTACTTGCCCCAGTATGAGTCGGCGATAATGGCTCCAAAAATGGGTGTCAGGTAGCACCAGAACTGGAAGAAATACAGCAGAGCTACGGCCTTTTGTTGACCCAACCCCAGGGCGCCCGGTAGCCGGCCTTCCCGCGGGTTCTGGATGTAGTTTTGGAACGGTCCACTGAGGCCGTAGTACGTGAATCGTTCACAGAGTTCCACTATGGCCACCAGGTAGGCGGATTTGGGGATTTGGTCGGGAACACGACGCAGTGTCACCAGTTCCTCGGCCGTGGGTTGATCGTTAAGATCATCAATTTCGCCCACTATGCTTTCCAGATCCAGATTCGGCAGTTCCATCGTCTTGTGAGACCCTGTTTGTGTTTGTGGTTTAGACAGCGGCGACGCCTGTAGCGCGGGTGATAGCGACGCTGGCGAAAGGAGAGGAGATATTTCAGATACCCCTGGAGATTCTCTAGAGGCTGGCTGTCGCGGGCTGGCTGTATCTGGCTTTGTGGTTGAGATATCGGGCTCGCTCAAGTCCAGAGAAAGAGAGCTGACGCCGCTGCTGGAATCCTGTCTGGCGAGCTGGGGAGGCGTTTGAATGGTGTCGTAGCACGGCGGCAGCATTATGAGTCGGATGCGGCTGGTTGCGGTCCTAAAGGGGCAGTTTTCGTGGTGTTGTGGTGGTGTGGAGTTGTGTGTAAGTGGCTAGGTTGTGGCTGGTGTGCGGCGTTCCCAAGAGGCGGCCGTTTTGGACTGTACGCGCTCTATGAAGAAGTGCGTGGTATAGTTGAACTCGTGAAGCGATTTCGAGTCAAGTGCACTTTTCGGATTTGCCGTAGCTGCTCTGTGGCTGAGTTGATCAGGGGTCTGGTCAAAAGTGGGGTTGGTGCGTCATGTATGGTGTGGTTATCTCCCAAGTGGGGTATGGAACGGTGTAAAAACGGCTTGAGAAGGTGCTTAAAGGTACCGTTGGAAACGTGGCAATATTTCCAGCCGATCGCACTCTCCAGAATATCTCTAGCTCGTCTGTGGCAGGATATACTGGACTCTCGATACTGTGGGGATGATCTACATGCATTACAGGAGTTTGGTGATAACTCCGAGAAGCTGTAAACGAAGTTGTACTGGCGCTGTAGAGGATTTAATGGTACCGTTGAGCTCAGATTCTTCAGCTCTAGCGGTTGCACTTTTGTAATTTTTCTGATCTGCTCTGTTGAATCACTTGGAGTGATACCCATTTCTATAGGGTACTGATAAGGATGCATCTGAGCTGTGAGGGGTAAATATTTGTTGGGGAGTGGTATTGAATAGTGAATAGTATCTTTGTGACTGCAAACGGATTTACTGATGGATGCACTTTTCAGATTCTTCATAGAGTCTCTGTTGCGCTTTCCATAGATTGTCCATTCCAACGTCGTATTATAGAGTCACACGAGGCACTTATCGTAAACTATAATTTCCACGGGACGATTGAAGGTCGTTTTCCATGCATTTGGGAACACGCTGAATGGTACCGTTTTGATGGGCAGCAGATTTCAAAGACGATGCACTTTTCCGATTCTTTATAACTTGTCTGTGTCACTTGTTCAACAACTTTCACTTTTGTTGTGATCATCGTGAGGCACGAACTATAAGTTGGATAACGGCAGGGTGATAATATTTTACTTGGGCGGATGAATGGGGTCGTGTATGGTATCGTTCTGATCGCAGTCGTATTTTACATATAGTTCTTTGTTGTTCTTGCGGATATCTTTCCAGTAATCATCTCAAATAGCATTCTAAAAACTCTTGAAAAGTTCTAGTCCAACAAAAACAGGAGTTAGAGTGGAGCTATCACAATTCCAAAGAGTGCATCCTCTCGAGGATGAGATTCTGTATCGGATGATACCAGCCAGTTGCTTTTATGTTGGCTGAAAGACCAAATAAATGCTCCGACTGATTTTCGAACACCACTTCACTGCAGGGTAACCAGAATAAAGTCATCTGATCTCTAAATATTTCGACAGGGTAAGTTTGCTTAGTCAGACATACCGGTGGTCGCCGGGACTACGATGTTTTCACGTGATTCTCGTGATTTTCGTGATTCAACCAAGAAGTCGGACTATTCTCGAAGAGGCAAATCCTACGGTTTTGGTTTCATCTTTCTAGCTCAAGTATTCGTGAATGTATGTAGACGTGTGTAGATGGACAAGGTGAAGTTTACAGGGGTTCGATTCGGGACTTGAAAAGACGTCCTTTGGAATATTTGAAAGGACTGTTAGACTCTCTGAAGTTGGGTGATTTAGAATCCGTAGTCAGATTTGGTATTTTCTTACTCTGACCGCTTCAGAAGAGGGTTCATTGGTGATAGTAATCTGAAAACTTTACACGTTGTCAGAGACGTGGATTTGAATAGAATGAGTATTATTAAAGTGGAAACAGAATAAAATCATCATTGTGTATTGATTGCACTCTTTGGATTTCTGATTAATAGCCTAAATCATTCGCTGATATGAAAGTGGATGCTTCATCTTATGCACCTTATTTTGACATTGTATGTTGCCCATTGAAAAGCCATTCGCTGGTTATGTGGATAAAAAAAAACATGACCTCAAGTTTACGGAAGAGTATTGCGACACGAATAAAATAGTTATAAATGTGAAAGTATTTACAATACAACAAGCAGCAAGACATATGGAAGCTCGGTTTTAGACAGATTTCTTCCGAATTTATCAAACGAGAAAAGTCGATACAAGACGCCAAATATGTACACAACACAACTCACCAAGCTAGCAAGTGACAAAGAGACCTAACATTGCAGTCGATTCGAAATCACATTTTGCCCCAGACGCACTCTTCAGATTTTCTTGCAATACCTCTGAATCTGATTTGAAACCCCAAATACTTTTCGCCACCGTGATTACATAATCTCCTCTTGTTCAACTAATCGTCAACTAAAGAGGACGCAAGAGGTCTCTTCAAATCACTTATTTTACATTAAATCTCGCTGGAACTGAGACAACTCACAGAAACATACCACAAGAGTAAAGTGCCAAAATATCCGACTCTCAACCCTCTTAACCAACAAATTATTGGACTACCCCATTTCAACCCTTTACTTGACTCTTCAACTAAACAGGTCTATCTTGCATCCTGATTAAAAACAGAACCAGCTATTCAATCACAATCTAGTAAACAACACTCGCTTTCAGTCACCTCAATCTACCCTCTCCAAGTCCAAACATTCTCACAACTCCAACACTCACGTCTCCAGTCTCCAAAGCCCACTTTATCACAAATCATACCATTTCTTACCCCAGACAAGACTCTGCAGCCACCGCACATCATTCACGCGCTTCCGATACATTCCGTCATTCCACCGGCTTTACTTCTCTCATGATTATATGCTTTCATCATGCCGATCTTTGTTTCCAAAGTTTGCTCACTGTTTTCTTTACAACTCCGCGGATACGTCTTTGATTGAAAAGATAGCACCACCACCGTAACAAGCGACCCCAATTTAGTCCATATCAGCTCCTAAATCTGCCCGAGCTACGCCTGATATTTTTCTACACCCCAAACCTCATGTCAAACTCAGTATTCCCCGGCCAAACTTTGCTCAAACTTATTTCCACAGCAAGATGGGCTGGACATGGTCAGGCAGCTACTGGTTTTAGACAGCGTTTTGAGCGTTGAAATCTCGGCTATTACGTGTCGTTAGCCTGGCTACAAGGGTGTCAAAACAGGGTCAAGTTTTCCCGAAACCAAAACTTTTTTGATGATTCGTTCCACCAACACGAGTGCTATCGAGCTGGAAAGCGATCCACAGTGATTCAGCAAGTGCAGAGAATGTAATACCACTTTCGGCTCCTCCATAGCACCCCTGAAGAAAAAGTTTCCCTCCTACTTCCCCACAATCATGTCAACAACATTTGTAGCAAAGAAAGTGAATCTAAAAGCTAGTTCTAGACCCCATGTTACGTGCATACAGGGAGCGGCACTTTTGGTGGGCATTAGCAGTGTATTATAGGCTTCTTTGTAGGGTTTGAGCCAGACGAAAAGTCGGCTAATGCTTCAAGGGGCTTTCTCGGTGCCCAGACCCGAGTAACGGCGAATTTAACAACGTCAGTAGATTTTCCCGAACCGGGGCTTTCGAATGATAGCATGTTGAGTCATGTCAAAGCGTTTCAGAAACAACACATGCTCCATCCAGCCTAATAATCTACGACACTGTCAGTTCCAGAATCTGTCTCTCCTTAGTCTGTCTAATATCGATCTTATTAATTCAAAACTTTCTCATCAGCCGCTTCGATGACCTTCTCCATCCTTTTACATCTCTTTCAAGTCGACTATACGTGCTTTTATCCAGAAATTCGTATTCGAGTAAAATTTCTCAATTGGGAGCAAAAAAAAAAATAACCACGAAAAACACTATACGCCGGGGTTTATTACAACGTTGGACAGGAAACTTTCCAGACGTCGACGGGACATGTGAGCGGTACCATTGTGATTGGAATCATCTTCCGAACAGAATGCACTCTTCAGAATTAGTGCAGCTAATATGTAGCCGAAAAGAATGAGACATCCAGTCTCGAGGTGTGTAAACGACACTAATGGGAACCAAAGAGAGGTGCAAACGAACGGCTATAGACTGCTGTACATGTCGACATTTGGTCTCAAACTGTTTCAACGAGTTTGGGCCGTTTAGTTCCGTTTTTAGACTTGCTTCAGGGGGGTAGTGGGTCTAAAAAGTGGAGTTGTGGCGCGAAATTGATTTTGGAAAATGCAGCATATTGAGCGGAGTCCGGAGACTCATGTGTCACATGTGACGTCTTCTCAACAGTCATATCCGTGGGATTGGGTTATGGGGCTCTAACGCCATTTGCAGAGTATAAAATCCAGTTCTACGCGAAAAAAAAAAGAAGAAATGGACAAAAATTAGACGTGAAATAAGGCTGGATTAGCCGTCCCTGTAGCCGCAACAAGCCGTGAGGCACAGCCTCATTCTTCGGAAGTCTATGAGGTGCTGTAATTGAGAAAGCTGATATAGCTGTGAAAAGAAAAGGTACAAAGACGGGACCTGGATGGATGATTTCAGCACGATTCAGCGATCCGAACGATGTAATCAGATCCCAAATCGGATAAGCGGTTTTGACGTTGTTGACGTGAATGTGGCTTCTGGATCCGGGTGAAACACGTTGGAGCCAGTGAAGCACTGGAATCTAGGCCAGAGCCATTAAAAGCGCTATCGCCGCACTCGTTCCGTGCTAGCCGATGCGCCAGACCCGTCGGTGGGTCTTTAGCTCTTCTTTTGGCGTTTCCAGTCGCTACCATGCTACATCTGGGTTGCATGTCAAAAGTGGAGGCTTTTGGGGGTCTGGTAAAATTGCGAAAAATAGCAGCCAATTTCGAGCGTGCCAAGAAAGCCGTGCAATATCAGATTATCATTTTCCGACATTTATTTGGCCCCTTTTTGGAGGCCTGAAAAATGTTTCGGATTCGCGAAAAATATGTGTGGCTGCTGGGCGGAAATAAGCTTTGGCAAAAATGTTTAGAGTTGGTGCCGTGCAAATCTTATGTGCAGTAAATTTTTCATCTGTTTTCGGTAAAAATAACGTTCGCTTGGGAGGCCGTTGGGGACGGTATTTGGGGGTGTTGCAGTCGGCTTTTTGAGTAAAAAACACCATCACGGAGTTCGTGACGGCCAGGAGTCCGTACTATCCACCTTTCAGCTTCACAACTCCCCAAACGCGCGTTTTGGACACGTCATATTTTGTTCTTCTTTTCTCCGTTATCTCCTGCAATCAAGGTTTTCCTGCTCGTCTGACTGGTGATGTCCAAGCGACATTTGACGTAAACAGCCAGCGAAAAGAGACAGCTGGGCACGTCCAGAGAGCTTAGCCCGCGGCTGGGAGCGCGTCACTTGACGAAACCGGGTGGTTTTTTTTTTTTTTTCCCCCCCCTACTTTCAGTAATTTTTATCTTACCCTAATAACACCACTCCCACTCTTAGTTTGGACGACCTTATGCTGCGCAAGGCTGACATCTTTAATAACACACCCAATAGACTAATGAGAAAAAAAGAAATACCGTGAGGGAAACGGCCCAGAACACGGCCGAAATGGAACTTGCGGAATGGGCCCGACTCTGAGACTGGCGCCAAGACACGGCACTGGAGGATATCGGAAAAACCGACTTTGCCTCTTTGTTTGCGGCTGCATGCCAAGACTCCACAGGCATGTGTGGGTCCACATGATAAGTGGGTAGCAAGGGACGGGCCAAAAAAAAAAAAAAAAAGGGACCTCGGAAGACGCCTATCAGCGAGAGTACCGTTTGCGAGGCGAATTTAGTGCCGTTAGCTGTATGGTCAGAGATAGCACCAGTCGTATCGTATCGGAATCGTACGTCCGTAGTGTGCTTTTGAAGCGTGAGGTTTGGACAAGAAAAAAGTGTAAGTTCAGCTGGAGATGGGGGAGGAGGTGGTGTGATAAAATCAATGATCCAGTACTCTGATAGGAGCAAGAGCGGTACCAATGATTTCACGACGCTCTTCTGAACAAGACATGCTCCTTAGATTCTCAATCGAGCCCCTTGACCGTTCTGTAGCACACCCCTCATCTATCACTGCCAACACCAAGGGGGGACCCTTACTTTGCTAAACTCCAACCCAAAAGACAACCAAACCAACTCCAAAAGAACCCCCACAATCTCGCAAACCAACGTAGCTCCCGGCTATAGGCGATTGGCCCCCTCAAACAGCCCGGAACAGCTAATCGCCGTTCGCTACCTTCCCCACATGCAAAATTCGAAAAACGGCACGGAGAACAAAGACAAGAATCAAGGTTCCGTTCAAAACCTTAACCACCAACCCTATGTGCAGCGTATATGAAGACGCAAAACCTCCCCTTCCTCTTTCGAAAACCACCCGCTACACGCCATGGACCCCAAGAGCGAACTGCCACACGACGTGGCTGCCCACGACATGGCTGCCGACACCGTGCACACCACCCACATTACCACCAACACCTCCGACGACGTGGTGTCGGTGCCATCGTACAACTCTGAGTCGTCGCTGCACGATGACAAGAAGGATGGCGTTACCACCACCGTCAACGCCCTCGGCCCCGAGCCCACCGAGGAGGAGATGCTCACTCTGCGACGAGTGTCCGACTCGCTGCCCAAGGCCGCGTGGATGGTCGCGCTGGTCGAGCTGGGTGAGCGGTTCACCTACTACGGTATCACCGGTCCGTTCCAGAACTACATGCAGCGAAAGCGAGGCTTTGGCGAGCATGCTGGAGCCCTGGATCTCGGCCAGTCGACCGCCTCGGCGCTGTCGTATTTCTTCCAGTTCTGGTGTTACGTCACACCCATCCTGGGAGCCATCATTGCCGATACGTGGTGGGGAAAGTACAAGACGCTGTTTGTGTTTGCCATCATCTATGTGCTGGGAAACCTTATTCTGTTTGTCACCTCGCTGCCCACATCGCTTGATGCAGGTGCCGGTCTGGGCGGTCTGGTCACCGCCATGATTGTCATTGGTCTCGGTACCGGAGGTATCAAGTCCAACGTGTCGCCGCTGATTTCCGAGCAGTACACCAACACCAAGTTTTACATTCGAACTCTCAAGACCGGCGAGCGGGTCATTGTCGACCCCAACGTGACCATCCAGTCGATTTTCATGATCTTCTACATGTGCATCAACGTCGGCTCTCTGTCTGCCATTGCCACCACTAACCTTGAGCGATACGTGGATTTCTGGGCCGCCTACCTGCTCCCCTTCCTCTTCTTCTTTGTGGCCATTGCCGCCCTGATCCTCGGAAACAAGTACTACGTCAAGCGACCCCCGTCGGGATCCGTCATCCCTCAGGCTTTCCGAGTGCTGTTCATGGCCCTCAAGAAGAAGAACTTTGACAACGCCAAGCCCTCCATTCGAGCCGAGCAGGGCGAGGAGGACGTCCCCTGGACTGATCTTTTCGTGGACGAGGTTCGACGAGCCTTCATTGCTTGCAAGGTCTTTGTCATCTACCCCATCTACTGGGTCGTGTACGGCCAGATGCTGAATAACTTTGTGTCCCAGGCCGGCCAGATGCAGACCCACGGTATCCCCAACGATATCATGCAGAACATCGATCCTCTTGCCATTATCATTTTCATCCCCATCATGGAGAAGTTTGTGTACCCCGGACTCCGACGAGTTGGCATCAAGATGCGGCCCATCACCCGTATCACCCTCGGCTTCATGTTTGCTTCTTGCTCCATGGCCTACGCCGCCATTGTCCAGAAGATTATCTACTCTGCTGGACCCTGTTACGAGTCCCCCGGAGCCTGCCCCGCTGCCCTCCTTCCCGATGGCGAGCACTATGCACCCAACAACGTGCACGTGGCTGTGCAGACCCCCGCTTACGCATTTATTGCTCTTTCTGAGATTTTCGCCTCCATTACCGGTCTGGAGTACGCCTACACCAAGGCTCCCGCCTCCATGAAGTCGTTCATCATGTCCATCTTCCTCTTCACCAACGCCATTGGTGCCGCCATTGGTATTGCTCTGTCTCCCACTGCCAAGGACCCCAAGCTCATCTGGACCTACACCGGTCTTGCTTGTGCTTCTTTTGTTGCTGGCTGGATTGTCTGGTTTGGATACCGACATCTCAACGCCGTTGAGGACGAGCTGAACATTATCGACGCCGAGTACACGGCTGAGCTCAATGCCAACATTCTGAACAAGAAGGAGCAGGATGATTTGGAGCGAAACGAGAAGAACCACAAGACTGCCATTGTCGAGGAGGCTGTCGAAAAGGTGTTTTAATTTAGGATAGCATATATTTATTATATTAATGTACATATTTGGTGAAGTAGCACTGGAGGAGATGTTTCGAAATGAAACTCCTATATAATGCGGGGTATAAATCCAAAATCTTATTTATTAAGGTAATATATGGGACAATATTTCTCTGGACGTTTTATTGCTGGAACATATTGGATGATATAGTGGTAATAAGGCGATGAGACTGATTTAAATGATACCAAATATCACTTGTTCGTATGCTATGTTATTGTAAGAAATACTGAGAGTTAGTGCCGATCTTTTAGTGCTGAATTGAAGTCATCCATTATTACATACCTGAGAGTTAGTGCCGATCTTTTAGTGCTGAATTGAAGTGAGGAGCAAATCCTTCCCTCCTCGCTTCCAAGTCCCACATCGTCACCCTAACCCCAGAACTTAAATACTTCCAAATCCTTACAGTTATTATAAATGTCACGACTTTCAAGTGGTGACAACCTTATATATTCTATACTATATGGCGACGAATAGTGTCAGAATGAGCAATAGAACGATGATACAACTAATTTGAGCGTAACAAGGACATTCTTCCCTTTCTAATGATACCAAAAACTTGACCTTTTTTCGTTGGGCACAGTGAGGATGTTTTGGTTTTCACCAAAAAAATTCATCTATCAGCTCAAAAGAAGTATCATTCGATAGATAAAAGCTGGCTTAGTTCATCCCACCTAGTGCTGTTCTTCCAACACTTTTGTATCACCCACTAAAGACGTCTAAGCACATATTTAAGCTTGTCTAAATGCTCTAGAATCCCAAGCTCAACTAAAAACATCCACAACTTGTCTTCCAGCCATCTAACCACCAGGAAACTCTTACCATTGTGGTCGCATTGATCATCTAAATGTCTTCATACAACTTTCAAATTGCCTGAGGCACTTTTCGGTGAACTAATATATTGACCCATTTTTTTCAACAAAACATACCATAAACCTCATCCCATACCCCACACTATCAATTGAACCCTTTTTCTTCTCAAAATACCACCCCATAAAGACGTTATATCCCTCACCAAACACGCCATATTTTTTCTCATGTCCTAACCCTAAACAGCCAAAAACCCAACTAACCCTAAACCTATTCTGCCCTAAACACCCGCCAATCACATGACCGCAAGCCAAGATGCGTGCCTCCACTTGCCCAATCACATGACAAAGGCCCCGGGCCAGCCTCCAAATGAGCCATTCACGTGACTTAAATAGGCACATCACGTGACTAGGAAACACCTCAAAGAAAAGAAATAGAGCGCCAGCCGTCCCAAAATGCACATTCCACTGGAATCACTGCCAAATTGCCTCTGTTGCCGCCCCCTCACCTGACTTACCCGGACACACGTGCAGGTTACCCTGTTGTCATGTCACATGAGCCCATGAGCTATTAACAACAGAGGCCACCACTGTAGCTACAAGGGGAATATTACCCTGATTCGGTTTCATGTGACTAGCAAATGAAAATCACTACCCAACAATACCAGTAACCAGTCTCCAATATGTGCCTGAGAGCTGTTGTTGCCATGTCCGCAAACCGGGCACGTGCAAATAAGGTTTATGGAATGTTACGCAGCACGGCCGGGTAACTATTTGTCGTGCCGTTCACGTGAGGAAAAAGCACGTGCCGCTCACGTGAGGAGAGAATAGAAAGTGCCCAAAAATGGCTCCATTGAATTTCACGGCCCCAATTACCCCATGGGCGCTTTCCCGAGCCCGTGACTGGCCCGCTGCCTCAACCGCCGCCCCACCAAATTACATTTCAGTTTGGCTTCATGTGACTTCATGTGACCAGCAGCTCCCAACACATATATAACCCTTTTCCCCGGTCACGTTATGATAACGCAGCACCGGTCACGTTACCCAGAACACAGCAACGCGAAATATCTCCACCATGGCTCGACGAACACGATCTTCCGTCGACGAAGACGAACACATGACCAAGCGGCTCAAGGAGGAGGTTTCCATGGTCAGCGAGGAGGCCATTGACGACGATGAGGGCGACAAGGAGGATATCAATGAGGCGGATGCCGTGGCGGCAGTGGCAGCCGTGGCGGCGGCTGTGCAGCAGGAAAAGAAGGAGGAGGAGGAGATGGACGAGAGCGTCAAGGCAGCGGACGTGTTGCGTGCAAGTCTGGCGCAGCACAACGAGAGCGAGGCCGGAAATCACGTGACTGGCAACAACGAGCAGCAGCTTGCCGGAGGTCACGTGACCGGCGGCACGCATGTGTCTGACCAGGCTCAGCAGCAGCAGCAGCAACAGCAACAGCAGCAGCAACAACAGCAGCAGCAGCAGCAACAGCAGCAGCATGAGGCACATGTGCAGCCCCACCACGGTTTGACTTCCATCAACCAGCAGCACCAGCAGCACGCTGCTCAGGCGGCGGCCGTTGCCTCTGCGGCCTCTGCTGCTCCCTCCGCAGCCTACGACATGGACATGTCCGGCCACTACAACTCCATGGGTGGCAACTCGGGCCAGAAGCCGCCGGTGGGCAGCGAGCAGTGGCACCAGATGCGTCGTGACAACCACAAGGAGGTGGAGCGGCGGCGACGAGAGACCATCAACGATGGGATCAACACTCTGGCGGAAATCATTGTCACGGCGGAAAAGAACAAGGGCCAGATTCTCAAAAACGCCATTGACTACATCAAGCAGATGAAGGACGACGACGAGGAGCGCACCCAAAAGACGGCGATGGAGAAGTTTGCGCTCATGAACCAGGTCAGCGAAACCACGTCGCAGAACAACCGGCTGAAAATCGAGCTCCAGCGGGCCTGGAGAGAGGCCGAGACCTGGAAGTCCAAGTACATGGAGGTCAAGGGCGAGGAGGAGAAGAAGGATTAGCGGGGTTGTCGCTTTGTTTGGGTTGGTGTATTTTTATGTATGAATTTATTGTTATTGAATGACGGGGAACCGTAGTTGTAGTTATCGAGGGGCCTTGGCGGAGTGGCTGTTAAGTGATGCTCGATCCGAGAGAGGTATTGACGGCTAGAGTGTTTCGCGAACGCCAATAGTGGTATCTGTATGTTGTGTCGTAGACTGCGGACATGTCCACCCAGGTGACCCCTTGGACCACATGACGGTTTGGACCACTGGGAACACTAAGAAGATCCAGTGCAACCACAGGGCCACTTGGCACTGGTCCATCCAGGCGATCACCTATTCCACCCAGATACCCAGACAACCCCTGACAACTGCACACACAAAATCCACAAACTCACCAAATTTCCCCAAACTCACAAATCTCCACAAACTCACGCTGACCTCAAATGAGTAGCTCTAACCTCCGTCTGTGGCTTGGGTACGATGCTCAGTCTTACCTCCGTCTGTGGCTTGGCTACCCTGCTTACTCTAACAACCTCTGACATGACAGGGGAGGTTGACTCGGGCACTCTTGACGGGTGATTGCCCGTAACCAGATTCTCACCAGATTCTCACCACCAGATCCGTATTCGAAATGTGGCGCCGTTACACCCGCCATGTCGTGGGTAGTGTGGGGTTGAGCCCAAGGGGATACAGGGCTTCTTATAAATACAGGGTCATGCACGATTGAGTTTTTGGCGCACATGGGCACATGTGAAGATGCATAATCTCCAGGCCGGTAGTGGAGCGATTAGTGGTCAGATTTGAGATTGGAAAAGGGGAGTGTGCTTGTCCAAATCACGAAAGTAGGCTGTGTTCTTCATCCAGCGCTGACTGGCAGTTGTCGCGATTTCCCAACTCGTCCGACAGGTCAAGTAATGCGTTTATGCGTCGATGAATATTATCATGCATGTCCAGATGCGTGTCCTTATCTCATTTGGATTGAAGTTGGAAAACGGAATCAGAAATCAGCATCTGAAAATCAGAAATCAGCAACATATGAAGTGTTCATGTCTTTCGGAGTTTTTAGAGCCGATAGCGTCTTCCATAAACTACATGCTTTCGATGATTCTTCATTTTGATCCAAGTGTGGATCGTCTGACCTGCTTCCAATACCTGTCTTATCACCTATTTCAGCCAGTTCAGTATCTACAGCCTCAAGTCTTTGCCGCAACAAACATTACAAATCTACAGCTGTTTCTAGAACACACCCATGGCTGTGCCAGTCAACGTATTTCTTTTTCTGGTACCAAGGCGCGAAAACTGCGCACTACTTTTAGCTTAGCACTTCAACGTTCACCTAGTTGATTTGTACCTGCTACTTAGTTCTTGCATCTCATACCGACTGAGGACTACGACTACAATTCACATGCTTCTCAGCTCTGCACATGATGCCAAGAGATGGTCATTACGCAACGTCTACAGAAACAAAAAACGCCGATACGTCAAGCACAAGACAATACACTGGTGCAGTGGTTGTTTTGCGAAACACAAATCTTCTTGTCGCCCGAGTCCTGAGGAAAAGCGTAGCCAGACAGCCCGGGACCCGAATAACACTGAGAAATGACCTTGTTGGCGTTTCTGCGAATCCACTGACCGCCCAGACAGCCCGAGGAGCCCGCTCGCACGATGCAGTCCAGATAGTAGAAAGATATGTTGCAGTAGGGCGTGGCATCATCTTTCAGGCTGTTGACAATCTTGTTGCAGTTGTAATCTTGGGCCTTGTTAATGTTGGAGCAGCACACTCGGTTGGTACCCTGGCCAGCCTTCCAGCCGCGTTTGGCGAGCTGACGTTTTCTGCTTTTCACGCAATTGTAGTTTTTCTGCCATTCTGTGTCGTTGAAAAACTTCACGGCGTTTTCGATTCCGTTCTCACGCTCGTAGTCGTTAAGAATCTCGGAGTTGGCGGGGCCGTTGTCGATCACGAGTCGGTACCAGTCGTTGGCCAGCGGGATTCTGTCAATGTCGTCGTTGCTCATGTCGACGTAGTTGATGACATTACCGTAGTCGTGTATGGATGAGCTTCTCTTGGCGAGAAGCTGGGGCACATCTACCTGGTCGTAGTAGCTGCTAAAGTAGTGGCTCTGGCCTGCCAGAACCGCGGTCAGCATGACTAGCAGCGGTACCAGTCTCATTATTGCTCATGGTGAAAGCTGTCCACGAGCAAAATTATATAGACACGTATTGGTGAGGCAGACAGGGTTATTATATAGATATTGGATGCCACGTGTCTATACAGCGTGGACGACAGGTCAAGTGCACTGTACGAACAAAGATGGGTGTATTGAATACGTGTCTTTTATTGGTTCTCAGGTGTCATTCACGTTATTAATTCACGTCATGACTGAGGGGTTCGCCATTGTTCTTTCCTTTCATATTTATTATCATCAATTTGATTTCTTTTTCAGATGGTTTCAGGTTTTTCTTATGGCGATCTAATCCAAGAGCTGTATCCAATTGAACCGATAATTTTCAGATCATCACCCCATGGATGTGACACTAAACCTGAATCTATGACGCTCTCCGCACGTATTTCGCATCATACAACCACACAATCTCCTACAGCACGTCCTGTAACAAGTGCTTCGCCTTAACCAGATGCCAGGATACTCTAGTTATTCTAGCCAACTCTCCATCCATATGTACATTACTCTACTTACTCTCGTCAGTTGGGAACCTCCAAATCAACATTGAAAACCATGAGACCCTCGTCGGCGGCAGAAAGCGCTCCACGGAGGAAAATCTTCTGCTGAACAGGGTCCATGACAGCGCACATGGAAGAGCCGGCGTAAAGAACGTCGCCCTGCTCAAAACCCACACGGTTGGCAGTCACCATGGTCACGGGGAAGTCCAGGTCAGTGTCCTGGTTCCACACGGGGTGCAGCCGCTCGATCCAGTACTGCAGGGTGTCGACGATGGGCAGCTTGTTGGTCACGTCGGCCACGTAGTCGTGGAACATGGCCAGGTCCTCGTCCTTGTACTTGGGCGCCTCCACGGGTTCGGTGATGAGTCCCTCCAGCGTGCTCTGGCCGTGCAGCATGGTGCACCGGTGCACAGCCGCGGCTCGCAGCTCGCCGTTGTTCTTCTCCTGTTCCGCAGTCATGGAAATACTCTCGGACGACTTGACGGGTACCAGCGAGGGGCTCTTGGAGTGGGTCCAGGCCATGGGCAGCAGTACCAACGGCACCCGGTTGTCCTTGACGCTGTTGCCAAACTCGTAGGCCGTGGGCGGCGCCTCGAACTTGTAGGGGTTGATGTCCATGCAGATGCCGACCTGGAACCGCAGTGGCACCGCTCCGGACAGGCTCTCAAACGGGCCAAACGTCTTGAACCCGTCGCCCTCGGACATGCCCATCTCCTCGTCCGCAGTGTACAGGAACGTCTTGCGGTAGTTGAGAAGAATGTCGCCCGCGGGGCTCACCAGCGCCACCGAGTTGTAAGTTTTGTCGCCGTCGGCTTCTGGGTACCCCACCATGACATGGGAGTTGATTCGGGCAGCGGTGTCTTTGGCCCACTGCACAGAAGGGCCTGACGTGGCACTTTCTCGGAACGGAGCAAGTGCGTCGGCGCTCTGGAAGCTGTAGCCCGTGAAGGACATTTCCGGGAGCATGAGGAGGTCGATTTTGGCCTTTTTCTCTTCCAGAAACCGGTCCACCACGCCGCTGGCGTTTTTCATGTTTTCCTGCACCCGGCCCATTTCCGGCTTGAGCTGGAGGGTGCCGATTTGCAGGTTCAGGGGTGTTGTGGCGGTTGCAGTGGTAGCCATGAGTCGTACGGAAGCTGGCAGACGGGGTTTACCCCGAATTGATCGCACAAACGATTGTAGTGACATGGGGGGTTGTCAGTATTTTAGGTTCTTTTTTAGCAAGACACAAGCACGTGACTACCCACATGACAGGACATGAAGAAGGCGGGGGTTGGCATAGCTAGCAATCCGAAGACGGGGATGAGTTTCGAATTGGCTGGCGGTTGCAATGGTATTGCTGTTATGTCGATAGGAGGTATATTGGTGTTTTTGAGATGCGGCTAATGGCTGGGGTATGGGTGCAGATGCAGATGTACTACTTATAGATGAATGTGCTTATGATGTATGTTCAGGGCATCATGTTTATTTATTTGGTCTCTTGTCACGAACAATGAGTATTGATTTGAGTGTGCATTGTCAGTATGTATGTGCTGTACGTGCTGTAAGGTATTTCTCATTTGAAATAACCACATCTTATCTTATCGGGTAAGGTTCATTTTATTGATTGATTTGAGAGGTCATATTTTCAATTTCAATTTGATCTCAGAAATGATACACTTTGGGTTGAGATCACAACCATCGAGTTAGAGGACGTCGTTGTCGAGAAATGAGAATTCTGAAGAGTGCATTCTGCTCAACGCGGAATTCCGCTTCGAATGGTACTATATATATCCATAAAAATGTCCCAGAAGTAATCTTCACTGTGTAGTCTGAATCATTTCTGAGACAGCATGGTGAGACATAATGGTGAGACAGCACTGGTGAGACAGAAACGGTGCATCACGTGACTTAGTAGAGATGGCGATTCTACGACACTAGTCAGGCAGTGATTTGTTGTCTAACATTTCTGCGCAAATTTATTTGTAATTTTTTCAATTTTCAATTTTAATTTTTTGACACCGCACGGCACAGCATTACGAGCGATAATGCAGGTTAATTAGGGGAGGCAGGGGTGAAGATAAAAGAGCGATTCCTGCTGAAAAACAAAAACTAGATAAGCCAGTAGAATCAGAATAGAAGTCCAAGTAGAATGTCCTTTCAAAATCTCTTCTAGCGTCTCTGAAGCGCTATTAAACACCCACTATGTTATGACACTCGCCCATCTTTCATGTGACACTACCCTGTAGGTATGATAATAGGACTCGACGACTCAATTTTACCGCTAATGCAGATCAAGAGGTACCGTTGCAACTGTCAAGAGCTACAGAGTCAGGCCACAGTCTTGGATTACCCAAATTTCACTTATCCTCCATAATGCACCCATCCTCCTAGTATCACACACTTATGCCGTTTTAGACCATGCCAAAACTCGCTGGTCCGGGAAAAACGGTAGCGTGCGGTAGCCCCACACCGTGCAGATGCACCAAAAAAGTTTTCTCCTGCTTTCGCAACCGTTGTAGTCGCTGTTTTTCTCTGCCCCGGGTTTGCCAATGTCTGATATTTTTTGTCTCCAGCCAATGACAAACGGCCAGTCGCAATTTAGCAATTAAAGCCGGTTATCAGGGTTTCGTACAAACAAGGTTTATTGGGGATTTTCGGAGTCCGACGGAGTCCGATGGCGGCATGGCAGCACACGGCGTCGAGAGTGGCGAATGTGGATGAGATTGGAGCCGTGGCGTCCGACGGCCATTGGGTGCTCAAACCGCGACGTATTCGCTGGCTAGAGGAGTCACGTGATAGCCACCGAGCCGCCGCAGTCGCCACCGAGACCCACACTGCAGACAGGATGCCTGTGATGGCTGCTGTCTACAGGTGTGCGCACTATCGCTTACAAATGGGACGAATGGGTGGGCCAGATAAGGTTAGTGCGGGTGGGGAGTTTGGGGGAGTGTCAGGTGGTAGGCGAGAGCGATATCGAGATTCTGAAAAGACAACTATGTAGCTGAGAATGAGGGTTACACTACTGTGTTTTCATATCTCGTTTTTCACCACCCAACCTCCCACCATGTCAGCCTGCCCCCGCCGAGAAACCAAACTCTAGTGCCATCAAAGTCCCAAACTTAAACGCAGTTGCTGGTGCCGTAGCCCCAGCCATTCATATAGATGTGACGGCGCTCCATCTAGTCTGGAAAGATCTCTGGAGTGAACGCGACCCAGCATCCAGCACACACGGTCCATGTCACGCAACTACAGACTGCTGTCGCCGTTGGTGGGCACCAAGGTGCCTCCGATCAGGGACGACAGTGAGCGGGAGGATTTTCCCGAGGAAAAGGCTTCCATTTGGTCGAAAATGACTTGGAGTTGGCTGAATCCGTTAATGAAGGTGAGTTTGAGGAGGTGGTGGAGGAGGTGGTGGACATGATGTGAAGGCGGTAATGTTGTTGTCATGGTGGTGGTTTTGGTGTTGTGGTTATGGTGGTTTGGTCAAGGCGGCTGTGGTGATTTTGGTTAAGGCGTTTGGTGACCCTCACTCAACGTCCTGACTCACTCAAGACTGTTTGAAAGTTCATTCAGGCGCGGGAGGCGGTGAGTTTCAGATGACTGACGACCGACTGTGACCTGACTCATCTGCTTCCAATGGTTCACGGGCATGACTCTGGGTCGTTTTGGGGTGGTTTCTTTTTGGGTTTTTTTTCTGCAGTGCGGGTACAAATACCTTCTGTTGCCGTGCACAAACCAGAATCATCTCAGCCGTCCAACTTGACCCCATCACAGGCCACTTGTCGGTCGCTCGATGAGTCTTCTCACCTTGCTGTTTTCATGTCCTCATTGCACGATTAAGCTCTTGGCAAACTCTGTGTGGAGAGGACTCATGAGGCAGGCACTGGGCCGTCAGACGGTGGAAGAGTCACCGTGGCAGATAATACCAGTTACTACCATCGAGTCACCATCCAGTCACATGCAACATGTCACCATAACCAAAAACCAAACCAAAACGAGAATTGGCGCACTACTTATAGACAGGCTCATTACACTGTATGGTTTCAATTTGACCTGTCAGATGCAGCTCTTGTTATCAGTCCTTATTATCAGTCCTTGTTTTCAGTCTCTGTGCTTCTTTCTTGGTTTCAGTCACTGTTTCTTTCTTGTCATCAGTGCTTGTCAGGACTACCACCACACAGAAACATGCTGCAATCTCAATCTCTCTCCAACATAACTAACACAGGTCGGCTACCTACGCCCAATCAACCAGGAGGATCTCTGGAAGATCACAGGCTCCTACCGAGCCGAGGAAATGACGGACAAATTCGAAGCACATTTGGAACGAATTGTCGCCAAACACGTGGCGAAATACAAGGCCAAACGCGCAAAAGCCGACCCCAGCTTTGACCCGGAAAAGTTCGAGTACGACCCCATGGACCCCGAACAGGCCCCCAAGTACGCCATCATCTTTGCGCTGCTCGCCACCTTCCGCTTCCGCTTCTGGTGGTCCGCCGCCTGCAAAATCATCTTTGACTGTGCACAGACACTGAACCCGCTCGTGTCGCGACAGCTCATCAAGTTTGTGGGTGAGCGCTACACCGGCAACCCCCCAAGCATCGGCAAAGGTGTCGGATACGCCATTGGAGTGACGCTCATGATTGCCGTGGCGTCCTACTTTATGAACATGATGCTGTACTACTCCATGATGATGGGCGCCCAGTGCCGAGCCGTGCTCAGTCACAGCATCTACAAAAAGAGCCTCAATCTGTCGGCCAAAAGTCGGCTCAAGTACACAAACGGTCAGATTACCAATTTGCTCGGTACCGACTGCCACAAGGTCGACTTTTGTCTGGGCTTCTTCCACTTTTCCTGGACCTTCCCCGTGTCCATGGCCATCGCTATTGTCATTCTCATTGTCAACCTGGGCCCCGCAGCCCTCGTTGGTATTGCCGTCATCATCATCTGTATCTTCGCTGTCGCCTTTATCATGCGCACTGTCATGAATCAGCGTCGAATAGTCACTGCTCTTACCGACAGGCGTATCAGCATGATGAAGGAGATCCTACAGAGCATGCGTGTCATCAAGTTTTACGCCTGGGAGATGCCCTACAAGGAAAAGGTGATGGAGATTCGACGCGAGGAGCTCAAGGGCGTCAAGAAGATGCTGGTGATCAGAAACGCCCTCAACGCCATCTTTGTGGGTGTGCCGACTATTGCCAGTATGCTTTCGTTTGTGGTCATGTTCAAGACCGGCCGAGATCTCGACCCCGCCAAGGTCTTTTCGTCTCTGTCGCTCTTCAACCTCCTGCGAATGCCGCTCATGCTGCTGCCCCTGTCCACCTCCACGTCCGTTGACGCTTTTGTGGCTCTCCGGCGAATTCAGGGATTTCTCTTAGCCGACGAGCTGAAGAACTACATCATTGAAGATCCTTCTATCAAAGAAGACGGCTTTTCCATTCAGCTCAAGGACGCGTCTTTCAAGTGGAGAGATGACGACGACAAGGTGGTAGACAACGATAAGCCCACAGAAGTCAAGGGCGTCAAAGACGACACCGAGAACGAGTCATCTGAGGCTTCGGAGAAGCCCTACAAAGGCGAAAGTCACATCAAACATGACTCGCCGAATCTCAACCCGGGAGGAGCTCTCACAACCACAGCTTACAACATTGACAATACCAGCATCACCGAGACTGCCGACAGCGAGTCTTCCAATGGCGAGACATTTACTGGACTCACAGACATTAATCTGGATGTTCCCACAGGCTCATTTATCGTCATTACCGGTGCTGTTGGCTCCGGAAAATCTTCCCTGCTGGCCGCTATTGCCGGCCTCATGGTGAAGACCTCTGGTTCAGTGACAGTGGCTGGAGAAATGATCTTCTCGCCATCGCCTTGGGTTCACAATGCCACCATAAGAGACAACATTCTTTTTGGCCAGCCATTTGACCAAGCAAAGTACGACAAGGTTATCGACTGCTGCGCTTTGCAGCGTGACTTTGAAATTCTACCCGGAGGAGACGCAACTGAAGTGGGAGAGCGAGGCATCACCCTGTCTGGTGGCCAAAAAGCCCGAATCTCGCTAGCCACCATGGCATACAGAAACCCTGCCATCATTCTGCTGGACGATGTTCTGTCGGCTGTCGACTCACATGTGGGCAAGCACATTATGGAAAAGTGCATTTTGGACCACATGGGCAGTAGCACACGGTTGCTGGCGACCCACCAGCTGTCTCTGATTGACTCGGCCGACAAGATTATCTTTCTTGATGGCTCTGGAACTATCAAGGTTGGTACAGCTGACGAGCTCAAAAAGACCGAACCTGAGTTTGCGCACCTCATGGAGTTTGGCAGCAAACAGGAGGAGGAGGAAGAAGAGGAGGTGGCTCCCTACGATCTGCCTCTTGATACAGCCGTGTCGCGAGTGTCACGAAACTCTTTTCAGGAGCTTGAGGTGGTCAAGTCTGGAGAGGTTATGGATGCCGAGACTCCCATTGTGGATGAGCTGACTCGAGCTGCTACAATTTGTTCTCTGCACGAGCGAGACCAGAAGAATGCCTCTGAAACCGTGGTTGAGGTTTCTGGAGATCCGGCGTCGTCTCAGGATAAAACTAATGCTGGAAAACTCATCCAGACTGAGGGCAGGAGTGTCAAGGCCGTCCCACTCAAGGTGTACCTCACGTACATCAAGTATGGAGGTGGTTTCCTCGGATATGCCATTTTGCCTCTGTTTCTGGCGCTTCTCATTATCGCAGTGTTTGTCATGCTCTTCACCAACGTGTGGCTGTCGTACTGGACCGAGGGCAAGTGGCCACAGTACTCCGCTGGCATGTACATTGGTATTTTTGTCATGTTTGGTATTCTCACCTGCGTGTTGTTTTTCCTGTGTTTCTACACTCTGACGACCATTGGTAACAATGCCACTTCCAAAATGCACATTGACGCCGTTGACGGTATTCTTCACGCTCCCATGTCCTTTTTTGACACTACTCCTCTTGGTCGAATAATGAACCGATTTAGCAAAGACACAGACACCATGGACAATGAGATTTCCGATCAGACTCGACTGTTTCTGCTTACTCTTTCGCAGATTATCGGTATCATGATTCTCTGTATCATCTACCTGCCGTGGTTTGCCATTGCAGTCGGTCCTCTGCTGTTCATCTACCACTGCATTTCTTCTTACTACCGAAGTACAGCCCGAGAGGTCAAGAGACTGGACTCTGTCAACCGAAGTCACGTCTTTTCGCACATGCAGGAGTCGCTTACTGGTGTTTTCAACATTGCTGCTTACGGCAACAAGCTGACTTTCATCAAGAAGAACGAGTGGGCCATTGACAACATGAACTCGGCCTACTTTCTGACTATTGCCAACCAGCGATGGCTGGCTTTCCGAGTCGATCTTGTTGGTTTCTCGCTTTGTTTTGTCATTGCCATGCTGTCTGTAACCGGTCAGTTTAGCATTTCTCCTTCGGCCGCTGGTCTTGTGCTCTCCTACATTCTGCAAATTGTCGGCATGATGACCCTCATGGTCCGAGAGAGTGCACAGGTAGAAAACAACATGAACACTGTCGAGCGAGTCTTCCAGTACTCTTACGATGTTCCTTCCGAGGCTCCCAGTCACATTCCCGAGACTGCTCCTCCGGAGAGCTGGCCCGCTGGTGGTGGACTCAAGTTTGAGGACGTCAGCATGAGCTACCGACCTGGCCTGCCCCTGGTGCTCAAGGACATTAACATTAATGTCCTTCCCGGTGAGCATGTGGGTATTTGTGGCCGAACTGGAGCAGGAAAGTCGTCCATCATGAATGCTCTGTATCGTCTCAGTGAACTGAGCTCTGGTAAAGTGGAGATTGATAATGTCGACATTTCCGCCATTGGTCTCAACGACCTTCGGTCCAAGCTGTCCATTATCCCCCAGGATCCTGTTCTTTTCAATGGTACCATTCGATCAAACATTGATCCTTTTGGCCAGCGAGACGATGCTCAGCTGTGGGATGCCTTGCGACGATCGTGGCTTGTGGAGGAGGGTGACGCGGCACGTCTCAAGGCTGGAGGAGTCGACAACAACATGGTCAAGTTCCATTTGGACCAGCATGTGGATGAAGACGGCTCCAACTTTTCGCTTGGAGAGCGGCAGCTGTTGGCTCTGGCTCGAGCTCTGGTTCGAATGAGCCGAATTCTCATTTTGGATGAAGCCACGTCGTCCGTGGACTACGAAACTGACGCCAAAATCCAGTCGACCATTGTGCAGGAGTTTGCTCATTGCACCATCTTGTGCATTGCCCATCGTCTGCGAACTATTCTCAACTACGACAAGATTATGGTATTGGACGCCGGTTCGATTGTGGAGTTTGACACGCCGTATAGACTCTATATTAAGGACGGTGGAGTGTTCCGTGGCATGTGTTTGCAGAGTGGAATCACTGAGGAGGACTTTCCCATGGAGAGGAGAGTGGTTTAAGGGTAATAGTAGGGTATTTAATTATTGTTAGCATAATGCATTATTGAATTGTAACTTGGGAAGCTGGTGTTATCTACGTCCCCACTTTTTTGACTCGTACATTGTACACTGAGTGATTTTTCTCATGCAGAGGAATTTTCGTTAAAAAAGGAGTGATGTTGGATATATTTGGAGGTGATGAGCCAATTGAGGTCTATGTTTTGGTCTCATGTCGAGGCGCGGTGAGTACCACCCTCTTAGAGTGGCCTCGGATGCGTTGTGTTATTGATGGCATTGCGACCGAGTAGCTCGGTACTCTTTACTGCTCAAACAAGCTCTTGTCCGAGGACTCCTCGGGAACAACATACTTGCGGATAAACAAACACAGCTTGTCCCAATACTCGGGCTGCACCAGAGTGTCGTTGTGGGTGCCGTGAGCAAAGAACTCGACGACCTTGACGTCGGCAGGACACAGCTCAATCAGCTCCTTCATGTGGTCCGGAGGCACAATCTCGTCCTGCAGACCAGACAGAAACATGGTGGGAATCTCGGGGTTAATGAGCGGCATGAGCTTGTACGACTCCCACTTTTGGTGGCACAGCTTTGCAAACGGCGCGGCAAACGGAAGCACGTAGCCAATGAGCCGTGGAATCGACAGAAATGTGTTTTCCAGAATCAGGCCCTTGATGATGCTGTCCTTGCCGCTGCCAAAGGCAGACGCCATGTAGATTGCCACGGCACCACCTAGCGAACGACCGTAGAGCACCAGCGACGTGCTGCCGATCTGGGGATGGCTCTTGAGGTAGTTCATCAGTGCTCGGGCGTCGGTCTTGATGCCCGTCTCCGACGGCTTGCCCGAGCTCAGTCCGTACCCTCTGTACGAAAAGATGACGGCGTTGTAGCCCATCTGCTGGTAAAAGAGCTTGACGATGGGAAGGGCATGGCCCATGTTGCCTGCGTTGGGACAGAGCAGCAGCACCGTCTTGTTTGCGTACGCGGGCGAGTCCTCGTCGTGCAGACACACGTACGCCTTGATCTTCTCGCCGTCAGGCGTGTCAATGGTAACGTCCTTGTAGGGCATCTGGAACGAGTCTGGGGTGTCGACTGCCGTACGAGACCCCGCAGGGAAGTTGGAGGGGTAAATGAGCTTGGATTGGAACAAGTACAGCCCCGACGCCACCAGGGCCGTCAGCGCAGCTCCAATTCCCGCAAGCACTAGGGTGTAGTGTTCCAGGGATGATCGAGCGGTCATCCGGGTGTGTGTAGAGCGAAATGTCGTGGGTTGGTATTTGATTGGGAACGACTTGGGGTCACGTGATGGCGGTGGCGGTGGGCGGCAATTGCAGGCAATGATATGGCGAGGCTGCAGCAGCGATGGCGACGTTGAATTGTCGTGTTTGAAGCCGTTTTTTTTTTGCTTTCAACAAGATGTGAACACAACTAGGATCGATGGACTGTATGCCTCCTCCATACAGCTTTGCAGCATGCAGTCGCTTAGTAAGCTCATTTTTTAGTGCAGCTCCAAGGCGCATGCCCGATTGGGAAGTTCAGGGCAAGGGTACTACCATAAAAAATTTGACGGGGCGTTACCCTGCAGGACCAAAATTCCTCTTTTCTCCACGAGTGCACTTGTACCACAAAGCCAGCAATACGTCTGTCTTGATCGCACAAGTACTGATTGGAAAGTGAGTAAATGTCTGGGAAAAGCCTAGCGCGGAACGCCGCGGACGGCGGGGTATTTATCATGCTGGAATCGACACTCGCTGCAAATCACCATCGGCGCAGCATCACATGATCACACGCAAACGACACAGGTCTTGTCACTCGGATCACTAACGCAGAATGGCCGCTACTACCGACAACGTGACTGAAGCCGTCGCTAACCTCAAGATTGACGAGACCCCCGTGGCCGCCACTGAGGAGGTGACCGAGTCCACCGAGGAGGTGGCTCCCGCCGAGCCCTTCAGCACCGTGTTTGACTCCAAGACGGAGTTTGCTACCGTGCACAAGCTCACCACCCCCTGGACCCTGTGGTACATCAAGCCCCCGTCTCCCGCCGTGGCTTGGCACGATCTCATCAAGGAGGTTGTCTCTTTCGACACCGTCGAGGGCTTCTGGGCTGTGTACAACAACATCCCCAAGCTGGTGGAGCTCCCCATCCGATCGGATTATGCATTTTTCAGAAAGGGCATTCGACCCGAGTGGGAGTGCGACAGCAACAAGGCCGGAGGAAAGTGGTTCTTCCAGTTCAAGCCCAAGTCTGCCAACGAGTTTGACGAGATTTGGCTTCACACCGTGCTCTCCGTCATTGGCGAGAGTCTCGAGACTGACGAGGAGATTGCCAAGCACGAGGGCAAGTACAACAACGTCGACGACTCTTCTTCCAACGTGAACGGTATCTTTGTCAACATCCGAAAGGCCGGTGTCCGATTCAACGTGTGGACCAAGACCTCGGAGGTTACCGACGAGCTGCGACAGATGGGCAACAAGATCAAGGAGGTGCTGCGACTTCCCGAGAAGGAGGAGGTGCAGTTCCAGTCCCACGAGGAGTCTGCGTCCAAGAACATCAAGTCTCAGGGCAAGACCCGACTTGCTGTCTAAGAGCCGCGCCTTTTCGCGGTTTGCCCCTTAAAAAGTTTGGAGATGTGATACTGAGAGGAATGTTGGAGGCGTAAGTTATTGCCTCTGTTGGAGGCGGGCTGCATTTTATTTTAAGTGTATGTAAGAATTTCTAAGACAGAAAGCCGAGCTCTAGTGTAAAATAACTGTTTACGAGTGTTTTGAAAGTGTAGTGTGTGAAATATCTATGTAAAAACTATGAATTGGTATGAATGATGCGATGCGATGCGAAAAAATAAATACTCGGGTGGATGATGTCAATCAGCCAATCCCCGATGTCAGCTCCACCCCTTGCTATATCCCTCAATAACCCCTTCCTCCTCATTATGCTGGGGTTCTCCGAGAAGATCCAGGACCTCGTAGTCCACCTCCTCCCCGGCCAGTTCGTGCAGCTTTCGGTAGCACCTCTCAATGGGGAACTGGGGTCCCATTTCTGTGGCGATTCTCTTCCACCGCGTTGCCCAGTCTCGCGACACCACCAGCTTGAGTCGGTTAGTGTCTTCCTCCGACCACTCCCCTGTCAGACGACACAAGGTGCGCAGGTACCTCATTTGCACGGCCTGCCACGAGTGCCGGTACCTAATGAGCAGAGCCGCCTCTTTCCACGTGAGGTTCTCCACCTCCTTGAGGTACAGGATGAGAAGATCGTCCGACTGCGTCCACCGCTGGGGGGCTCTGCGTCTTGGTTCCCGCAGCTTTTTCAGCACATGGTCCTTGGGCTGGCCCGACTTTCGAGATACAAAGGCGTAGTCGAAAAGGAGCGTATCGACTATCCTGCTGGAGATCCAGGGAATACCCTTGCGTTTGGAGCTCAGGTACTCTGCCGCCATGTCAACTATGAGGAGTTCACATTTGAGAAACCTCTCCCGAAACACCGTTTCCGTGGTGATCCGGGGTAGCACGAGCACCATGGAAGGGGAAGTGGCTGTAGAAGGAGGCATAGACTTGGCCCTTTTTTTACGTGGCCGCAAATCGAGCGTGTCATCGTCGTCAATGTAGTCTGGGTCCTCGGTTTTGACACGAGATCTGGTCGTCACTCTAGATGCGCTGGGGCCATGGTCTTTTTGGTCCGGCGTTTGGCTAAAGGTTTCGACATGTGAAAGATGATGAGACACCTGATCAAGTGTGGAGATTGCAGCTGTAAAAGGGTTGTGGATGTCGTTGCTGTCATGGATGTCAATGGCGCCCTCCTGCTTGAACAATGCCTTTGTGGCCGAACCATAACTGTTGTCGTCAAAAGAACCGGTGTCGAAATGGCTGGAGATGCTAGGTGTATCGTAATCCTGGCTGAGCACTTTCGCGGACTCCTGTGACTCCATGAGGGTGTAGGACGAGTCGTCGGCCCAAGGGTGTTGCCAGGAGCGAGGGAGGTCGACCGTGTGTGAGTTATCCTGGCTTTCCTGGAGGGTGGCATATACATCGGATTCCAGATCCAAAGGCTCGGGGGATGTGAGTGCAGACTGGCCCCGCCACATTGTGGCTTCAGTGAAGGGGTTCATGGTCGTGTGGCTGCGACACGGAATCTGGGACTGTGTCCTTTATGTATATGGTCGGGTAGTGGGCGGGGAGGTGACACATTAGAGACGAGAAAGCGACAATTCGACGGAAACGATGTAGAGACGCGAAAAGGACACTGGGCCCCACTTGGAACCATGTGCATGACGTCTGTGACGGGTACAATTGGTGACATTGTGGCGGTCGTGGGTATCCGGGCAGAGCCAAGTGGATCTGTGTCTGGGAATCGAATATGTGATTGTGTGAGTATGTAGGTGTGTGAGTTTCTAAATCTCAGTGTAAGACTCTAGTTAAAGACAGTGGCACTGAAGAGAATGTGCTTCTTTCTTTTCTTTCTCGCCAAGTGTAAGACGGTAAAGTTTGAGGCTTGTCCCTGCAGCAGGAAAGTAGAAGTGCAAGTCGACGAGAAGTTGGGCTGTTGACATTGCAGTGGCGCCAATGAGTTTGTGATGGCGTGGCGGTCAGAATGATGTTTTCAAAACGAGAATTGCGTGAAAAGCGCCCATTTTCGAGACTCCATTTTTGTTTCAGCGACAAGCGGCTAAAACGACAGGTCAATCCTGAGTCAGCTGAGGCGACTGAGGTTACTGAGGTTACCGAGACGACTGCGTTGAGGTTGCACATTGTATGCAGCGTCACAGATTGGGATTGGGGTGGTTGTTATAAGAGCCAGCTGCTGAGTTGGTGGGGTAGGTGGGGTGAGTCTGGTTTGTGTTAGAAAAGATGTAGTGATGGAGTTGTGTTCTGTAGCGTTCTGAATCGATTAGTGTGAAGTTCGAGTGTTCTAAGTCGTTAGATATCGTTCTGTACCACTCTCTACAATGACACTTCTCTACCACCACTAAACAACGATAATTGAGGCTTGGACAAACCTGTATGTTTATATAATAACTACACTTCCCCGACCCATCACCTGATGAGACTACATGTACGCATTGTATATTGGCTACGTATAGGGTCGAGTGCATTTATTGCTCTTGTTTTGAGCGTATAGTGCTGAGAAGATATGATGACGTCAGCCTGGAGGAATGTGGATCTGAAATTTTTGCTGGTTATTACCGCTACAGACATGAAGTGTTGACCATTGAAATTTCTGGACCCTTACAATTGCAGTCATTGTTTCTAAATCGTCGTAGCTACAAAATAGCGGCTTTTGGCTTGCCTCTTTAGAATCACTCATAAAAGACCTTCAACTACTTCTTCAAAACTGATCATAAAAGAGATATTGAAATTCCAAAGAGTGGAATCGATACCAAATGACTAGCTCTTTCATCTGATGTAACTTTTGTACAAGAATTACCGTTTACAAACATCTCAGAGGTGCATCGTTTGGACATACCGCAGATTAGAAGATGATTACGTAAGCAGTCTTGTTTGGGGAAATATGGTAGCTTCCAACTTGTGTTTATTGGGTTTGACCGTTCTAAACCACTTTTGACCATTATCGGGATTTGGGAAGCAATATTTGTTAATCGGAAAAAATCAAAAAAATCTCAAGAAAACCGGGAAAAAACAAATGGACATATTTAAGAGAGATTTTGAAAAAGAAAAACACACCATGCTGCTCCAATTCACAAAATAAATTCAATTGTGCTAACCATATATCTCTTATAATTCTCAACGAAAAAATCACTGTGCTGTTGACTGATACTGTTACCTCAACAGAAGCTGAATCAGCTTTAAGAACACCTAGAGAGAATTTGAACAGTGATTTCATACCAGAAAGATACGCCAAATTCAACCGTGCTAGTCACTAATCAATAGCTCTCTGCAATCAACTCATTCCAGGACCCATTACCTCACTTCAACCTACAGCTGTAAAACACTTTCTGGGAATTCTATAGAGATTCTGAAAAGTGCATCTTTTTCTCACAATCATTGTGAATTCATCCGAGTCTTTAACGTATGGATATCACCACCAAGAGCTCAATAAATATATTTCATATCAATCCCCTCCAAACAAAATAAGCTGTTTATTCCAAACTACAAACCCTATTAGAAATCTCATTCTGAACATCAAACAATTTTTAAACCAAGGATTCTCTAATATCAAAACCATTTCCATCTAAGCAAATAAGGACCGACCTACACTAGAAAATAATCCCATCTCATTCAGAGTCATACTCGCCATTCCAGCCAAACCCTTGCTCTGAAGTCAGCGAAACCTTAATTTAGTTATAGTTTTAATCAAAATGGGGATGAAAACGAGATTTGAAAAAAAAAAAACGGAGATTGAGTTGAAGGTCGTTTTACTCATTCAACTTCAAAATCATAACACAACCGCTCAACTGGACAAATCAGTATATCAATCGGTTTGTGTCGATCGTACAATCAGCCTGGCGGTCCTGAAATGTCGAAAATATCAATAATAAGCGAGTTCCCAGAAAGTGGCTAAAAATAACCCCGTACCTGAGACATGGTTCGTGGGGATAGACTAGACCCTCCCTTAAATAATTTGCCTTTTTAAACAGCCCTCTAACGTTGCTCAAGTGAGTTCTTTTTTTGAAACTGGTTTTTGAAGTCAACTTTTTTCTCCGAGAAGCCACAGAGACGGGGGGAAGGAGAGAATGTGCGCAGTGACGAGGGCTATGTGGTGGCTGTAGTTTGCTGGGGTTTGGCCGTCTGAACGAGTGTCTGTGTGTGCTTTTGTGGAGAGGTTGGTTTTGTGCCACAAACACTGTCTTGACACTAGTCTACCCCCTCACACACTGAGACACGTTGTAAGACATCCAGGGTCTCAGAGTTTGTGGCGAAACAGGTCATGTTGCGGCGGACCTCGGCCGTGGGTTTTGTGGCTTCCACCTATACTGATCGGCGTCTTCTCAGCGTTCTTTGAGCAGGGATCGTCGGTAGTGGCTGTTTTGTGGGACTGGAGAGCCTGCTCTTGGCGTTAGGGGTGGTTTAGGAATGCGAGTTGGGCTGTCTGGTGACTCTCTCAAACTGGTGTTCTGGCGTCGAATGAGGGCGTTGAGGGTATCAGAATGATGGGGAGGAGCAGGAGATTGCAACGGTGTTGTTTCTGTAGCTGTCATATCCCTGTGATGTTTGTGAATCGTTAAAGCCGCTATTGCCGATTCAAGAGGAATTTCCGCAATGAGTTTTGTTCATGTTGGGAGGTTGGGAATGAGTAGAGAGGCTATTCTGGGACGAATACACTCTTTGGAATCGGTCCTACGGGTCTCTGGCGACTTCTGGTGGATTCTGATGGCTGTTGTGATGGAACGATATGGGTAGGGTAACTCATTGGGTGTTTGAGCTATGACTAATCCGAGCTCAGAAACATCATCAGCTGGAAAGGTTGTATGAGAAAGTGAATAATTACACTCAGCAGCACTTCTGTTGCGGGTTTTACATGGTACCATTTTCCTGTTTCTTCTAGTTGACTTCTCCCAACCAGGCCACCGAGTTACTTGCTAGCTTCAACTAAACCAGTCAGTTTGAGACAGCACTTTTTGATGTTTATGGGAATGAAATGAAACTTGGCACGTCGTTGATATTGTTTTGGATGTATTTTGTGATATGTGGAACTTTTGCGAAAAAGAACATTTCCCAGATTAAGAGCAAAAGCACACACAACTCCCTCAAAACTCACGTGATTGCAACCAAACCACCGCCATTGTATTCGCTACCTTTCACTCTTTCCATCCATACCATTAATTGTTCGAATCGCCTTTCTACATAAAAACTTGCGAAACCAAAATTGGCCTCTTTTCTTCCTAGTATTTATTTTTGCTATTATCTTTTCTTTTTATTATAAATGTTTGTTTTTTACAAAACAATTTCTCATCGATTTCCGAGTATTTATTACTAATATATATTTTTATTGTTATTTGTTTTAGTTTTGCTTCTGTTGCAAAGTTTTGCTTTCTTCACTGACAAACCTTATATTATAATAACCTCAAACCTCTCACATGCATGCCGCCTTCCAAATTAGGAAATGTTAGGACGAAACTAAAACGATACTGATTGGTCTAGAGCAAAGTGACAGGTGGAGTTGCTCATCATGTCGAGCTGGCAACCCGAAATTTTATGAGATTGGAGATCACGTGGTGGGCATGTGATGTAGAGACGTCACGTGACCGGGTCGTGATGCCGCCGAGTTTCCGCCCATCTCGCTACATCTCACGTACATGTCACCCCATATGCAGGGCCGATCTAACTGCCGATCCAGGAGATTTTTTCGAATTTCGGGTAAAAAGTGGGAGTAATGGTTGAGAAAAATAAAAATATTAGATAAAGTCGGAATTAAAAAATATCGAAAATATCGAAAATATTGTGCTGTAAATTGAATTGGAGATGAAGAGGAAGAAGGGTGTATGTATGGCCTTCCATAATCGATAGTGATGACTAAGAAATGTACATTTATAGTGGTGAAAATGAAGTCGGAGGACCGTTTCTCAATGTTTATTTTGTTTCATTTTATTATTGTTTCATCTTTAATGGAGGCCCTTGAAAGTGGTTCAAAGTGATTGAAAGTGGCTGGAAGAGACGAAAGCGACAAGAGTCGAATCTGATCAGTCGTTTCGTCTGCTGGACCAGTCAATCATCACAGTCGGCATTTTGTAGGCGCAAAAAGGGACAAGACAGTGATGGATGTACAGTAACTTGTACAGTAAGTCCACCTTGGCAACTTCTGTCCATGTACTGTACCTCTTTTGTCACCCTCGGATGTAGTATCTTTCCAAGAATTCAGTGTGTCAGCTATCAATCAGGTGTTAGTTTGGCTCTAGACCCATGATCCCATCAACCCACCTGAGGCCAAATTCATCACAAAAGTGTTGCCCTAGTTCTTGTATGATCAATGTTGCCAGTGTGTTTGTGAGAAAACATGTAAGTGAGTCTTGATGAATCTGTGGGTGAGTCTGTGAGTGAATCGGTGTGTGAATCTGTCAGTCTGGATCTTTGGATATCTGAGTGAGTCTGAATCAGTATGGATGTCTGGATGTCTGAGAAACAGTGTAGTGAATCAGTCTGTGAATCAGTTGGATGTGTCTGCCTGAAGAAGTCTGACTGGGTCTGATTGAACCAAACTGGCTGGGTCTGTGATCCAGATGATGCATCACCTGACTGGTCATGTTGCGACGTGGCCTTTCTCTCATTAATCACATACCATCAGTCACATATCTCACAAACAGCAGTAACAGCTGGAGCGAAAGGCTGGACTTGATTTGTTGTGAGGATGGTTGAGTGTGACTGTGCTTGGGTACCACGATATATGGCACAAGCCAGATTCAGAATCGCCACTGTCATAAGGCATCTGTCATCACGACCAGACAAAAGACGATCCACATGACCACCAAGACCCAAATTCGGCCCATATATGGCCACCAAAAGCAGACTGTTGGATTGAATGGACAACGTCTTTGAACTGTCACTGTTTTCAAATAATGTCTAACGTCAACTTGCCAGACCAAACAACACAACCAAACAACACAAGAGTATCCAGATAACACTGATAGGGAGACTTTTCTACCTTTATAGGGATGCATTCCACTCAATAGCCACAGAAACAAGTCAATCGATTTCACATAAGCAAATAGGGAGAAATAAAACAGAAAATAAAAGAATAGAAAATAATTGCCGCGAACCAGAGTGATAACATTAGTATAATTCGATTGTCATTTACGGCTAAATGATTAAAATAGTACAATAAATAAGGGTGAGTCGTAGTTGAGCCGTGATGAGTCGAGTCGTGAGTCAGGGGTCTTTGTCAAGTTTGATCGAGTCATAGCGATATCGACTCATCGAGTTAAGGCCATAGTCATCAAGCCATCGAATCATAGTCATTTGACTCGTCACTTGGACCTGTCATTTTCTCGGTTTGTCTATCGACTCACCAATCGACCTGTCAATTCTCGACTTTTAATTTTGTGCCACGCAGCTCATTTACCATCTCAGACCGTCCCATAAACCCAGAACTTTCATGACCAAAAGCGATATGCATCGATGAGGTTCACGAAGGTCACGACAATGGTGGATGGTAGATGACACTGACCCAGCTTGATGGTGGATAACAACAGTTACTGAGACTGTGTGGTGGATGAGTGACACTGTCTTTGGCAGTGTTTCATGATGGATGTTGGATGGAGATGGATGGTAAATGAGTGACACCGGCAGAGATGGATACACACTGACAGCACATGATGGATGAACACACTGCTCACTAAAGGAAATGATGAACTCTGGCTCAGCTTCAGATGGTGCCAATCGCAAATCTAACCATCTCACGACTCCCGAGTGGCAATTGTCACATAGACGGGCTCTCGGGGGGTTCCAACGCCGCCCTTGCTGCTGAGCTTGCCGAGTCCAACGGTGCCCGCAGGAACATCCACGGCAGCAGTGGGCCGCGACCGAAACTGCTGCACGTAGTTGAACGGCTGCGTCACCAGCAGTCCACCCGCCACCGTCGTGCGGTACGCCACCGTGGCGGAAATGGGCAGCACCTGCACCGTGGTCTTGTCGCCCAGCACCTTGGTGATGGTGTAGCTGTCCAGCGTAACGGGCTGGACGGGGGCGGGGGGAGCGGGGGCAGGCACGGCGGGAGCAGGAGCGGGAGCTGCCACGGCGGGAGCGGCTCCGGCGCCAGGTCCGACGGCGGCAGGCACCTGGCCGGGCAGGTCGACCTCCGCGGGGGCGGCGGGGACAGCGGGTTTGGGGGCAGCGGGGGCAGCAGGTTTGGGGGCAGCAGCAGCAGGGGCGTTTGCGGCCGGCAGGTTGGCGCCAGCGGGTCCTCCAGGTGCCACGCCGCCCATTTGTGCCGAGACCAGCGTCGACAGTGTCAGAAGGGCGATAATTTTCATGTTTTTTTCGTTCGTTGGGGGTATAGGGTCGGAGGCAGATGCGCGCAGCACAGTCGATTCGGATGCAGTTGGATGTGGGGCGGTCGGATTGGGGCCGGTCGGAAAATGCGCTCGTGCTTCTGGTTGGTAGTGTCAAAAATCGGTCCAGTATCCACGTCCCCCTCCGCCCATGCCATATATATCTCCCGAAATTACCTTTGGCAGACAATAGCGATACGGTTAACATTAGCGTTTGCGAGATACAAAGCCACCGACTCATGCGCGTCATGCGGACGCTAAATCCCACAAAGCCCACATGGGGCTAGACTTGCATGGCTGCACCTCTCTCCAAGGGGAATGTGTCATTCCTCTTGGGGATAACAACAGTGGCCAGACAAGGCGGTACTATTATGAATATTTTCGCTTGACGAAGCGAGCAAAAAGCAGTGGCAAGAAAAACGGCGGAATATGGAAAACGGGAAAACGGCGGAAAAATGGAAAAAAGTGTAGGAAAAACGATCGTCTCAAAGATCGCCTGGAGCAACCCCAAACTAGCGCTTTTGGCTTTTTCTGAGCGTTTACCAGCTGCAGAACTACAGCAAGATTGGGTCCGAACCGAGGACGCTACTTGTAGTGCGCGTGTGCAGTATTTTCATGGTCGCAATTTTTGGGTCGTGCACCGGGCAGCAGTTTGCGAGCACTGTCGGTATCACCTGACCGCGACGAGTCCAGTGCTGCTTTCGGAATCTTCATAGCTCGCGTACTCGGCGAGTTACAGACGGTATCTCTGCCAAGCGTTTGGGCCTAGGAGCTTGGGGAATGGACTGGACCATAACTCGGCCAAAACTCGAGCTATCGACGTTCCAAAAGCTGCTCTAGCCGGGTGCAGGAGCGCTAAATCCACGGCAAATCGTCTTTTACCGAAACCTCCTTGCCTTGGACAAGTACAGGAGGTGTCTGATTCCACTATCAACGAACACGACACCGCCCAACACGCCAACCACACAAAGCCCAAACAAACGCCACCATGCGAACCAGCGGGCCATTGGGAGCGCAACGTGACTATCCAACCCACCGCAGCTTCTTGATTGCGTGTTTTACTGATCCCGGAGATTTGAGCGTCGGGTGGGTATAACTTTCTGTCCTCTAACCTCGGAGATCTTCAACGACATGTGTTTGGATGGGGGATTCGGCGCGATTTCAGTGGTACCATTCAATCTGCCATAGCGCAAATATTCGCAGCTGTAGCGGGTGTTCCGTCTGGGACAAGTTGAAAGTGGCGCCTCAAGAGCTACCACAGGTCAGGGAAAGTGATCAAAGCATGAGGAGGGTTTCTGGACAGTCTGGTTGTTTATCTCGTCGAATGTGCACTTGTACTGTCGCCCACCCATCTCTCGTATAAGGCTCTATAGTGTGACTTATAAGGGTCACTCCAACACAGTTGGTTTTGGCTTAATGAGATTTCTGAAAAGTGCAATCGCTTTCAAATCGCATTTCGCACCTGATGCACCTTTCACATTTCCCACATACCTCTTCTATCTCCACATATATGACATCTCCAGTGTCATGCCTCCACCTCAGTCCCTGCGTGAATCTGGGAGTTTCCTAATTAGGCTTTGTACGGCTCTTTTTGGTTTATAATCACTTTACCGTTTTGGGAGTTTTTACCGATACGGGAAGTGGCGTCTTTCCTGTTTGGGATTTTCAGGAATAAACATTTTGCCGAAAAGGGAAATTACGCCTTGCCCTTTAGGGATATACTCACCCCATGTCCTAGCGCCGTTTCATGTATGGACAACACATGCTAGAATAATGCAACAACAGCGAGGAGAATGCTACGAGAGTGCTGAATACGAAGCCGTTAATTAAATGCTTGTGATCTCACTTATCGCTGTGTCGTTGTACGGCTCGGTTGTGGCAGTTTTTTGCGTTAATAAGCTCGAGTTGAGATTAAAGGCGCCACGAGGGTACCAAAGACATTCCAAGACAACTGTCGGCATCCACTGAGACGTGGCTACAGTTTGATACCTTTTCGCATCATTCCGTGCAGTTTCCGCCACTAGCGCAAAAGTCACATGACCATTTGTATTGCATAGTGTCGCATTTGTGACTTGAGCAGCTTAGTCTGCACCTTCCAAGGGTGTCCGTAGATCTCGCTACCGCTTTGGTACACGCACATGACTTCTGTGACAGATTTTACGACGATCTGGTCATGTTCTCGTACACGCAGAAAATAGAGTTTGCCAGGGGTAAAGTGGAGATGCGACAATATCGTGTATGTTACATTGAAAATCAGCGTTGGAGGAGCTAGAAAACAAAATGAACAGCTTGGGGATACTTGCATGGGTTATGGGGTGGTCCTGTCCCATTTTCATGCTCTTTACTCGTCTATTCACGTAAATAGATACTCAGCCAGAGTGGAGGTGCTAAATCTTATTAGGGTGGTGGAAAAAATAAAATACATATGTGGGAAAAATATCACCCCAAAAATGTTCGCTTACGTACACAGCTCGACCTTTTTTTTCAATATAGCGTACACCTCAACGTCTAATACGCCTATACATGACAAGAGTACGCCGCAAAAAGCCTTGGTGTCTCCAAAGTTACCCCTGAAACATGCATGGACAAAGCGTGAGGCTGTGTGGTGTGGTGCAAAAGAAAGATGATGGTTAAAGAGAGTTGTTACAAGGGGGCAGTGCTAAAGTTGGAGGGTGAGGTGATGAAATTTATGAGAAAAGCGAAGACGCGTCTTGGTCCAAATTGAGAGCACTGTTCAGCGCCACCGTTTGTATTTGAGTAGCGTTATTCCAAGAGCGCGTTTCGGCGAGTTTCCATTTTGGTCGCTGTTCCGCTTGGAAACTGTTGCAGCCATTTTTGAGAAATTAATTCTGAAGAGCGCGTTCGGTTGGAAATGGCGGTATTTGTTAAGATCAATGCTCACTGAGTTGATTTTGCCATGTAAATTTGTTATAGATGGGCCCTGGTTAGTGGAGGCTTGATGAACCTTGAACTAGGGAAAGAAAACAGAAAAAAAAAAAAAAAAAACCAAAGAAATTAGCTCCCCTTTCGATTACTTGTGGACTCTCCTTTCCATTTAAATAGAATAAACGAACCTCAGGGCTAACCGTCAGTTATTTGTTACAAGTGCCAATTTCCAGATTTACCCTCTAAGGACCCATACTTTACAGGTCATATCCATGCCACAAAATCAGATCAACGTGATGACCACTCTGAGCTAAAGAAGATGAGTGAACACCAGTAAAGACTCTTATCGTGAAGAATGATAAAGAGAAAATAGCTGAAACACCCAAGACGCTTCGAAAACAGTCAACATCTTCAACTACCATCTGGCTTTATTCAACTTCAAATGGGGGATGCTGGCTTCATACGACCAAACTTATTTTCCGGTCTCCCAGAGGTCTATATAAGTCAGACCAATGTTCCCCAAAGAGCTATCTGAGTTTGTCCCTGGCTATACTCGCGATTTGATGACAAATGCACTCTTACGATTTCTTCCCATGTGCCCAGATAGTGCTCTAGGGACCCTCGTAAACAGTTGTATGGTACTTTCGGAAATATTGCGACATATTAGATTTATGATGCTCTCTATTGATGAGCTGACGACTAGTAGTTCCCAATGGTTCTGTTTGCTCTTCTCCATCTACTCTTCCTGATTACCAACTGTCTGCTGTTGAAATACCACTACAGGATGATTCTTGTAATGAAACGTCGCAGTAAAGGTGAAAGAAATTTTACGAGTGTCTTCTCGTAAAAAGTCTGTCAGAGTTGACTGATTCAACTTGAAATTCAAACCTGTCAGTAAACAGATGCGTTCCATCACATTACCATGGATTGACGTGTGCCCGCTGATGGAACGTTGTCATTAGAACATTGTGCCTAAACGGAGGATACTGATTCAGTTTATGCTACTAGCCATTAGCGGCGATATTCTGCTACTTTGGGACGGTCATATTCAGCCAATAATGCCTTATCAAAGACCCCTGTAAAAGACTCCTGTAAAAGATGCCCAATTTCGAAATAGCTGCTTTTTCGGTACATGAGGCATCTAATGAGTTTAAAATACGTATTATCTGGTCACTATAGAGCATTTATTGTACCTAGGACGTATTTAATACCCTCTTAAAAGAGAAGCTGTGCTATAGATCATCCTGATTACCATCCCAACGGCTACAGTACCTGTTAGTGATCTCTGATGTTGTTGTATCACTGTTCATAAGCCTCACATCTCAGAAAGGAGCCAAGAGTTTGCCCTATGTGTTGACCAGTACCAGCACTGTCATGAGCAATGTGTAGCTTTTATGAAAGTCAACTTTTGAGCGTCCTATCCAAAGAGGTCATCATACCCCAGAGGTCATCCCTTTGCAAGTGACATGAAGCTGTTGCTTGAAATGATTCTGCTAACCTGGCTCTCTTGGCTCCTGTCTTGTGGAGCCTTTTAGTCATCTCCACAAAGCACTGCGATCAATCGACATTTGGCGCAGAAGCTTTCCAATGAGTACGCTGAGCTCTAGCAACAAAATAGGCAACAGCGTGACACACTCAGCTTCCTATCCAAAGAGAAGCAAGTTCAAATCAACCCCTGTAGGTTCAGTGTGACCGTGCACATAGCCAAGTCCACTAAAGAAGTCCTGAGTATCAGCATTCTTCAAACAACGATGTAGTGGGTGTCCAAGTCGAGCATCAATCTACACCGACCCCATGATTAGAGCCATGCGGGGCTGGGGCTGGGCAAAACCATCTCTGGAAAAAAGACCAAAGGTCACAAAAGAGAATCTTAGAGTTCGATGGAGTAGAGTATCTAGAAGGAAACTCTAGGCCTTGTACCAGAACATTAGTATCAAAAAATATGCTAATAATCAAATGGAGGAGATCAGTGTTGCTACAAGTCAACAATAGTCGACTAATAGTTCCACAATACTGAAAATACAAGAAATTAGAGCTTCAAAGGGGTTCAGATTACTAATGGAATACTAAGAAAGATGACCAACAGGTGTGATGTTCCCAAATAGGAAATAACTTTAACCTTAAGTTTCCAAAGAAACGCGATAATGCCCTCGGAAAAAGAAGTTTCCGGGGGCACTCTGATGTTTCATGGCGTTCGTCGGAAAAGAAAAGTAATTGCCAGCAGACTAGTATCGCTCCTTGGTGGTATCACCAAAGACTTGAAGCTCCTGCGATGGATTGCAGGCCTGGCTTCTCGGGTTGAGCCGTCCCACCAAGTTTTTTTCTGATTTTGTGATTTTTAGATGTTTTTTGTTTTCTGGGTTAGTAAGGAAGATGAAGGTGCGGATAGCGACAGTGTCAATTGAGAGAGGAACATGAGCTGGGTGGTCAGCATCTGGCCTGGATACCAACGACACAACGTGTCACAACAGCTTGGTGAAATCTGGCCTGGATCTCAACCTCGCTGTCGTTCAACATGTCGCAGAAGGACCACAGGGACAGTGAAGTCGATGCCTGGCCTAGACACCAACCGCACCATCACTGTGTTAGCTCTTGTTAAAGTTTTTGTTCCTGATATCTCTCTGTCGTTCCTTGTCGTCTGTGTCTGTGTGCTCACTAGTGTCTTTAGGGGTGGAAGCCAGTCAAGACAACGTTCATGGAGAACTGTAGACTGACTTCCGGGGTGAGAGAGATGGTTAAGGGTAACCTAGGAACGTCGCTTTTGACGTCGGCGTCTTCGGCTACCGGAGTCAATGACCATCTGCTCTCGGAGTTTGCGGAGGTCGGCCGCTTCGCAGAGCTCGAGGAACTCTTCGAATGTGAGTGTGAGGGGGAGGGTAGAGAAGCTGCTTGTGATGGTAGTCATTCTCGGTAATCTGGGTGAGGGAGAAGAATGGAGGTTGGGGGTGTGAGGGCGGCTATATACCAAGGGAGTTGGGAAGTTACACAAAAGCAGTAATGTTGCTCTTGACTTTTATGATGAAAGAAATGAATCAAGAGTAATGTGAGTTTTTAAGAGGTGTATGAGAACTTTGGGAACTCCTATGAGCTATATATTCCATTGTGTTTTGTATAAAATAGATCTGGCGATGTCGCGAGATGTGCTCAATACCTTAATTGACAAGTAATGTATGGAGTGGAATATACGTCGATAGATTAGAACGTGAGCATATTGAGTAATGTCTGCGGAATCATCACAATTTTCTCATTCTAATGATACCAATAACTAGTTACTTTGCTCTTTAGTAGTTGTTTAACGAATCTACCACCAGTTGGGATCTCGAAAATACCTTAATTCCTCGGTAATATATGTGAGCATCTTACTCTCGTCTCATCAACACCTGATACTTGCAAATCGCACCGCCCTAACAAGGTCATTTTTCTGATTATAATGATACCAAATATAAGCTTGTTTTCTGAGCGGTAGAAATACCGCGGGAATAATCTAAAAGTGCAATCGCAAAAATTATAGACGCCTGCCCAGTACAAAGCACGTCGTACACTACACTCCATAATACTAAACAATAATCAATTCATAAACCCTTCACACACTACCTAAGTTCTCTGTCGCTTGACCTCCTTCTTCATCTTCTCGGCCGCTCGCTTCTTTTTGTTTCGCTTCATCTTCTGCTCGGCGTAGGCGGCGGGGTCCTTCATGGCCAGCAGGCTCATTTCCTGCTTTCGGTCGTTTCGTCGCTGCACCACCTTTTGCTGCACCCGCGCGTGGGCAGACAGGTACTCGGACGTGCCGACCTTGGTCTGCAGCATCTTGAGCGTCTCCTCGGCGATTTCTCGCAGCTCGGGGTCGATGGCGGCCTCGTGCTGGTCCACGAGAATGAAGAGCGCAAAGATGACGAGCTCCATGATGCTGTTGACGCGCTCGAGGCTCAGCAGCTGCACACAGGCGGCCATGAGCTGCACGGATGCACGCTTGGCGTTGACTCGGTCCTTGCCCTTGACGGTGGTTCGGATGATACCCGAGCACCGGCCCAGGAGCCAGTTGGTGGCAGGCTCGCCGGTCTCGGTCTCGTCGCCCTCGTCGTCCTTCTCCGCCGAGTCCTTCTGGTACAGGTAGCCCGTCTGCTCCCACACGGTCACCACGTACACGAGGTTCTTGACTGCCTGGGTGCACAGGGGCTGCGAGGCTCCGGGAGTGCTGAGCTGGCGGGCGGTTCGGTAGGCCACGGTCTGGAGCTCGCGGTTGGAGAAGTTGAACGCCAGAGGTGTGGCGTTGGCGTCCGCCGATCGCTCCTTGAACAGCGTAAACAGAATGCCGACGCACCGTGCGGCAGAGAGACGCACCCACGAGTGCGGGTACAGCAGACACTGCACGGCGGCGTCCCAGACAGCCCGTCGCTTGGAGGTGACGGGGTCAATGACGTCGCACAGACGGGCCCACAGCTGGAGCGAAAAGTAGACCAGGTCCCAGGGCAGGTTGGCGGCCGAGTCGGCGCTGGACGACAGCAGAATGGCGGCGACCTTGGCCTCGGCCCGTTTGAGAATCGTGCGGTTGCACTCGTCGCCCTTGACCTGGATGTACAGGCCCACGACCTGCAGACTGACCTTGAGCAGCTCGTTGTCGAGGTCGCAGTCGACCCACGTGAGCAGGTAGTCCTCCACAAAGGTGAGCTGCGGGCCCTGGGCCTTTTGCAGCAGAATCTTGATGAGCTGCGACGCCATTTCTCGGCACGAGGACGAGTCGTCGTTGTACAGCCGCAGCACCAGCGCCACAAAGAAGGACGTGATGGTCTGCTGCAGCAGCGAGTCGCTGACCTCGGTCAGCAGCTGGTGGATCATCTCCAGCACCGACTGCCGGCCCGAGTCGAACGGGTACTCCAGGTTGTTGATGAGAAACTCAAACTCCTTGTTGAGCCGGGCTCGCGACTGCGGGTACGACGTGAGGAACTGGAAGTAGATGGCGCGGCAGTAGTCGCGGGTGTTGGTCTGCTGGTGCGTGATCATCGTGTTGGCCACGTGCTTCATGACGTCGTAGACCTCGGGAATGACCACCTGGCGGCCCAGAATCGCCTGGATGAGCGCGTAGGTGATGTTCTGGCCCTGCGACTCCACCAGGTCCGGCGTGACGCGGTTCAGAATGTAGCCCAGCGACGTCTCCTTGATGGAAAACGTCTCCTGCGTCTCAAACAGCCGCGTGAGGAACCGGAACGCGTTCTGGCACAGCTGCGTCTTGGTCTCGGCGCATCCGGCGATAATCTCCAGCGTCTGCGAGCCCCACTTGAGCAGAAAGTCGTCCATTTCCGGGAACGGCAGATCGACCACCAGCGCCAAAATCCGCAGAGCGCCAATCTGCACGTCCTCGTGGGTGGAAAAGAGACCGTCGGTGAGGAACGGCAGGAACGAAAACATGTTTTCGGCGGTTTTGAGCTCCGGGTGGCCGGTGATGGCAGAGCGCAGCGTGTCAAAGGTGAACCGGACCAGCAAGTGCAGGTTGGCAATGTGCATGCCGTCGCGGGTCTTCTTGTGGGCCTTGGCGTCCAGCTTGACAATGTAGTCGTCCTCAAAGTCGTCGAGCGCGACAATCTTCTGCGACTTGGCCTCCTCCACCTCGTGGTACTTGCTCTCAATGTTGAGCGTCAGCTGGTAGATCTGGAAGCACATGACGAGCATGGCCGAGGTGCCGGCGGCGTCGTTGCGCTGCAGGCCCAGCGAAAAGTGCCGCAGAATCTCCTGCGCCTTTTTCTCCACCGACAGCGTCAGCCGCTTGTGCAGCAGGATGGTTTTGACGGGGTCCATGAGCTTGGTGAAAAAGTTGAGCGTCACGTTGCCGGCGAGAATCGTGGCGGTTTCGTACGACCGCTGGCTCTTGACCTCCTTCATGGCGCTGCGGTAGTCCTCCTGGTCCTTGTCCGAGCCGGTCACGCCGAAAACGTCCTCCATGACAATCTCCGCCACCGTGGCAGCCACGGGATTGAGATCGCCGGCGTCCAGCGACGGCTGCATGAGATTCAGAATGTACCACACGGTGTAGCCCAGAATGTGCAGATGCGCGCCTCGCCGCAGAGCAGACTTGAGCTCGCGCATCAGAAACGACAGGTACTGCGGGCCCAGAATCTCGGCCACGTTGCCCAGCAGCCGCCGCATCTCGTCTCGCAGCTCCTGCTGCTTGGCTCGCATCACCTGGCACAGCGTCGTCAGCGTGCCGGGCAGCGTCACCAGCACCTTGTCCTTGGGCAGCGCGCAGATGAACCGCACCACGGGAATGCCCAGCGGAATTCGGTCCGTGAGCTGGTCGTGGTTCTTGGCGTTGAGCGCCGTTCGGATCGGCGGGATCACGGCGTCAAACAGGAACGTGGCTCGCTCAGACTCGTCCGACGTGTTTCCCAACACACTTGTGGCCAAGGGCACCACCGCCGGCGGCTTGGGCACCTCGTACACAGCCTCGCCTCCAAGAGGAATGGCGTTGACGTCGACGGTGGCAGAAGTCGAGTGGCGGCCCTTTCCGACCTGGACAGTGACCTGGGTGACCTCCTTGTCCTCTTCCTCCTCCTCCTCCTCCTTGTCTTCTTCCTCCTCCTCCTCCTCCGGATCGTCGGCAAAAGCCATGGCGACTCCGCCGAGAAGCCGGGCAGTCTGCTTGAGATGGGCCTCGCGGGTCTTGACGTAGCCCACAAACCGCAGCACCACCTCCTGGTACTGCTCCCACGGCATCCACCGCGTCATGCTGCCGATGCACTGGTACGTGGCAAACGCCACCATCTGCGTGCTCTGGTTGACTCGCATGCCAAAGTGCTCAATGAGGTTGAGCAGCAGGCCAATGGAGTACGGCTCCAGCGCGCCACGTCGCACAAACAGATTGATGTACTGGACAGCCTTTTGCCGCCGCAGCGTCTGCAGATGCGTAATGTTGTAGAAGACGTTGGCGTCGTCGTTGTCCTGGGGCCGCAGCAGCACCGCCATGTCGCGGGTCTTGGGGAAAAAGCCCTGGGCCGACAGCCGCACCAGATGCTCCAGCACCGCCACAAACTCGTTTCGCACAATCTCGCCCGTCTCGCGCATTCCAACCTCGACCGCGGGCAGAATGGCGTCGTCGATGATGGCAACCATACCGGCAACGTCTGGCGAGGCCGGAACAGCCTCAAAAAAGCGAATCAGCGCCAGGGTGGCGTTGTTGCGGATGGGCAGATCGTCGTCGCGAATGTAAAACAGCATGTTGTCAACAATGGGGATCCACTCGAGCGGGGTCAGCGACGCCGAAAGCCGCTGCGAAATGTCGTTAAAGGCGCTGGTTCGCTGGTCAAAGTCCGGGGCGTCCAGCAGCTTGGTGGAGTAGGCGTTGAGGCGCGCAATGAGGCTGGAGACGACGGAAAAGCCGCCAATCTTGGTCGTGATGGCCGCAAACACCGCCACCAGCTGGCTTCGCGTCGCCTTGAGCTGCACCGTCTTGAACAGCCGCGAGACATTGAGATACATGTCGTTGAGCTGCTGGTCGGGCAGGTCGGTGACTGGAATCAGCTCTGCCAGCGCGCTGAGCAGCGACACCTGGATCGTCCACGACACCTTGTTTTCGACCACGAGCTCGGCCACGACAGCCACCAGGTCGCTCTTGACCTGCTGGTCCCGTGCGTAGCCCCGCTGGCACACCGTCACCAGCAGCTTGGCAATGTTGGTGACCACGTCAAAGTGGCGGAACGTCTGCAGCAGCCGCGGCAGGCTCGTGAGCAGAAGCGGCACGCTGCTGTTGACCACGTGGTCAAACTCGCCGGCGTCCACGTCGTCTTCAATGGCGAAAATCGACGAAAACAGCAGAATCGTGGACGAAACGACGGCGGGATTCAGCTCGGGCTGGTCCAGCAGCGCCACACATCCCCGCAGCAGTGCCACCTCGTCGTACACAAACAGCGGGAATGCTGCGGGCCGGGATCCCCACAGAAAAGTGGCCTGCAGCATGGCCGAGGCCTTGGAGCGGTTGGCAAAGGCAAAAGTCGGCATCTTGGTCTGCACGCAGGGGAAGAAGATGGCGTGCAGATACGGGGCCCAGTCAAACGACGCGAGCTTGAGAAACAGCTGGATCAGCGTCTTGAAGCCAAAGCGAGACATGCGCTTGGCAGAGTGGTTGGAAGGCAGCACCGTGGAGTAGTGCATGCAGTACAGCACCGAGTCCAGCAAAATGTCCATGGACGACGCCAGCCGCGCGCCCAGCTGCTTGCCCATGTCCTCGGCGAGCTCCAGGAAGAAAATCTGGCGGTTGGCGGTCCGTGACTGGCAGTTGCCCTCCAGCGTGGCCAGGTCTTCGGGGTCGGCCTCGATGGCTCGGGGCTCGTACTGCGGCGACTCGCCTGACGACAGCGTCAGAAACTGGTCCAGTTCCAGCCGACTCACGGCAATGGCCACAAACATGCGTGTGTACTTCATGGGCAGCGCAATGAGCGTGGAAAAGACGGCAAACCGCTTGCCGAACCGCGGGCCGCTCTTGCTGACCTGCTGGGCGCGTCCGTAGAGAATGCGCAGCGCCAGCGGGAAGATGGCGTCCTCGTCGTCCTCGTGCAGCACCCGCGTGTCGCTGGGCTTGAGGAAACTGATCATCTCGTCCTTGAACTGCGCGTCCTCCAGCAGGTTGAACAGATTGACCTTGTACTTGCGCACCGTCTTGTCGTTCCACGTGAGCACGCACTTGAGCGCGGCCTTTTGGATGGACGTGTGTCTGTTGCTCAGCAGATGCAGAAACCGCGCATACACCTCGGCGCCACGCTTGTCGGCCTTGGTGTTGTGGAACAGCGCAAACACGTCCAGCAGCACCAGCCGGTCCTTCATGGGCCAGCTGTCCGACAGCTTGGAGTCTGCGCCGCCCGCAACGGCCCGTGTGTCGTCGTCCTCGCTCCACAGCAGGTACGGAATCAGCGTCTGGACGTGCTTTTCTGCCAGCCGCGGCAGGTTTCGCAGCACCACCAGAGCGTTGGGACGGATGAAAAACGGCATTTCCGCAGGGTGCGCACGTGCAAACAGCGTCTCGCACAGCTGCAGAGCCGCGTCCAGCGTCTTGCTGGCGTGAAACGTCTTGTTGAGACCGTCAATGTTGAAGTCCGAGCTGGGCATGCAGGCGCCCACGTCGTCCTGGCAGGGCAGCGCCAGCAGCTCGCGGAAGTCCTCAAACTGCGCGTCCAGCGAGCTCTCGCGCCGAATCCACTCGTACGCCAGCTCCCACACCGTCTCGGGCACCCGCTCGGCCACCGAAACCAGCGCCTTGGTCGCAGCCTCGTGCGTGGGCGTGAACTGCACCGTCAGCAGTCCAAACAGAAAGCACGGCACCGCCACGTCCGTCACGGAGTGTGTGCCAGTCACGGTAAAGGTGGTGCCCAGCTTCTGGACACGCTGCACCAGCGACCGAACAGTGGTAAAGTCCGCGGGGATGCTCGCAATCAGCGCGCACTCGGCCACCAGCGGCGACTCGGGCAGCCCCCGTAGCGCCTGCAGCCGCTGCAGCAGCACCAGCGTCGAGGTTCGCACGTTGGCAGACGCAGACGTCAGGTTGCGGCACAGCCGGGTCATGGTGGCGTCGGAAACAGCCATCTGCACGCCCTGCGCGCCGCCAGACACGCCCACCAGACCCTCCAGGTACTCCTCCACGTGGCCGTAGGCGTCCAGCAGCGTCAGCGCCTCCACCACCACGTTTTCCGTGGCGTTGGCGCCCAGCAGCGACAGACACTGGCCGTAGAGCGAGCCCACGTAGACGGAGGCGTCGACGTCCCGCAGCGAGGCCAGCAGCCGCACCACGAGCCCCGTGACCTCCCGCACGCCTTCGGCCGACGCCAGCTGCCGAAACAGCCGGATTCGCCACCACAGCTCAAACACGGTTTTGGGCTCCATTTTCTGCTTGCCCAGCGCGGTAATCTCCTTGCGCAGCTCGGACACGGCCTCGGGACAGGCCACGTGGCGGTCCGGAAGCCGGCTCAGAAAGACCGCCACCCGCTCCAGATCGCCGACAAAGGTCTTGACCATGCCGGGCAGGTAGGAGAATGCAAACTGCTCGAATCGGTCGGCGCTGACCTCGGCCAGCGTCTCGAACAGCGCCAGGTACTCCAGCGGAACACGCGCCACCGTGTCAAACAGCGGCCGGTGGTTGGGGAAGATTTGCGCAAGCTCGCCGTTCTGGATGAGACTGACCACCAGCAGCGTGAACTGAGGCACGGCAGACTCGTCCAGCGTCTCGGAAAACGCACGCGACTCGGCAAACGCGCGCTTCCAGTCGCCCACCTTGTCGCCCTTGGTTGCGGCAGTCACACACGTCAGATACAGCACGTTGGCGTAGGAGCCGCGTCCCTGCGTAAAGGCGTACAGAGCGTCAAAGACCACGGTGGCAGAGTCGGCGTCAACGTGCACCAGGGTGGACGTCAGCACAGCCGAAACCAGCGCCTCGGTGTCTCTGTTGGCAGCCGAAAGAAACAGCGTCGCCAGAATGAGATCCGTCTTGGAGTGCAGCGAGTTCTTGGTGTGTTTCATGGACTCGGCAAACATGTTCACCACGGAGCCAAAGTACTTGGAGTCCTGGGCGCCCACGGTGCTCAAAATGTGCGGGATGATGACATTGAGGCCGTCGTGCGAGCACTTTCTGATGAGAAACGACAGCACCTCGGACGCAAACCGTGCGACAAAGTCCCGAATTCGAGGCTTGCGCACCTGCACAACCTCCTCCTCCTCTTCCTCCTCGTCCAGCTCCTGGACTTTTGGCTCCTCCAGCTCCTCAGACTCGTCGCTCTCCCGGCCCAGAAGCACAGAAATGTAGTCGTACGTGGGGACCAGATTCGAAGTCAGCAGACGCGCCAGATACTTGAAAATGTAAACCATGGAGTTGAAAGTCTGCTCCACAACCTCCAGGTTGTGGTGGTAGGTCAGGCCAATGAGCGCCGACAGAGTCCGTCCAAAGTACGGCTCAAACTCCTCTCCGAGATCTCGCACAAAGTTGGTCAGCAGTCTGTGTTAGTTTTGTCTTGATCACGGTGGTGAAACGTGCATTGTGACCGCACAGAAGAGCCCAATCAGATGCAGGTAGTCCTGTTCAGGTGGCGTTTGTTTTCGCACTTTGCCATTTTCCATTTGCTCGTTAAGCTTCTTGCTCCCAGAGCAAGCACAGAACTCGCGACAGAACTGTTTTCCACTGCCACGCAGTCAAATCAAGCGACAGAAACAATCAAAAGCCACCCATAAGACCCCCACAACCTCCCCGATCTAACGACACTGCTCCCGTCGCCGTGCCGCCCCAGCTGGCTAATCCAGCCCGAAATACTCACTCCAAAATGGCCTCGGCCGAAAACTCGTTCTTTTCCTCCAGCGTCTCCTCGATACAGTCGAAAATAAAGTCCTTGTTGTGCAGCACCATGGGCAGAGAGCCCGTGTGCTTGGACACCTTGTTCATAAAGTGCGTGAATGAAGTCGACAGATTGAGCTCTGCATTCTGTCGGAAAGACGAAATGAAATGCGACTCGTCGGCCTTGTCGGCTGCCTTTTTCTTCTGCCGCTTCAGGGGATCGATTTTGATCGCTTCCGATCGTTCACGGAACGATTTGAACTAATGTTAGTTTTGCGCAATGAGTGGGGTGTGGTTGGGCGGTGCCAACTGTGCGGCTGAGACTGAAAAGGTCAGGGCTGTCTAACAGATCCGGTTTCATGGTTGTCGGACGAATATTGGTGGAGTTGTGGTCGTCATAATGATTCGGAAAAAACATGATTCACTCCAAAACTGCACTAATAACAAAGCTATCGAAGCAAGACCAAGACTGTGACTCGTTTCCAGTCGCGCTGATTCATTTGAACGGTTGATGGGGGTGATTGGGGCACTTTTGAATAAATCGCTACCAAAGACTGTCCGGATCTCTACTCGATGAGCTGGTGCGGTAAGGGCACAAATCGAGCACGAGTAGGACCGCCTTTGCCGAATCATCCAGATTTGTCCGTTAAATCAGTGGCAACGCTTTTGAAAACAAATCTAGGGTCTCCATGACCTCTTCACCAGCCCGATCCGATACCTCTGTGGCGGGTCCAAAAAGGCGCCAAAACGCCCGCTTCTTTCTCACGTGTGCTCCGTGCGCCCGCGGTTTACTCACCCGATGGTTCTTGGTCGTTTCCGTACCACTTTTGATCGCCATATTTGTCGTGGAAAAATCTAGTGATAGACAGCTGCACTCTTGCAAAAATATTAATTAAAATTTACGAATCGTGCATGATCAGGGTTTGGGTTTTCACGGTTTGGGTCCAGGCGAGGCAAAAGAAGGGTGGATTTGGAGGGCCAATTACGGGTCCTTTGAGGATTCTTTTGGCAATTCTGAAGAGACAGTTGGATTAGGAATAGTGTTTTTGGTATATATTATAGTTTTTAGAATCAGATTCGGAGAAATAAAAAGTTTCTCACCATGCATCATAATGAGGTATTGTAGAGTGGCAACAGATAGATATCAGTCACATTCTATAGGAATTAACAAAATACTACAAAATGAGACTGCAATATTAACGACTATCTGATGAAACTGATTCTCAAATCCGTTTTTGACGGAAAATTGCGCCTTCCAGTGCTGGATTATGGAAGTAACTTATTTCGAGTATAGAACACCTGTTTTTGCTTCTATGGAGCTGAAAAAAGGATTGGAGAATGAGATGGCCTGTAGTTTTGAGTCTTTCAAACTTCAAACATGCTAACAAACTGTTATTATCAGTAAATAGTTTAGAAGAAAGTTGGCCCTTGAAAAGGATCCTCCAACTCAACATAGAGATGACTTGTGGTGTACAGTGCAACACTTGGCATGTCAGAAGTCTGTCCATGATGTATATAATGTGCTCAAGTCCCACTTGTTTGATCTCTTCTTATAAGCCTTAAAAGTTATTGCCACGTCATATGAACGAAACCTCCAACCATTTTACACCTTCCTTAATTGATACCACCATCCATACCATGAGTATTTCCATCACAAAATATCCCACTGACACATCTAACACATGTACCAAGTCATCCGTGTCTCTGATGCATCATTCTTGCCACGTCTACGTCCAATCTGTTACACTAACACCAACTCCAAGCCCATGGTATTCGTTCTCTTCGTTCCCGACTACCCGCATCACTACTCAAACCACAATCACTCGCGCTCATCACTCCGCTGCATCTAAATTACAATCCACCAATATCTATTATGCTAAACCCGTCCACTATGTTTTTTTCTCTTTGCCGAGGCAAAAATGTTGTCAATGTCTCCCGCCTGTCTCTTCTTGCCGCTCTTCAGTCCCGGCTTGGCCATCACCTTGCGCACCACCTCCGGCTTCTTCTCCTCTGGCTTCTTGGTCAGCTTCTGGTAGAGCAGCATGTACGCGTCCTCCTCCTTGAGGGCCTGCTTCTCCGTCATCTTCTGCACCAGCTCGTCGTCGTACTGCGCCCACGTGCCGTTGGGCTGTCTGCACATGGCAATGTAGTGGCCTGACGAGACCGTCCGTCCACAGTGTGTGATGATGCCAATGAGCCTGTACTTTTCGGAGCTCTTGTTGTCCACCGAGTAGTGGCCGAGATCCAGTTCGGCAGGGTACGAGATGCCCGACTGGATCTTGCGGCCCTGCTCGTTGGTGAACTTGAACCGCTTCATGTGCACGGGCAGGTACTCGGGGAAGGAGTTGATTCGCGACGACTTGAGCGCGTTTGTGGTCTTGTTGCACTTGTCGCACTTGTAGCCCTCCTTCTTTTGAATCTTTTCCTGCTCAAAGAAGCGTGTGATGCATTTTTTCAGCGAGTACTGCCCGTTCTTTTCGTCGCCCAGACTGATGCTCAGGTCGTAAAAGTCCTGCTTGGTGATGGAGTGGTGCTGGCACGCCCCGCAGATGACCGTTTGCTGCAGGTCGCCGCCAAACAGGTCGTAGATGATGGACGAGTTGAGCTTGGCGCCCTTGGGCGTGCTGTCTTCCTGCAGCCGGCTCATGAGACTCATAAAGTACTCGTGCGCGTCCTCCTGCTGCCATTCGCTCATCATGCAGTTGATGTCTTCGAGCCGGTAGATCAGCTGCTTGGGGAAGATGCACGACTTTTTGCCGGCCTTTGTGAACATTTTCGAATGCAGAGCTGCGAGATCGGCGGTCACCGAGTCTCGAGGCAGCTTAACCGAGCCGCTGCTGACGTCTCCGAGGTAGTGGCTCATGGCAGGCGTGTGCATCAGCAACTGGACGGCCGAGTTCATGTAACAAGTGACGCCCTTGTTGATGAGACCAATGGGCGACGCGGTTCCAGGAGACCAGCTCTTGTTGATTTTCGACGGCTTTCTGCTGCCAGGATCGTTTTTCAGTTCGTCAAGGTCGTAAAAGCTGGCCTGAGCCATTATTCCGTCGGTTTCAACGCTACCAGACTGCTCTTGGCCTTGCTGTGATCCTCCATTCGCTCCAATTGTCGTGGTGACATCCTTTTGCTCCTTCTCGGGCTTGATGAGCGTGTAACTGGCGGGCTTGATTGCCTGGGGCTCAGGAAGTCGCGCTCTCTGGAAAGAAATCGGCTTTTCTTTGATCTGAACAAGCAGCCGGTGCTGTTGGAACGGGTTGCCGGAGCTACCAGCCACTCCGTTTTTCTGACTGACACTCATGGGACGGGCTGTGAGGGTAGCCATGTCGAGAGATTTGGGTGGTGAAAAAAATATATATATAAAGTTTGGTGTGGTTTTGTGCGTGCATGGCAGGCTGCAAGGAGGGTCGTGGTATTTAGGGTTTGGTGTGGTTTATGGGGAAGCTGGGGACATTGGCTAGGTCGTGGAGAGGTCTAGGTGGTGGCTGCTGAATTTTCGAGATGATTGCGCTGATGTAGAAAAGGTTGCGCCGGGGCCGTGCTGAGGTGGTAGAAAGCTTATCAGAAGATTGAGTTGGTCACGTGATAAAGTTCTTTGATTACGGATTGGGAGCTGGGGAGATCATGTGATATGAGAGATGTCACGTGATATTGGACCGGTCACGTGAGCGTTTTGGAGATGTGCCGGAGTTGAGCAATTGATAACATGGTCTTCGAGTAATTAGCGACAGTGTGAATTGAGAGTACGGAATAGGGTGTTCAGCTAAGATATTAATGATGTGAATGTTTTGCTGAGAGTTGGCTGATTCGAGTGATATGGTGTTTTCACCAAAACAGAAAGATGAAATATAGTATCGATTAAAGATAGAATTGTACTTTCAAATTGGAGCACAATTTCAAGAAACTTCTCATCCACATATCCCACAGCCGTCTAAGAGCTTTCAGGTCTGGAGAAGATATATCTCCAAGAAATCCAAACTTTCAGAATTTGGTGAATGTGGTAGAAATGGCAAAAAAAAAACCAAGGCGATAATGGGCTTGTTCTCCTCAACAGGTTTGTGCTCTCTGTTCTCATATAGCATCGAAATTGAGCTCTTAATCAGTATCAATCACTATCCCAAATGTGCATCATAAGTTGGGTGTGTATGCATAATCCAAACTACTCTGTACAGATGTACGTACTCTGTAGTCAATAATGGCTACAAGACAAACAGAAACATTCAATTTGAGAGATGGAGAAAAGCGAAAAGCGAAAAGCGAAAAGCAGCAGCGTATACAGGAATCCAATCTGAACTCATAACTGGTTTCAGAATTGAAATTACTCACCCACACCCACCTCCAGGCTTGTTCATTTCCAATGAAATACAGTATTTGGATTGCAACAACACCTATAGTTGAGAAAACAAAAAACCAATTTTACCGTCATCATCAGACACTAATTTCCAGGACAATGATACCATATACGTCTCAATTCACCCCCAAATCAACAGTTTTCGGTCGACTTTGTTATCAGGCATGACTCATGCGGTCAGCCGTGCTCATAATCTGTCCCAAGTGGGTACTCGAATTTCCGCATTGGAAAACTGCGCCCGATTGGGAACGCTGTATACTCAATTGGGAGGACTGGGTTATTCCCAAATAGGCAAAAGTCGGCACCATCTCCCTTGCATGTGCACCAGTGCGGCCAAGAGAAAATACTCCAGAGACGTATTCGGTTAGTTGTTAATTTCGAGCAGTCTACGCGAGTGCAATTTTGGCCGTTTCTCGGAGATTTTCGTTTTCCAGTGCCACAACATGGGGTCCCCCCTTACTTCTCTCTCAACTCTGTATAACCTATAGCAAGGCAGGGTGCCCAATTCGGAAGTCCCAAGAGGGCCAAAAAAGGGGGTGAACCGGATAACCCGGCGAGTTTGCGGGCTGTAGCGGTGAAACCAAAGCCAGTCGATTCGGATTTCCTCGCTAATCACGCTGGTGCAGTCGAATCGCTCGCATCTCACATACTGGGCGAGCTACGTGCGACCCCAAGGGGCGAACAAGCCCTGTCCCAATCGCAGGACTGCAGAAAAGGGGGTTGTCATAGGTTGCCGAAAAGCGGCCGAAAATAAAATCCGAAAAAGCCGTGATACGCACCACTCCAGTGCGAGCTCGCCGCCGCTCATCCGGGCGCGCCATCTCCTCTGCTGGCCCCGTTTCGGCCCCCCCGCGCCCAATCAAATAAACTTCATGCAGCCCATCAGCTTCGTCGACATGGTCTCACCACACTTTGTTTTTCATCTTCAACTCCACAACAGCCATCCCCCCAGCTGTCTTCGATCGCCATGGCCAAACCGGACCCGTCGCACTCCGCGGCGTCTTCGACCCACGACATTTACTCGTCGTCCATCGAGACCGTGAGACCCCAAGACGGATTTGACCGGCTCACCGAGCGCCAGACTGCGGGAACGTCTTCTGCGCCTTCAGCAGACCGTCTGACGGTGGAAACCGGCCACGAAACGACCCACCACCGACCAAGCACTTCTGTGTCCCCTCGATCGTCTCCCAAACCCGAGAGAGCGAGTCTGGTCGGCCAGATGGGCGCCATTCCGTCGCAGCTGCCCCACGCCCAGCACAAGGAGCACAAGGAGCACAAGGAGCACAAGGAACACAAAAACAGCGTGCGCAACGCCTCGGTGGCGCTTCCGTCGGACCGCCGGTACCAGTACTCCGTGGACGACGACGAGTACGAGGTGGAGGCGGATCTGGAGCGCGAGTTTCTCGAGGGCTACGCAAAGGCCATCAAGGACCAGCAGCGCAAGAAAAAGAAGGAAAAAGAAAAGCGCAAGAGCATCAAGAGCAGCTTCAGCGGCAGCCCCAGCCCCGTCATCCGCCAGGATTTCAACCCCAGCTACTTTGAGCCCGACCGCGAGGGCGGCAGCATTCTGCGGGCCAGCAGCAAGGCCACCGACAAGTCGCGGGAGTCACGTGAGCCGTCACGGGGCTCACGTGAGCACTCCCGTGACCGCGACCCCAAGCCCAAGCAGAAGCAGCCGCAGCACCAGCACCAGCACCAGCACCAGCACCAGCACCAGCACCAGCACCAGCACCAGCACCAGCACCAGCACCAGCCGCAGCTGCATGTCGACGCCGCCAGCGAGTCACGTGACTTTGATCCCCGTGACTCGGACTCGGACAACGAGCACTCGGTGCAGATTGAGGACAGCCACAATGTTGGCGACGACGACGATGACGACAACAATGACGACGACGACGACGACGACGATGATTCGCCTGATAATGCATCAATTCTGTCCAACGAAACATTCACGCTAAAGGAGCGACAGGCTGCCATCAATACCACCCATCCGTTTGGTATCCGAATCTGGAAGCCCGCCATTTACAAGAAAAACCGAAGTGTGCAGGCCGCCGCTGAAGGAGATATCCACTCCACTCCCGGCAAGACTGTTGGATGGCGCATCTTCCTGGGTAACATGCTGTGGACGCTGACTTTTGGTCTTTTGCTCTACATGGTGTGTCTCGGAGGCTCCATCTTTTTCAATCTCTTTTTCTGGTCCCCCTCGGCCCGTCTGTATGCGCGAGTGCTACACAAGACTGGCTTTTACCTGTTTTACCCGTTTGGCCAGTTTGTTCAGCTTGCGGCCGACGAAAACTATCTGCACGAGGACGAGGGCGAGGGAAGAACTCTGGGAGAGTACGAGCGATGGCAGGCTGGTGATTTGGAGCACGGTCGGCTGTTTTTTGGCCCGGATGTCGGTGCTAACGGCCCCGGCTCCAACTCGGACGCTGGCAACGGAGGCGACGCTACTGGTGCCGCTTCTTCCGACACCCCGGTGAACATTCATCCCCACACTCCTCTTTTGGGACGCAACCGAAACAGCATTGACTCTGCCAGCGAAGACTCCATTGGAGGAAACAGCCAGGAGGTGTCTGGTTCGCGAAAGCGGCGGTTTTTCGGCCGTGGAGAGTGGAGTCTGGGCCGAATTCTCTTTTACTTTTGGTTCTACGTCTTTGTGACCCCCGTCATCTACACCGTTTCGCTCGTTTGCTGGTTCCTGGTCTTTTTGATTCCCATGGGCAAGGTCACCAACGTGCTTTGCTACCATCTGCGACGACATCCTCTTGCTCTCAAGTTCAAGTCTGACAGCCAGTACTACAAGCTCAATCCCGAGGGCGGCGAGGGCTCCGGCGCCATTCTGCTGTGCACGTACCGAGCGTTTGGATGGAAGTACTACAAGTACACGATTGACGGAACCAACATTTTCTTCATCAATTTGATTGGCGTTGTTTTCTTTGGAATTTTTGCAAACTACTTTCTGCGTCTGCATCTGCAGCTGGATCTGGTCATCACCCAGCCAATGTTCATTTTCATCATGTCGCTGGTCAGTGTCATTCCTCTGGCGTACTTTATTGGCCAGGCTGTGGCGTCCATTTCTGCCCAGACGTCCATGGGCATGGGTGCGGCCATCAACGCCTTTTTCTCCACCATTGTGGAGGTGTTTCTGTACTGTGTGGCGCTCAAGCAGGGCAAGTCTGCGCTTGTGGAGGGATCCATCATTGGTTCGATTCTGGCCGGTGTTTTGCTGCTTCCTGGTCTCTCCATGTGTTCAGGAGCCCTGAAGCGAAAGACCCAGCGGTACAACCCCAAGTCCGCCGGTGTCAGCTCCACCATGCTGCTGTTTGCCATTCTGGGAACCTTTGCGCCCACCTTTTTCTACCAGATTCACGGATCTTACGAAATCAGATGTGACGACGAGTGCGAGCAGATTGGACAGGTGGGACATGCAATCAACAGCCCTGTCCTGAAGGGAATGGCCCAGCAGGCTCTGATGGCCGCTGGCGATGTTGCAGGGGGAGTGGCTGGAATCTGCCGAAAGTGTCAGTTCTTCCAGGTGCCTCTTGTCTATGATGAGCTTTACCAAAAGGCCCTCAAGCCTCTGTCTGGAATCTGCGCCATCTTGCTTTTTGTTTCGTACATTGTGGGACTATGGTTCACGCTGAGAACGCACGCGGCCATGATTTGGCAAACTCCCATCAGCCACGAGCCCAAGAAGGAGCCTATTGCCGTTTCTGCCACCACCACGGGCGCCAGAACCTCGTCTCTCGCCACGCCCATTCACCGGGCCACTCCGGCCACGATTCTCGACGATCCTGCGGGCATCAACAAGCCTGGAATGAAGCACCGGTCTTCCGAACCTGTTCTCCAGCTCCCTGCTGCCTCCCAGGTGCCTGTGGCTGCCCACATTCCTGTCCAGGTGCCTCTAACCACCGTCACTGTTGAGGAAGAGGCTGGTGGACACGAGCCCGACGCCAACTGGTCGCGATCCAAGTCCACCTTCATCCTGCTGTCGGCCACACTGCTCTACGCCATTGTCGCAGAGATGCTGGTCGACACTGTGGACGTGGTGCTGCAGAATGTGGCCATTGGCGAAAAGCTGCTGGGTATCACCATTTTCGCGCTGGTGCCCAACACCACCGAGTTCCTAAACGCCATTTCCTTCGCCATGAGCGGCAACATTGCCCTGTCCATGGAGATTGGTTCAGCCTATGCTCTGCAGGTGTGTTTGCTGCAGATCCCTGCCCTGGTGCTCTACAGCATGTGGAACAACAACATTGACATGGACACGGCGCACATGTTCACGCTCATTTTCCCGCGGTGGGATTTGTTTGTCGTCATGATTTGCGTCTTTTTGTTCTCTTACATTTATGCCGAGGGTAAGAGTAACTACTTCAAGGGCAGCATTCTGCTTCTTGCCTATGCCGTGGTGATGACCGGCTTTTATTTCGACGGCCTCATGTCTGACGGTTCGGTCGGTGGAGATTATTAACAAGTAGAAAGACAGTAATACAATAATAGATACATTCGAGGTTCGGCCATCAAATGAGAGTTGGTTGTAACAAAACCACTGTATCGTAGTGCCCACTTGGGTTTGGTCGACAAGGAAGACGTCCTGGCTGAAAAAGGAAATCATAAGGGTGCATTCGTTTTGAGGCTCTCGATTCGGAATCCAGCCATGTCAGTCATGGGTTGGTGAAGGGGCATATGGCGCTATCTCATGCTCACAAAATAATAGCTGATCTGCTAAACGGCTGGAGCGATGAAGATTCAGATCGACTCTACATGGGCACAAACGGGTTGCACGATTGTGTGCATCAAAGTGCCGAAGGTGGATTCGCATCCGCTTTCACCATCAAAAACATTCCTTCAAACAGAGAGACACTTTTTGGAGTACTTGATGTAGAGGTGGGGATGCGATACTTTTAGTTGTAATTGCATTTGATATGGAGATATGGGGGTAATATTCCATATTTTGTAGCCTCAAAAGCCCCAAATACTGTCAATGGGCGAGTCGGTGGTTTAGAGGGAGATGAAAGGGCGAGTAAGTGGGTATTTTAGTGGGTTGTTTAGTTGGTAATTTGATGGACAATTTGAAGGTCGATATTAATGGTTGATTTAATTGGTGATTGGAAGGTCGGTTCGACGTGTGATCGAAAGAGCGACATGGTGCCATGGTTCACACTAGCATCCAACACGTAAGCATGAAGAACGCACTTGCCACCGAAAGCAAAGAAATGGTGTGGAAAGTGATGACTGAAAGCTCCATACAGTCTCACTCACACAGTCTCACTCACTCAGTCTGACACAATTGTCTGACTCACTCACATAATCGTCGTACACAATCGTCTCACTCGTCTGACTTGCACAGTGTCACACGTCTGATGAAATCGTCTTACTCACTCATATCACATCGTCATACTCACTCGTGTCACATCGTCTTACTCACTCATATCCCCCTTTCGCTCATCTCACGTTTGTGTCAATATCGCCTCTGACTGATTTGATAACCAGGATACAAGTCTGGATTGCCCCAAAAGCTGTGTCTATTTGGGTAACATATACTCTTGACAGGTGCACTTGACAGTTCTCAATCTGGATGATTGCAGTATGTCTATACGCTTCTTTGTTGTGTTGTGACCCCCAATCTGACTTATCTGATGACAGTTGGGTATTGACTTTCTATGCGACTATTTAAATGAATGCAATTCCCAGATAAAAAGAACTCCATAAACAACGAAGCATTAATCAGATGCAGTTATGCAGGTGTGTTTCTGTGGGTGAAATGTGTTTCTTAGGTGGCTGTCTGGTCGCTACTTGGAAACACCAGATGAGATTGAAAAGAGAAACACTGCCTGGAATTATCTGACTGATTTCATGAACATGTGTAATGATCTGGAATATATACCTCTCACATGAGACTGAAGAGTCCCAACAGCTGACCACTCTGATGAGATCACTACAAATTAACCAGTTATGGAATCAGAAACTTGGACTGTTGATTTGTTCGAGTCAAACAACAGTGATGGTAGCCCTGATCCATGTGTTTCCTGTCAAATCAGTACCTCCATATTTCAAAAACTACCGAGTAACAGTGTCTGTCTCTGAATGATATCCTGTACCTCATTTTTCAGTTCGTTTGGACTTGTCATGTTTGGTTGCATTTGTTTTTTTCTGATTTTTTTCATCTCTGTTTTCATCTCCCTTGATTCTTTTTTAATTCTTTTTCAATTCTTTTTCAATTCTTTTTCAATTCTTTTTCAATTCTTTTTCGATTCTTTTTCGATTCTTTTTCAATTCTTTTATTATTATTTTTTAATTCATTTTTAATTCATTTTTAATTCATTTTTAATTCATTTTTTTAATTCTAATTTTCAATTCTAATTTTTAATTATTTTTTCCTTCCATCACCCTTGCTCTTAACTACCAGCAACAACCTACGTGTTTGTAAAACGGACTCCATACCACACGATAAAGCATTAAATTTGAGCAGGTAACACGAATTATCGTCGCTGTATATCTAACAGTCTGTCTAGTTCGTTTGAAATTTCAATGTTTCAGACAAAAAAAAAAAAAAAAAACCCATCACCGATCTCAACAAGCAACACCTTCATATCCAGCACCATCAAATTCCTGAGAACTGATATAATGGAGCCAAAACAAAAGTGAAAAAATCGATGAACAGAATTGCAGCTATTAAACAGAGGTTCACTCACATTACTTGTTGCAGATACTGCACTCTATGGCGATCAAATATTTGACTGTCACGATATCAAAACTGCCAATCAATTTACACGAATATCCAGTCGTCATCCAAGACGCCCAAACTCCAACGCTGGTAGACTTCATCCCCCATCTCTCCACAGAGTTCATGGGAAGTGATATAGAACCAAAATAGCATTGATACACTTGCGTGTGAGTTCAGCTGAGGAGGTTACCAATCATGAAAATCAAAAATTAAATAAAAAATACTGCAGTGACAGAAAAGAGTTAGCATCTCGTATTTTGCATTCTGCATTAGGACAAGTTCCGAGTACCATATCATCCCATACCATTCCACACCTCTGGAACATCACACTGGGAACAAGATATTTGCTTTTCATCCGCCGAGACTTCACTATATGTCTTGTTTCCTCCTCTAATTTCTTATTTTTTAATAAAACCGTTACGTGTCATTGTCTCAGTTGAACGTCCCACTGTAGACTTTTCCAAAAACTCTGACAACAAACCATCAGCAAAGTTGCAACTTTGCGTAGAACCCTAACTGAAAAGTCAAAAACCCAAATCACCGGTCCCCCGGAGACTTCTGAGCCGAGCAACAGTAATTTGGGGCCATCTCCTTTTGCAGACGTGGAATGGAAAAACAGAAAAGTGCATTCTTGCCGGAAACATGGCAGCTTTTCGAATCCCAGCAGGTTTTCGCTGCCAAAAAGCCCCCTTACCCGCCAATCCCACCTGGGGTATCATGGGGTCTCCGACAGCTCTGCATGATGCGAGTGAATTTCAGTTTGTTGGGAGAGTTGAGAGCTAAAAGACAAATCTGAGACGGCAAGAAGAAGCGAAGTAGGCAACGATTACCACGAGAGCCGTGGGGGGTAACGGAAGCGTCGGTGCTTTTCTAGAAATTGTGATGCTGCTGCTGATTGCTAAAAAAATAAAAAGAAAAAATAAAAAAATAAAACCAGAACACACTTGCTCGGCCAAAATTGACGTTTGGTATGTTGAAGTCAAGCAACATAGAATGTCCAGGAGCATCCCAGAGGTCGTAGAATTGAGAGGCGAGTCCGGGTGTATGACGCAGGCTCTCCTCTATCTCGACGTTACCAATGAGCCATTGAGTGAGTCAAAAATGTGCAGTGAGATTTGTGGCTCGAATGACGCGACTTGCATGGGGGAGTGAATAGCGAGTTATGAGACACGTGAGACTCCAGTGACGCGACGCGAGATTGCTATCAAGTGGGAGGCTGTACTACTGACACGGTTTGAACGTTTCACCAATGTCGATGGTTTAATTGCCCTGGCTGCCTTGGATGTGCTGACTGCAGGGGGCGTTGCGAGGTGCCTATTGTTCACACGGCAGACAAGGTGACACTGGTCTGTCTGTCGACTACAGGTGATGTGTCGATGCTGCTGTAATGTGGTGGTCAGGTGGTGAGTCGTCCTGGGCAGTCGACACAAGTCAGAGTCGGAGCCAGAAGCCAGGGCCACGAGTCGCAGTCCGTCCCCGTCTCAATCCCCATCTGATCAATCGTGGAACCGCATTTATTGTAAGTGTTGGTTAATACTCACTGAAAGGAGAAGAGCGTGGGCTGCTCCAACCAGGGCTCCAACCAGGCTGAGCCGATGCCGCTGTTACCTGCGAGAAGGTGACAGCACACTCTAGACACCACAGATAGAACTAAAGTCGCCTGCTGGAGTCTGGGCATTTTGTGCCGTGACATAGGTCATGTTGTGCTGTGACAGAGGTCATGTTGTGTTGTGGCAAAAGTGGTGCGAGAGAGATTTAGTGGTCGCCCTGATGTCTGCTGTTGTTAGTGGCTAGAATTCTGACAAATGTGCGTGTTTGTGGCGGTGAAAACTCGACAGGAAAAAAAACACGTTTCAGGAACATGTATTTGTAGATGACAGAAATTTACTATTTGCCTCACAAAATAAAAAAATCAAGTGTTGCCTCTTTCTATGCAAAACGTTGCTTCCAAACAGCACAACAGATGCAAATTTATGAATTGGCGAAATGGCGATTTATTGGTATCAATGGGTCTGCAATCGAATTTCCAGCCAGATGCACTTTTCGGAATTCCTCTAGCACTGTCAGAGCTCTTTATACAAAGCATTATCTGAATCAACTACTTTGAGCAAGTGTAGTTGGTTGGGACTTTTTTTTTTATTTCTAAAAAAATCACACACTGTCTTTCTTTTCAGTCAAAAACCAGAACGACACGATATTGGCGAGTATGACCGCTTTAGAACCGGTTAAAAGCCACGGATCGGGCTGAAATCGAAATTGGAAACGAATGCACCCTTTGTGTTTCCTTATTCGGCCCAGGACGTGTTTTAGATGCAAGTTCAGAACGAGTTTCGCTTTTATGAAACCAACCTGACAAGAGTCTGAATCAGAGTCTGAATCTATGTGTCTTGGTCTCCTTCTATCAGGGTCCATATTCTATGATATTCCGACGTTTATCGGGTTTTTTGCTGTACCCCGGATTTATCGCGTTTTTTTTTGATTCATAGCCATAACAAGGTGTAATGGAATTAAACGGTATCGAATTTTGTGTTGAAAACCCGCTGGAAAAGCAGGTTTCGAGGTAGCAAAGTGGAGTATCGTACGGAGACATAGCATTATCAGAGTCCTCACCGTCTTTATCATCTTTCAATTCGATTTGACAATGTCTGTCTGATTTCTTTTCATTTTTTTCTTTCATTATTTTCATCTTATAATTCCATTTAATCTTCCCATGGGAAATAAATAGACCATAATTACTCCACCCATTTATACACTGCAATAACACGGACCGAATATCATCGCTTGACAGTATAAATATCTACAGTTTATATCATCAGATATGAGACATTATCATATGACTCTCATAGGGAAGGTAGACTAGAGAGAGAGCAGACTGGCTGTAAATCGAAATGACCAGTTATTTATTTGCAGCTGGAACCAGAAGATCTCAGGCTTGTTGAACACTCGAAGATGGTTTTGGTTGTTACCAAAAAAAATCGAACAAATCGAAAAAAAGCGAAAAGCTCAAAAAAAGCCACACATGAACTACATTTGTACCCACTTGTCTGTTTCTCATCCTGTCATTGCCCAAATCGCATTACCAATTCTCAAGACTCACATTCAAACACACTTCCGACTGAAAAAGATGAAAAAGATAGAAAAATAAACTCAAGACTACAATAGGAAATGCCAAATGGGGCCAAAAGACTCCCTACTAGAGATAATGACACGGGGGAGTACGAAAACAGCTCATAATCAGACTTGGCGAGATGCTGGTGGCGAGTTCGAAAATGCGTAACCATGGCAACTGCCGACACGTACATGCCGGATTATCACAGGTGACCCCTGGATGGCCCGCATATAAAGTCCATGGAGTTAAGAAAGAAAACCTCTTGTCTTCCGTTTTTTTTTGATGTGAGGAATGGATGGAGAGGGGTTGGGAAACCCTGATTATTTAGCCTTTTATGATTTTGGAAATAGGCTTTAATGAGACAGTTTGACGCCGATCGAAAGTGTCGATCAGGGTGAGGTTGAGACATGTGAATGCTCGGGAGCGTAGCACGGTTAGGTGAACCTAAGCGAGGTTGCCGCCATCGCCAGGCGTCCCAGATTAGTTGGCTTTCGTCCGGTTTAGTTAAAACCTTGTTTTTCGCAAGGAGTCTAGTTGCAATCAGATGGGCAACTGGAAATCAGAGCCAGGACTGCTGTAGGACTGTGGTGAAAAGAAGAAGTGGAGGTCTAGAAACCTCAGACTTGACTGATTAACACAGTGCTTTCCGATTCCACTTTGATGCGATATTGCATATTTTAGGTGGTGAAAATCATCCAAATCGTTCCAGAAAAGTTACACCTGGCTCAAAATCACCCTCCAATTCCCATTACACCCTCCAAATCTGCGTTGCGTGGCTTACACCTCTCCCAACCCCCCCCACTCCACCTGCATGTCAAATTCGTATGACGTGCATATGCGTCACGTCTCTTCGGGGACCGCATTTGTGCGTCATGCGTCCCTGCGCAGTTTAATTTTAGATCAGGGACAAACCGTCGAGATAAAGACGAAATAATTTCTCATCGGCGACAAATCTGACAGATCGAATGCGCATGTCGGTACTAAAGGTGGTTGCAGGTCGAACAACAGAAAAAAATTTAGAAGAACAGAAAAAAACCCACTCGGCACTTACGTAACACTGAACAATGATGTTTGTCGTCCATGCGGCTAAATCGGACCGAAAGAACACGTAGTGGGGGACATGGATGTTCAGTATGAACAGCATGGTTCTTGTGCGATTTTCGGAAAAAGAGAAAAAAACGCTCTCCTTATCGGTTTCGCTTAAAAACATGTTGTTGTTGGTTTCCGCTTGAGTAGGGTTGACGTGGATGATGCGCACTTTTTTTTTTTTTTTTTTTTACTGTCCGACAGGTCTAGACCAATAGAAGAGCAGAAAGTGCTGTGGGGACGCTACGGCTTCAGGAAGTAGACCGTTCGATCCGCTATCAGTGTGCGATAAAAACCTAGGTCTCAGAATCTATTGAAACGGACTTATAATGCCGCTTCTGTTTCAGGTCATTTTGCTGCTCGCAATCTAAAACTCTGATACATTGTTAGGAGGATGGTACCTATATAAAACGCCATTTGAGCTCCAATAGCTCTGAAACTGGTACCAAACGACTCGCCGGGCCCAGCCCAGGCGAACGCTCCGCTCAGAATTACCACCACATTATCACAGACTTTGCTAATTGCGATATACCGCCCAATTAATAGTTATACTTTTCAGAGAAAATAGTCCATTTCGTTTTAGCAAAAAAATATCGTTCCACTGGCTGTTACCTCGCCTTGCAGTCTACTCCTCTCCCTCTGGTCTCAAATTTACTGCTATGGGGTAAGACCAAAAACAAAAATAATGCCAACGACGTAATAAAGAGAAAATATGAAATAATTCGAATAAATTGCCCAACAAAATGTAATAAACAATTCAACTACACCAGCGTACTCACTGCGGCCCCAGCTACCCGCTGCATTATCTACAGCCCATTTTAGTCTCATTTGAGCGTGTTGTTATTGAAAATTGTGGGTCCAGTTTTAGTTCACTTTTGGCGCAAACAAGAAAAATGTACTTGAGACAGATACAAGCAAACAAATGGCAGTGGAGTGCTCTACCGACGGAGCAGATTGTCCCAGGCGCCTCCAAACACTTATTTGCTAGGTTTCGAGTAAGATATTGCCAACTACATTATTTCGACAATTTTCCAAGACTTCATTTTTGGTCTGAGAACAAAATGGTGAGTATGAGAGCTGGTAACAGGGGAACTGTTCCAAAGTGATTGCACGGGCTTCAGGAGCGTCATGGTGGTCTTAGAGCGGTGATTGCACGTCGCTGGCAAGAAATCGACGAGCTCATGAAAACCCGACTCAACTTGAGATGACAACACTTGACTAAAATGACATCAGAGGCCGGAGAGAGGTGCCACGAGCATCACTGGACTGCCGCAAGTGCTTCTAGCTGGTCTGGGGCTTTTTAGCGATTTTGATGGATTTTTGCTGCCATTTGTTTTGAAACATCACCGGCACGCGTAAACCCGGTTGTGGCTGTGCTATGAACGTCTAGACTACACCAGGACGTGCGCACGGCCCCCACAAGTCGAATACACTCTTCATAATATCTATATCTGGTCCTGCTATTTTTCCATCCACTCCGTCAAGTCGTAGTCTATAAGCTCAACTGCTGGGTCGTACTTGTCCTATTACCCATCCGACAAAAAAACAAAACGAATTTGAACTGGTGAGAAAGAAGAGACGAAGCAGAAGACGTGATCTGGTCACTTTTGATGGCTGGATGACCAACTAGTTGCTGATGAACTCGTGTCGAAATGCGATTTTTGCGTGTTTGAAATCGCTCTTTGAGAGGTTCAACAAGCACCTGTAACGGAAGAAAGGATTGTCTTGAGCACTCTATGACTGTTGCAAATGGCTCTAGAGACTTTACAGAGGTCTCTGGACCTTTCTATCTTCATTTGGTGTTTGTTTTGACACCACTAGCTGCTTCTTTTTTTTCTGCCAGAGAGTGGACACCTTCTTTGACTGTGATTAGTAATAGATAGTGGCAGAACCACCACACTAGCGTCAGCTGCGAATAGACGTTCTGGAAACGACTCTGAACTTCATCTACAGCATTTACAGCATTTCCACAACAGCTCTTTCAGTCCAATCTTCTCGCAATCTTCTCACCAGACACATCTACATTGCAACTACAACGCCGTCTATCAGCAGCGCAAAATGTCGACGAACATGCTAAAGTTGGTGGCTCCATCTTGCGCATTATGACCATTGACAAGCGCGAGAGCTGTCTTCGTTTGAGTCACTTTGGTGTTGTCGGTGTGTGTCTGCTTTCGGCTTCTTCTGGGGCAGCCAAACCGACTGGACAGAACTGATTCAAGGGCTTACGGACTCAAGGACTCAATGGTAGTCATCCCCTTGGATTTCCCTCGTGACTGACAAATAATTGTATTCATCTCTTGGAAGTATTACTGCATCGGTCCACACTGTCTCAGTGTAGGAGTAGCAAGGGAAAAATGAGAAAAAAGAAAAAAAGAAAAAAAGAAAAAGGAAGAAAAAAGAAGAAAAAAAACATGGCAAGTGTTGAGGTTTCAAGCTAGAGGCAGCCCTAACGTGACCTTGCTGTCAAGAATTAAACAATGTGGTAGAGTTTGGTTCCGTGGCACTGTTTCATGCTTTTTTGTCTTGTGTGATGCTAAAGACTGGGCAGAGTTTGTGCATGTCGATGGGCGAACATTGACAGCAAGAGAGCGAGGCGGCGAGACGAAGAGAGGTTGGCATCGCGGTATTGTGGGTATCGGAGTTGGGCTTGTGTTGCAGAAGTGAATGATGTTGGTGGCGATGTGATTGATGTTGTGATTGGTGTTGTTGGCTGGTTCTGTGTCGCTTGGTTGCTGGTACATGGAATTATCTTATGGAGAACAACACAGTTTGATCAACGCGAGCGACGCGAGTGGTCCAGCTAGTGAACGGATGAGGTCATTTCAGTTGCCATCACCAACAGCTATGGACATTTTGGTGATGGTGTCAAGTGGCGGGGTTTCCTACCATTCACTGGCACTATCCACACTATGTCCTCTTTGCCCATTACTCACTCGCTGTCATACTCGCCCTATCCATCGGAGCTTTTGTGGTCCATTTGACTCTGGTCGCTCAACAGACCCATCGACTCCTTGTGTCATTGCTCATGTTGCTGCTCTTGTCGTTGCTGTCGGAATGTCGCTGTCGGTTGTTGTTTCTGCTGACTAGAAAGAAAAGGAGTTGATTGGAGAATCTGTCAAGCGCCGGGTCAAATCAGCCGTCCGAACAGTCCAGTTGTACTGTATCCACGCTGTACTCACTCAGCTCCCGCGAACCCCCACTTTACCACTCCAAGTAGTACAGCACAACTTGACCTGTCTGTCAAGGGAACTGTATGGCCACGTAGCAGATACTTTTTGTGTCTCTGTCGTCCTCATCCACCCCATCAACACCCAAAGTGTCTCCTTCCATCAAACCACCCGCTACCATCAAACCACCCGCTCTCTCTGCCCTCGTGACTCAGCTGGTCGCACAAGCTCCACTCAAGACTCGCCCAGTCGCCCTCCAACCACAACCGTCCATAGCCTTCCTTCCCCTCCTAGTTGGTTCTAGTACCGGTCGGGCCATGCCGTAGTATGCCGCCGTCCACGGTCCACTTATCCAACCAACCAACATCACCCTTGCCACGCTCCTGAGCTTGGATTGGCTGTGACTCTGTGCCGACGCAAGCTCCCTCCGGCCACTTCCCCACCCGTGTCTAGTTCGTGAGACGCAAGCTGGGTGTAGTGCAGGAAGCCGGAAGCCGGGAACAGCAACAACAGTAACCACACGCATCAGCCACCCTGGGAAACATCTACCTACTTGTATTATCCGTCATGGAGGACTCGACCACCGACTTACCGGGATTCCTCGCTTACACTGGAAGGACTTGTCGTCGCTGAGCTAGTGGTAGGATGGATGTGAGTGTTAGCTTGGGGACTAGCCAAGTTGCTGAAGCTAACGCTCGTTTGGCACCGCACTAAAAGGTTCTAGACTCGAATTTATGAACCATGCCAGCATCGTCGTGCCATTTACTTCTTAGCTAATCCTGGCTTTTTTTTATTGTCACTGGCTTCCCAATTCGGGCCACTGGAAAACACGTATAGCCATGCCAGTTATCATAAATTGGCCGGCACAAGGTACGCTAGCGTGAACTAACATGAATGGCATGTTACAATGATGGATTGAGCGTGAGTGTGAAGAAGACCATGACTTTGCCTCAGTCAGCGAGAGACGGAGAAGAAGAAAAAAAAGTCCAGCAGTTTTGAAAGGAAGACGACATGTTTCTGACCGCAACTGGGGCGGTTTTCACCGCACAAAAACGACGACTACACCAAAGGATTCCGCGCGACCAGGTCTCTGCTATCGCAATCTCCCATGGAAATGACACCCCTATATCATATTCTATAGGCATATCCAACATTTTTTAACATTGCCAAATTATCTTGCCTCCTCTCCTCTCACCCGGATAGATAACTTCCTCCGAAAGCGTGGAGTGCTTTCCGGAGGAATGTATACATCTATAGATGGTATTTATGACTTTATTTGGGCGAGCAATTTCTGATTTATTGAAATTACAACGTGTTGAAATCGGTGCAGAGCAGCTCAGCACAATTGCTGGCACTACATGGAAGCCTTTGAGTGAATAAAAGCAGCAAAATGTTACTCGAAAATTACCCAAAAAATCCACAAAAAATCCACAGAAATTCAGACTCTGTTTGCTTCACCACGCTTGCCCAAAACATGAATTATTCCCAGAAACCTGACATTATTACTCCATGTGGTAATTACCAAAAAGCCTAGACCCTGTAACTAAAAATTATAAATAAAAAACAAAGTTTGACGGGTGAAGGAAAACGGCATTCATGTCACGAGGTCGGGTTCCAATGGAATACCAACCCCGACATTGCAATCTCCTGAATCACATGCATATTGTCAGATTTTTTTCCGCGTCATTCCCTAAAGTCTGCATTTTCTGCTCTTTTCTCAACATGAGTCCCCCCTCTGCAATAACTCTCGAGTTTCTTGGCGCTCCCCGTGTGTTTTGTTTTTTATTTTATTTTTTCTTTTTCTTAGCACACTTTGGTTTTTTTTGCTTTTTTAGTTTGTTTTTTTTGCGATTTATTTCTTTTTCCACGTCGCCCGATGATGTAAGTGCATGCATGAATCGAGTAGACCGTTTTTGGACGCAAGTAACGAGCCAGGGGAAAAACCAAATGATGGGGCCGATGCGGAAAACGCCGCGCTTTCCAAAAACCAACATGTCGCAATCGCAGCTCGCCTGCCCGATTTATCAGCGAATTATCCGTGCTTTCGCACTCCCGTTCGTGTCTATTAAAGCATATTTGGTAAGCAGCATATCCAAAAGTCTTTGTCTGTTCCCTTGTGTGAATAAGGTTTGGCGAGCAGTTAGATGGAGGCGTGGTCACCAGCGGCAGCGGATGGTGGCAGCAGAGGCAGTAGAAGCACAGCGGTGGCGGCGGTGGCAGCAGCGAACAATGGCGGAAGCTTGAGCGCCAGTTGTCAGAGAGCGGGCCAGAAACCGTCCCCCGCCTACTACCCCCACCTCCACCGTTCTGGAGGCTCTGCCCCCAGGCCGCGCTCCAGGAGCTGCCGGGCAAAGCCGCACATGCCTCTGCTGCAGCGGCGTACCTCTGCTGCCGCCGCTGCCACCGCTGCCGTTGGCGCTCCTCCGTCCGAGTCCTGCCGCCTGCCTCCAACCACCCCCTCCACCCGCTATAATAAATGCCATTTATACCAACACTCGACACTGCCGCCAGCCTCCTGCCTCTGCCACCACTCTCCAGCGTACCACCATACATATATCCTAAATACCCACTGCTATCACATTTCTATACCTATAAACTATACATTCTATTAACCACATTTACCTTTTGCTCAACTTTGAGCTCTGGTCAGATAAACACTTATATAGTTTAGCACAGTGCATTTCACCATTTACAACACGAATACACAGGTGAGTGAGTGGCGATTGCTGGTGGGTGGAGACGACGGCGGCGTTGGTGGCGAGAGGCCAGGAGCAGGCGGCAGGCGGCGGCGGCGGCAGCGGAGGCGGGTGGAGACATGGCTGTGGCAGAGGCGGAGGCACAAGCGGCTTTGGCAGTAGAGGCAGATGCGGCTTTGGCGGCAGCGGCAGCAGCACGACCCCAATAGCGACAACAGCAGCAGAAACTGCCCTGGAACGACACAGCGACCAGTCCAGACGGACACACGGTGCGGCCTCGGGCCCACTGGAGCTCAATTGAGATACCCACGAGACAAAGGTGTAGGTAGGCAGGGCCACAGATTATGAGTGGCAGGATAATTGCCGCGTCGGCGTTCCAGGTGGACGTACCAGTCAGGCCACGACGGTTTTGGGCCTCCTTGCCCGGCCTTTTCTCGGCAGGATCGTGCCAAACGCTGCATCTACAAAGCTGGAGCAACATTCTCTCGACCTCAGCCCTCTCCCTCATCCTCAGCCATGTCCCCATTTACCTCGGACTCCTCCACGGAGCTTGTGGAACGATGCCCAAGTCCCGTTTTCAACCTAGCGCTAACACAGACAGTATGAAGTAAGGCCCCTGGAGAAACCTCACAACCAAGCGATGAATACCGACCGACCCGAACTGGGGACTCCGGACCAACCGCTGCAGCCGATACAGCCCGGGACGCAGCAGGTCAGCCAAACGACTCTGGGCCAGGTGCAAGGCCAAGGCCAGGGCCAGGGCCAGCAGCTCACGACTCCCACAGAGCCACCGCTCCACAACTACGGCAACTACTTTCGCTACGGACAGCGCGCGCCGGCCACGCTGTCGCACGCAGTGCCGTCCGCGTCGCCCTACCGCAACTACTCCATGACCCGGTACAGCACGAGCCCGTACGTGCTGAATCAGCCGCTCAGCCAGCCGCTGGTAGCGGCATCGTCTGGCTCGGGCATGCTCCCGCAGCCCGGATACTACCACGACAACACGCTAGGGTATGGGCTCGAGCAGAAGGAAGGAGGGATGGGCTCTCCGGACGCGGGCAAACCCAGTTCGCCCAATGCAGAATTTAGAATTGCCCCCATGCGCAACTCAAAGGCTAAATTCACGGCCGACGATGATGAGCTGCTGATTGAGCTCAAGGAAAACCAAAAGTACTCGTGGAAGCGGATTGCGCAGCACTTTCCGGGCCGCACTCCGGGCGCGCTGCAGGTTCGCTACTGCACCAAGCTGCGCAAAAAGTCGCAGAACTGGACCAGCGACGACCTCAAAGACCTGACCAAGGCCGTCCAAGACTATCACAATGAAAAGTGGCACATCGTCGCCCAGAAGATGGACAACAAGTTCACTTCGAATGCGTGCCGGGAGCAGTATGAGTTGCTGACGAATGCGAGGTGGAACTAGTCCGTAGCGGAGGCCGTCCATCTTGGGGTGGGGAGCTGTGCGAGAGCTGTCTCGGAAGGTGCCACCGGAGAGGTAGCACTGTGTCCAGCGGCATGCTCGCCAAGTCATGACGCACCCACCCATCCGCTCACTCACCCGCTCACTCTCATCATCCCATGCCACATTACAATCGCGAATTATTTCGTCACGACACATAATAGGACAGCAGAAGGAGGACAGTGTATATTATAAATTATTAGATGCCAAGTGTTGTATTGTAGGGAGTTGATTGCGGATTGTGTGGGTTATGTCAGATATTTGATGATGAAGTCATGAAGCGTCTAGAGGTGGATGCCTGGATGGTGTAAGCGGCTGTGAGCTGTGGGCATGTGTGATTTCAAGACCTGAAAAGACCTGCGACACACCTGCGACAGACCTGCGATTATCATGCTCTCGTCGACCAGTGTTAGTTACAGGTTCGTCTCCCACGACATTGTCCCTGTAGCAGAACTCCAAAACCCCCACCAATTCCCGTCCAACTCACCCAGTCCTTGCCAGCTGTCCCCCGTTGTTATCCTCATCGTTCTCGAATCATTTGGGTCGTTAATCGAGACATTGTGGCGTAAAATGTGATCAAGTACAAATAAGCAGACGCACTTATACTTATAGTCGGGAGTTTGTGTCCTTAAAAGATTCTCTCAAGAGCCCAAAACACGACACACGGTGGCAATCACCAAATAAATAACATGACTGTGCTCGTGGCGGCTCAGGAAGTCCTTTGCCGCTGTCAGAAACGAGATTGCACCGATTTTGAGAACACAAAGTGCTGAGAAAGCTTCGTTAAAGAAACTTCTGACATGTCAAGTGAGCGAGTAAACCCCCACTTGACGATATTTGGGGGTATTAGTGGGGCCAGAACAATAAAATCTGGTTCATTTTGATCGCATAATTGCGCTGGTCACTTAGATCAACTCTTTTTGTTTGTAGTGTGGCGGGTGGCAAAACATCAGTGAGATCTGACGTGTTTGGCGATATTGAGTATTGCATGTCAGTAGCTAAAAACCATAGATTAGGGAGAAAATGAATCAGGAGTCCAACTGGCTGAATATCGATCGGAAACCGGTTCTCGTTTGTTTATGTGACTTTCTGGAATGCCCCGAATCGATTCCAGTTGTCGGTTTCGTCGTAGCCTCATTACTCGCGGTTTTGCAGGTAACCTGAACGAAACCTATAAATCAAAACGTAATCGGTCCGTCCCAGCCAGTCTCAACTGAAACACTACACGGTCTTCAAAATTCACAAAACTCGTCCGACAAATGTCGTCAAGCTACCGATGGAATCGCCCGCACTTGCTCGTCACTGTGAGCCAGTCCATTCTTCTCTGACACGTCGCCAATGTTGCCAAATCGCCAGTCTAACAACACATGCTGGAACTACTTCTACAAACATGAGGTCGGAAATCACTCGAAAACACCAGCAATACGGCCATAGAGTACAGATTCAGACTCTCCTGGAGCCCAGCATCCGACTCGTGCCCCCTGTGGCCGTCGCACACAGCTATCGCCTTCTGAAAAGCAGATAAACCGTCGCTCTCCAAGTCTCCTCCCACTCTATTTTAGGTCGGAGGGTGGCGACCCAAAACCGGCCACAAAAAGCCCCCCGCCCGCTCTTTGGCCACCGTTCGACATATGAATGCGCTCGTGTGCATCTCCCCGAGCCCATGGTGGAGTCGGAATCCGCGCATCTGCTCTGCGTCGGCTCCCCGGACTCAGGCAGCTAAAAAATGCCACATTTAAACGTCCTCCAGCTTCCGGTCACCTGCCGGTGCCTGCCTTTTAGCACTACACTAGCGTGGCACATGCTAGCAGGCTCTTAGCGGGGTGCTAATTTGGGGCTAGTTTAGCTGGTCTAAACCACTCGCGCTAAATAAGCCCAGACTGGGGCATATGACAGAAAACGGCTGCTAACGATTATGGCGGGAGTTGGGCGGTGTTTGAGTATGCTGAGTCATCTTGTGGTGTGTTGTGGAGCGAAAAAGAAAAAAAAAAAAAAAAAAAAACTTGCAGCCATCACTTCAATTTCTTAACTGAACTGATAATTAAAAAGTGCTATTTGAATGGTAGAAGTATTGATACTGCTGTATACTCGCTGAGGTACTCCTTATTGTACTCACTCGAATAGTGTCCTGTTTCTCTCAGTCATTTTTTTATTAATGATTTTTCCAATTAATTCAGGTACCAGTGAAGTAATTATACAGCTGGACATGTTAAATGAAACACGTATATTGTCTATAATTGAATATATACAATAAAAAGCCGGTTCAAATTATTAAAACTATTCATTTATTCATTATTCTGTTCATGTGGTTTTAATGCTGATGATTATTTTATCAATGAGAAATCATTTTATTCATCATCTTCATTTCATTTTCGTTTCGTTTTCGTTCAAATTTCAAATTTCAAATTTCACATCTCAACGTTCATATAATCCAGCCCAAACTAGCCAACTGCCAGGTCCATCCTCCGTCTAATCTTTCCCTTGATCTTGGTAAACGGTACTAGCGTGAAACCAGTGAGGATCAAACGTTTTCTTTGGATAATACCTAGATGCTCTTAACCAAAGTGATATTCCAGAAGTAGTCGTTTTTTCAACTGTTTCAAGACAGCAATAAAATCCTCAACAGCTCCATCTCAACAAAAATCCCAAAAACCGCATTTTCGATTTTTTATCAATTGTTGCGAATTTTCGAATTTCCCATTTTTTATTGTTTCAACTTCCATTGGGACTTGAATAGCTTCAGCTTAAACCCACCAAAAATCGGCCAAAAATTGAGGGGCCTCCTGCTAGCTCCAAACTAGCACAGACTAGTGTCGGAAACCGCACAACCCCGATAAACGCCGAACTTCCGCGTTTCCCTGCCATCAGTGTCGATACGGTGGCAAAAAATCGCATTTTGTGCAACTAGCGGTGCTGAGAGCCCCAAGTCCATGGGTTTTTGTGCCCCAACGACGAGACCAGGACTATTGTTCTCGTCGTGCTTTTTTGCACATGCTGGACTTTGCGAATTGGTAATCGGGGCCAAAACCACGCTAGGTTGTTTTCCAGCATTTCTAAAGGGAAAAATTAAGGGACGTGATTGAAAGAAGCCAATGTTGCTGTAGTTACAAATTACCTGTACTCGTCCCATTCAGGCAATCATCCAATTGAACTGCGGGTATAAAACATTTGGTTGACAGGGCCAGATATGCTTGGAACGCTCAATATTGGCGCAATTGCGTCGATTCCAGCGCCATTGAACTCTGCTTAATTTTGCGAGTATTTCGAGTCCCATGAGTTGGTGGTTACTACGAAATTGCAATTTTCAGCGCATGAGCCCTCGAGGAGTGAGGCACATGTAAAACGACAATATGTCGGCTTATCAGCACCTGATTATATGTTTTTTTGAATGAAACAGTACGAAATCAACTGCCTCCCAAAAGAATTACACTAAAAAACTGTCTTCACTCTTATCTCTTTAGATATGCAAGTATGTTATCTTGAAAAGAGAGAAACGTGTAGGACTCAAACAACATCCAATTGAGAAACGGAAAGCGGTGCCGAGATCCCATGACCATTCGCTACATGATGGCGTTTTCAAAATTCTAATTGCTCCCCGTTTGAAATTCTCATACTTGCTCTGGCCAACCTGCATGTCTCGAGTACCAGGATTTGCACTCCGTATAGACGAAATATTGATGCTACGACACTGCAAGGATATGCACTGCACAGTTGTATACTTGGTTCCGACGTTGAGTAATGTGGCAGAGTTATAGAACCACGTTTTTGCATCCACGTGGACTGAAGTTGCATCTGGTTTTTTCTGTTTTCAAAAGTTGTCAAAAACAAATCATGGCAATAGACAGTTTCATAGCTACAGTTTCAGACAGTTATGGTGCAGTCTGGCAGTTTCTAACAGACACGTACAGGACCTTTCTGTAGTATTGACATGGACACCTTTTCTTTTGTTTTTGTCTCTCATTTTTTCTCATTTTTTTTCTCATGCCCTTGTTTTTCTAAAATCGCCCTTTTTCAGTCAGTTACATAATCAAAACCACCCGTACAGGGCATCGTTAACATGCCCCAAAGCAGCCACACGTCTCCCTGTCTCTTTCTCTCTCCTGGGCGGCAAAAACAAAAAAAAAAAAAAACAAGATTTTGTAGCCAAGTTAAGCATACTTGACGGATGAGTTTTTGGGGGAAAAACAACCGAAACAAGCAGCCAGACGAGCTTATTGACCTCTGCACGTCTCTATAGCGACAATAACAGTCTAATCTGATCTTTTCTCAAACGGGGGCGTGTTTTCAAGGTAATTTCTTTTGCTCAACACATCGCCAGCTGGCTCACAAATGCCACGCCCGTGTTGATATAAATGGGGTTTATGATTGGCAGCAACAGATGCATGTGTGAGACAGCTGAGTGCGTGAATAGCGATAAATTTGGGGGCACGGAGAAACGGAAGGTTGGCTTGGAGGGTAAAAGCGCGAGTTTTGGGGTTGTGGGATTTTTTCCGGTGGATTCGGAATCCGCTCAGTGGGCTCATTGCAATGGTAAAGTCCTTGTGTCTGCATCTCATCTGTGGCGTGTGTTGTTGTGGGTAATGGAACCCTGGCTGGCTGATAAATCATGAGCAGAAATCATAAACGTGAAAATCATAAAACAAGGCAAATATATTTACCATATAAATAACACAAAAAACAACATAAATAAAAAAGCAGAAGATGATAACTCAATTATAAATCCGCAAGGGTCAATGTATAGATTCGTCTGGCAGTGGCAAGAGCAAAGAGCGGGTAGAGATATCAGGGTTGAGTGGGTTGGGTTCGGCCCCTGAGTAAATAAAACGGCTATACGTCTTGAAATGAGCTCTATAGACTCTATAGACGTGGCTGCTTGTGTTTCTGAGCCGTGTAAATGCAACTTTGCAAGTGTAACATGGATTTAGGCGGCCGAAAAAGAGATGAAAAAAAGTGTTACGCTGGCTCCAGTAGCAGCAAGTCTAGTTTGGGCTTTCCGGGAGGAGTCAGACGTTGTTTCCGTACTTCCTGTGAATTGTGGGGTTGGTGCTAGTCTGGAGATGAATAATCGTTGTTTTTGCGATAGCAGTAGAAGACCTCAGTCACCATTGTAGACCTCAAGTGGCCTCAAGTGACCTCAAACTGACAACTTGACCAATGAGGTCTTGTTGTGAGCATCATGAGACACTGATGTTCCTTGCTCAACAGATCTCTCACGATGTTTGTGCTCTCGACTGTCGCTGTTCAGTCGTTTGTTGAAAAGAAGCCAAGTGAACTGACCACACCAAGACCCTCGTGAAGTCTTCAGAGCGACTGTGTTTGTCTGCTGTTGAAGCACAGACGCTTTTTGGAATTCATCCAAAGCTCAGCAAAAGACCCATCTCCACTGGAAAGAAATAGTCGAATTAAAATAGAGTCATCTGTCGCAGTCAAAGAAGCAGTTAGTAAGTGTTCATTCAATCCATCAACTGCTGGTCTTCGATTGTCTTCTCTCTTTGATTTGTTGATCGCCTCTCTGCTGGTTGCCCTATTGACTTCTTCTTCTTCTGTTCGTCTGACTGCTTCTCTTTGCTCTTACTCACGTTGAATCGTCAACTCTTGTTGTGGTTGCTTTCTCGACTGTCACACTTGATTGTTGACACGTCACTATCTCGACTGTTAGACTTGATTGTTGTCACGTCACTACCTCGACTGTCAGACTTGATTTAGTCACGTCACTATCTCAACTGTCCAGACTTGACAGTTGTTTTGTCAGTTCCTCAAGTCGTGAATTTGTAGGTGTCAAGTCGTGTGTCATCAAGTCGTCAAGTGATAAGTCGTCAGTCGTCAGTCGTCAAGTGTTCGAGTTGTAAGTCGTCAGCCTTCAGTCATCACTCATTAACTCCTCCCCATCTGTGACTTCCTGATTCATCTTCTGTTTGCTGTGTTGTGCTGTGATAAAGACACTGTGGCTTGTACTGTTTGAACTGTTTGAACTGTTTGTACTATCTGAACTGACAGTATGTACCAGGACAAGTCGAAAATAGCAAAGAGCGGGTGATCAGAACACGTCTCAACACTGTGGCTGTTGTGTTTACCGAATATGTTCTCATCTCAGCTTGTTTGCTTCTGTCTTGGTCTGTTCAATACCGTATCATATACTGTTGTAGACTTGTATAGTCAGTTTACAGGTGCATCACAGGAACATGTCAGTCAAGTCGCTGTATACTCATCAACCATCAAGTCACAATCATCCAGTTCATCGTCGTCAGAAGTCACTGACACTGTTTGAGTAATAAGAAAATCAAATGCTACAAAGTACAATTACAAGTGGTGAGAATCCGACTGGTCATACGACTACGTGGCAGAGATTTCATCCATCACAACTCGAAAGTGATGATTTCAGAAATACCGCTGTTTACAACACAGAAACTGAACACTGTTGTCACGTCATATCCTTCTCCGATGCCATCCTCGCCATACTCATCTCATCACCCTTGTCACTTCAGTCAGGTGTTTGGCCTGTACACGTCGGATTACACTGGTCATGTCATCTAAACGCCGTTGACTGTGCTTGGCTCTCTCCAATCGCAAACTCCAACTCCAACTCCAACTCCAGCTCCAACTCCAGCTCCAACTCCAACTTCCCATTTCTCATCTCTCATTTTTCCAACTTCTACAACCTCTTGGTCAGGAACAGCACTTGAAGAGATATGTCAACAGCCAAAAACTTGACTACCGTCACAGTAGAAAGTTCACGACTAAAGACCCGCCACAAAGTGCTCAAGTGCACAAAACGTCTGTCACTGTCCATCTGTCACTGTTCTTCTGTCACTTTCCAAATCTCCGTACTGTCATTTGAGAGGCACAAGTCTTTAGACACCTGGAGGTCTCAGTCACCTTGAAGTCTCAATCACTTGCAACTTTCAATCACTTGAAGTTCTCAATCACTCAAGACTCTTCACTCTGGACCTGCAACCACCTCAGTCACTGTCCACCTATGACAGACAACTTCTGACGTTACACATTCAAAAACCAGTTGTCCATCACAAAGTAGTTGCTCATCATAAACCAGTTGTCCATCACAAACCCCAGCTCTCCCTTTAACCACCTCTTACTCACTGCCATCGGTAAACTTGAAACGTCTGCTTCTCACCCCTCACAGCAAACACTAGCCTGACATCATAAGTGCGATTTATTGATTACAACCACATTTATTATTTTGCAATAAGGACACCTGGCGTCTTGTGTATGGACTCCAATCAGTTGCTTGCACCAATATTACACTGATAATATTGGTAGTCCAAAAACCATGGACTTTCCCATATGTGACAGACTATCGCTACTTTTTTTTTCATTGACTTCTAATGATAAGTCTACAGAGTGATTAATGTCATCCAGACAGTGGAGATCTCGGATGTGACAGCACCTACAGTTATTATCTGTCATAATAACGAGAAAATCCAGGTACATGAGGTTCAGTGTTTTCTTTGCCATGTCTACAAAAGTGAGGTCAATACTTCGAAAGAAGAAAAGCACTACAGACTCCATCTTTCTCGACTAGTTCACACATAAAGTCGTTTTTCTGACACCTCTTACATCTCACAGCAAGTAAATCAAGTTGAAAAACACTCTTGGTGTCGTTTTCGGTTATTTTTTTTTATTTTTTTTTCTCACGTTTTTTTTTTCAGCTTGAAATTGCACAACCACCATCCATCCCCAGAACAGTGCAACAGCGTAAAAAACAGAAACAATCAGATTTCCAAAATACAACAAACACCACCGTCAACTCCCTGGCTCTTCAAAATCATCTCCAGTGCCAATACTCTCAGAGATGTGGTGTCAATGTCCCCCAGCACTTGACTACGAAAAACGCAAGTCGTTAGGAACCAAAACAAAATAATGGCTAGTATCATCAGACTCACCTTAGGATTCTGAAACGAATGCACTCTTTGGAATTCTCCTAGCTCATCTACAACAGAATTTCCTCTTTCTGCAACTAGCTCATTATCACAGGTTATGACTCGTATCCGCCAAAAATACCTCCACTACAACCAAGCTCGGAAAGACAGACATGCCACTCCACTCAAGATTAATAAGTCAGACATGTCTCAGCCACGGTTGGAACCGCAGAAAACGGTGTGAGGTCACGTGAATATCTCACCATCACGTGACCATCTCATTTGCCACCACGTGACTCCGCGTTGCCGTCGTTACCCCCGCATGTGAAACGCAAACACACAAAACTTTTGGAGGCGGCACGCGCGCGTGATTACGTAAAGCCAGACGGCCCCAGTCGTCGATAATATCGGCCGGTTTCGAATATTCACGTGCCCGCACTCGGGTCTTCACGTGACGGCGCGACCCGACACGTCCAATCTCTCTCCCAACCCCTGCCCCCTATGTTTTCAGCCCTAACCCTGCACTCCACCACAACAAACACAAGCTCCGCATCCCACCTGTCCTCCACACTACACTACAACTGAGCGTTCCAGTTGAGCTATTCCGGAGCCCTTTGCACGACCCGAATCCGCGACCACGCCGCACCATGTCTCGACAAACGCCGTCTCGATTCTCAAACTATTCGGCCACTTCTGCCTCGGGGGGCGCCCAGTCTCCGTCCGATTCGCTGTCTGATTCGCGAAAACGGCAGTCCAAGAAGGACGACGCCATCAGACGCAAGCTGGAGACGGACCTGTCCAAGAAGCGCGGAGGCCTCAACAAAAAGCCAATGAAAAAAATTGCTGCTGGCACGGTCATGGCGCTCAAGCCGACGCCGGCGCTGACCATCAAGCCCAAGACTTCTGTGTACGAGGCCGCGCAGCTCATGAGCGCCAAGCGCGAAAACTGCGTGCTGGTCATTGACGACGACGAGAGCATCATTGGCATTTTCACCGCCAAGGACCTCGCCTTCAAGGTCGTGGGCAGCGGGCTGGACGCGTCCAACACCTCTGTGGACCAGATCATGACCGCCAACCCCATGTACGCGCGGTCCGACACCTCTGCCACCGAGGGCCTCAACCTCATGGTCAACAAGGGGTTCCGGCACCTGCCCGTGATGGACGAGGACAACGAGGTCAGCGGCATTCTGGACATTACAAAGTGCTACCACGAGGCCATGGAGAAGCTGGAGCGGGCGTACCAGAGCTCGAGAAAGCTGTACGACGCGCTCGAGGGCGTGCAGAGCGAGCTGGGCTCGTCGCAGCCCGCCCAGATCATCAACTACGTGGAGGCGCTGAAACAGCGCATGGAGGGCCCGGACCTGGAGTCGGTTCTGGACGGAACTCCCCCCACCTACGTTGGCGTGCGAACCACCGTGTACGAGGCCGCCAGCCTGATGAAGGCCAACCGCACCACCGCGGTTCTGGTCACGGACCACGACCAGGTCAAGGGCATCTTCACCTCCAAGGACGTGGTTCTGCGGGTGATTGCCGCCGGCCTGGACCCCAAAAACTGCTCCGTCATCCGAGTCATGACCCCGCACCCGGACGTGGCGCCCCAGAACATGTCCATCCAGGTCGCGCTCCGAACCATGCACGAGGGCCGATACCTCAACCTGCCCGTCATGGGTGCCGACGGAGAGCTGGTCGGCGTGGTGGACGTGCTCAAGCTAACCTACGCCACCCTCGAGCAGATCAACACCATGAGCACCGGCGACTCGGAGGGCCCTGCGTGGAACAAGTTCTGGATGTCGCTGGATGACGGCAGCGAGGTGTCTGGATCCGAGAGACTAACGTCCCCGCTGTCCGTGTCTTCGCCACCGGACGTGTCACACTCCGAGCTGGCCCAGTTTAACATTGGCGACATTGGTCCCTCCGACAGCGTGTCTACAGACGGATACGACCGTCCAGCATCTACCATGGCCGGTCTCATTGCGTCGCCATTCTCTTTCAAGTTCAAGAGCCCCAGCGGCCGCAACCACCGACTCACGGTCGTGCCCAACGCTGGAGTCTCGGCTCTGCGAAACGCCATTTCCGACAAGCTGTCTGTGGCCGACGTTGGCTTTGTCTCCGACAAGTTTGCCGTGTCGTACATTGACGACGAGGGCGATATTGTGGCCATCACTTCCGACCAGGATCTGATTGATGCGGTCATGATTACCCGGCGGGTGGGTCTCGACAAGGCTGACTTGTTTATCCACCATCCAGACAACGAGGTGGAGCAGGTCAAGAAGCCTGTTCAGCAGAAGCTCGAGGATTCCGTGGAGATTCCGCCAAAGAGTGTGGAGAAGGAGTTGATTCCGGGTGTCAGCAATGACATGCTTTTGCCTGGAGCCATTGCTGCATTGACTGCTGCCGTCGTGGTGGCTTTTACTCTCGGTAGATCGAGATAGAGCAAAAGAGCGACCAACTCCGTCTACTCTTCTCACCTCCTCAACTTCACTCATACCCATAATACATAGATGATTTATACATACCCCAGATACAGTCCTTACCAAATATTAAAATTACACACTGACCCTAACACAAGTAACATCGTTCGCCTTTCCAGCCCTGATCCCCTGAATACCATGTCAGCATATATACTAATGAATGAGTCAGCAATTATTCCAATAATCACATACTGCCTGACACGATCTTAATGGGTTTACTTTGGTGGTTCAGATGAGGATGCATAATCAAAACCTTAAAGCTCGTATTTTACCTCAGACAAAAGAGCTCGGTAAAGCGGTACATGCGACATTATCTTGCTCTCCTTCTCATGAAATTACACAAATACGCTACAATAATGTCATTGACGTTCTCAGGCTTGGTTAAGATGGAAATAATCCAGCAGGTAAGGCATCATGTGCGTCACCAATCAAGGAACAAATATTAACATTTCAGACAAAGTTCTTTGACGGATCAAGAGTAACATGTATATGAGACGAAGCCCTTGTATATTGACCCCACCACTTACCTTCTCATGAGTTAAGAGTAGCACTATCAGCTGATTAAGCCCCTTGTGCGTTTACCCCACCATCAACTACCTTGACACGAATAAGAGTAACAATTTGTTATCCTTATGTGTTTGTGTCTCTTGAATAAAAACTATATAGCCGCCCACACTCCCCCAAACAGTTTTCTTCTTCACCCAGAATTTCGAGAATGACTACCATCGCTGACAACTTCTCTACCCTCCCCCTCACCCTCACATTCGAAGAGTTCCACGAGCTCTGCGATGCGGCCGACCTCCGCAAACTCCGAGAGCAGATGGTCATTTACTCCGGTAACCGAAGACGTCGTCGTAAGAAGCGACGTTCCTAGGTTGACCTTGGTCATCTCTCTCACCTTGGAAGCCGGCCTACTGTTCCCCATGAACGTTGCCTTGGCTGGCTTCCACTCCTAAAGACACTAGTGAGTACACAGACACAGACGACAAGGAACGACAGAGAGATATCAGGAACAAAAACTGTTACAAGAGCTATCACAGTAATGGTGCGGTTGGTGTCTAGGCCAGGCATCGACTTCACTGTCCCTGTGGTCCTTCTGTGACATGTGGAACGACAGCGAGGTTGAGATCCAGGCCAGATTGCACTAAGCTGTTGTGACACATTGTGTGGTTGGTATCAAGGTCAGGTGCCAGCCACCCAGTACACGTCTTCTCTCAATTGACACCGTCGTTATCCGCACCTTCATCTTCCCTACTGACCCAGAAAACAGAAAAGATCTAAAAATCACAAAATCAAAAAGAAAAAAAACTCGGTGGGACGGCTCAACCCGAGAAGCTGGGCCTGCAATCCATCGCAGGAGCTTCAAATCTTTGGTGATACCACCAAGGAGCGATACTAGTCTGCTGGCAATTAAAATCTTTCCCCGACGAACGCCATGAAACATCAGAGTGCCCCCGGAAACTTCTTTTTTCCGAGGGCATTATCGTGCGCCGGAAAAAACAGGGTTAGGAACAACCCCTTTCTGGAAGCTCCTTTGTGCCTCTTCTAGTTAGTTGTCCATCAGTAATGTGATACCCGATATCCTTTGTTTACGAAGTACCGTATCCGGTACTGTAATCTGAAACCGACGATACCATTCTTAGCTCTTTGTTGTAACTGTGTCAGCACCTCTAAATACGTTGGGAGTTCAATCCACCTGAAACACTCTATCTTTCCTCGTCCATTCTTGCTTGGCCAGGTGTTGAGGATTAGGCCCGCTTGATTGGTCATGTTTCTTTGAATTCGTTGGTAATAGCTCTGATTCGCCAATAACACCTTGTAATTGGTTGTAGCTGATGATACACTATCCAGTATCACAGATATCCAGTCCCTTTGACTTGTTACGGCTGAGTCATCAATCTGTCATATTGTAGGCTCCTTTCTTGAGATAATGGTATGTTTGCACCCAACAACTATCCCTTGAGCTTCCAATCTGGCCCACTGCTGGCAGATTCTATTCTTCTTCCTCGCAACACGCGGTCAAAGCACCTCTTCTGCCTTCTACTGCTTCGTCATGCCATATATACATTTATTATTTACACATTTTGGTATCGACTCTCGGTCTAAGCAGACTGCTTGATGGCCTGCTTGAAAGCCTGGGTGTCGTGGGTCTCGACAAAGGCGTCGGCCTTGGCAACCAGATCCTCCATGAGCTCCTTTCGGTGCTTTCGCTCCTCAAACGCGTCTCGAACAATGACGTTGAGACCCTCAAAGTCCTTCTGGTTCAGGTGGATGGCGTTGGGCTCCCAGTAGTTGAAGTTTCGCTCAATGGCCCACTTGAGGTAGTTGGCGAGACCCTCGGCGGAGTGCACGGTGGACAGAACAAGATCGGGGATCTCCATTCCGCTCTTGAGCGCAAACTTTTTGCTGACTGCCAGACGGTCTGCCAGCGAGGTCAGAGGCACGGACTTCCAGTCGGCCTTGTTGTTGGAGAGCTCGCCAATGATCTCGGCGAGCATGGGCTCGGCCTGCTGCCAGGTGGTCACGACAGCGGCGTTTTTCCAGCCCTTGTTGAGGCCAACAGCGGTCAGCTGGGCGTTGGACAGGCCCCGAGGCTCCTTGGGGGTTCCGATAACCTCGAGCTCGACGGCTGTGGCTGAGGCTAGGGTCTTGAGCTCCTCCTGGCCAGACTCGGCCTTTTCGGACTTTGCGAGCTCGGACGCGGCCTGCGACTCGGTGGACCAGCCCTGTTTGCTCTGCTGCTCAATGTTCTTGACCAGATCCTTGGTCTTGATGACAGGTGCCGCGGTCTCCTTCTTGACGGCGTCTTTTCGCTTGAACCACGACCACAGCGAGTTGAGGCCGGAGTTGTGTCGGACAAAGGTGGTCTGGGCGCCCACTGGACGGGTCAGAGCCCTTCTGGCTCCCGTTCGGCTGGCTAGAGACATCATGATGTGATTTGTGTGAGTTGGAGATTTTCTGGGTATGTTCAGCCTGAATTTTCCTGCACAAATTTCACGTCCGCCGTTCGATTCCCGTTTGGGAATTTATTTGGCATTGAACCTTAAATTGTACTCCGAAATGAATATGATTTGTAGATACGGTAAATGGTTGTATTTCAGGAGTTATAGACGGCCCACGTATACCCTCGGTCCCTTATACCGCTTTTACAGCGTTTACAGCTTTTACCGCTATTAGTATTTCAGAGGTATTGCTTCAGTGAGCTCCAAAGAGGGTTTTACTCCAATGTATGCTTAGTAAGCAGGGTAGAACTGATGAGAAAAGGCATTTTGCTCCATTGAATAGTTGCTCAGTGAACGAGTACTAGCTGACGTCAGCTCAACTGTTCCTGTACTGTATTAGAACGTGTGAGACGGCTCTCAGCCAGAAAAATGAGTTTTTAGGAGGCAAATGGTCTGGTAGACCTTTGTATCAGGGGTATCGGGTCTCAACGAGTTTAAAAACACTCTTGAATGCTTGTTGCCAGATTCGATTTTGAATCCAATGGGTTTTGCTAGTTCTTACTTGACGGTTCACAGGATTTGCTAGTAGCCAACATCTTAGCTGTTATTCATCCATAGGGTACGCCTCATGGTCAAATGTCTCGCTCCACCCGCTACTGAGAACCTGGACATACCACCCTTCTTGCTCCACTACAGTCTCCCTAGCCATCCATTATTACCTATATCCTAAAACATGGAGTGCTCAAAACAACATCCACCAAATCATAAACAGACCAATGGCTCCAAGACCAATGTAGGGAATGTACTGCCGCAACATGGCCTCCCAGTTGATCCGCTGGGCGGCCCGTCTGTACTTTTTACTCTCGGTCCGCAGATTGCTGCTGAGGTCGCTCATGTGGTCCAGAGAGTGGCCGCGGTGCAGCAGATCCTCAATGTTTTTGGTCATGACACGTGTCACGTCCTGGAGCTCGGTGTTGAGCTTGTCGAGGTTGTGCGTGGCCCGCGTGTCCTGGTAAACTCGCTTGGTCTTTTGCATAAACGTGTCAAACTCCACAAACTTGTACGGCCGCACGCCCTCCTTCATGGCCTCGTTTCCGTGCGACTTTTGAAACTCACGATCCAGCTCGTCCAGGTAGCTAAAAGCCAGCTTTCGGGGGTAAGAGGCCTCGCTGATGCAGTAGTAGACAATGCCCTGGCTCAGCAGGTAGTGGATGACGTACTTGCCACTCTCCAGAGACGCTCGCTCGGCCGAGTTGGCAGTAATCTTCTGTGTCACCATCTTGCACTGGCGCTTTTGGTCCGTGAGGTTGTCCTCGCCGTCGTCCACAGACGCAGACAGCGGCAGGCCGTCGCTGGCCCTCATAATCAGCGTGGAAAGCACCATTTTTGTATTGTGGGGTTTTGGTGTGAAACGTGTCGTGATACGTGTTCTGGGGTCGATAGAGTTTTGATCCTGATTGCTTAGTCAGCGGGAGGTGGGGGTGATTATTTTGAGTGTGATTTGGGCGAATTTCGAGAGTTGGATTGATTGAGAGTTATAATAGGGGTAAGGGTGTGATTTTTATCTTTTCGGCTTGTTGTTTTTTTTTCCTTTTTTATCCATTTTCTTCCATGATTCTTTTGGTGGAGTTGTTTAGCTGTGGAGTGAGGTTCTGAGAATACCCAAGTGGAAGAAGTAGTTGGTAAGGTGGAGAGGATTTAAAGAGTGGGTTTTTTTCTCTGAATGAGTCTGATACGATTGCTTTTAGTTAGAGGTTAGAAATCGTTTGTATAATCTGATAGAGATACGGTTCGTTTACTCATCCATCCACATTATCATTACAGATCTATAGTTGATACAGTTCCTAGGAGAAGAACAGACCAGAAAAAACATCAATAACAGGAATAGCAATTATCATAAAGACTGTATCTCGCCATCATTATCAAAACCAAATGACCATCTCGGACTATTCGTGAATTATCGAGTCTGTCTCAACTGTCATGATTCACACTACATATGAATGCTGTTTAACAAACATAACAAGAAGTATATTCAAAAGTGAAATCTGCTCTGATACAATGAAAAGTACCCTCAAGGGTCTCATTCCAACCAGAAAGTCAAGAAAATGTACTATTCACCTCCCTACCCCCCTCCCCTCTCCAACCCTTTCAAAATTGTTACAAAATTAATTACATAAAATACAACCGTTAGTTCTCTGGCTCCGTCTTGGTCTCCGAAGCCTTGGGCTCAGATTCCGACGGTTCCTTCTCGGCAGTTTCAGCTGTTGCAGGTTCAGCGTCTTTTTCGGGTTCGGCCTTCTTCTCTTCCTTGTCCTCATTAGTCTCATTCTGAGTCTTGTGAGTTTCCTGAGTTTCCTGAGTTTCCTGAGTTTCCTGAGTTTCCTGAGTTTCCTGAGTTTCCTGAGTCTCCTTCTTGGTCTCCTCCTGAGTCTCCTCCTGGGTTTCCTGAGTCTCCTTTTCGGCCGTCTTGCTGGCCTCCTTGTCAGCCTCCTTGTCGGCCTCCTTCTCTTGCGACACTGGAGGAGCATCGGTCATTTCTGTATCTTCGTCAGCCTCGGTCTTGACAGCCCGTTCCTTGTCGCCGCTGACGCCATTCTTGCTCTCGTCCTCCTTGTCCTTGTCCTCCGAAACCGTTTCGGTGCTGTCGTCGCCGCCCTCGTCTCCGTCCTCGCCCTTGAGCTCCACCAGCGCCTTGATGGCCCGCTGGATCTCCTTCTGCTCCGTCTCCGACGGGTTGGTGGCCACGTACCCGTTCATTTCCTCGAGATACCGCCGCCGGTCGTCCTGATACAGCTTGTAGTAGGGCTGGCGGCCGTCCTGGCCCAGCTCCTTCCAGCTGTCCGCCAGCGCCCGCGTGAGATCAAACGTCTCGCCCTCGGCCTGCGACTCCATCTGCTGCCGCACCGTCTCCTTTTCGCGCTCGCAAAAGATAATGTAGGCGTTTTGCGGCCGCTTGGGCATGTCCGGGTTGCGCACCGCTCGCTTTTTCGGGCTCTCGGGCGTGTCTTCTCGGGCAGAGTCGTCGTCGTCGCGCGAAAGCTGCTGCACGTTGGCGATTGCCGCCAGAGCCGCGGCTGCTCCGGCCTGCGACGCCTTGTTGCTGCGCTTGGGAGTGGCAGAGGCAGCGGTCTCGGCTCGAGCCAACAACGCACGCTGCAGCTGCGACAGCGACGCCTCGTCATCGGCAGCGTCGTCCTCGCTGTCGTCGTCGCCCCCAGCCTCCATCTCGGCGCGGGCCAGGTCCTCCAGCTTCTCTAGAAGCAATTCGCGCTCGAGACGAACACGCACTATGGCCCGTTTTGTGCGCGACAGATTGAGCGCGGTGGCCTCGTTGAAGTCCTCGATTTCCTGGATGCGCCGCTTCAGGTCCTTGCACTTTTGCCGGTACTTGGTTTCCTGCGATTTCGATAGTATTGGGATCATCTGTGGATGTGGTGGATGTGGTGGTTGGGAAAAGTGGTGATGTTCTGCAAAAGAGGATTGGCGACCGTGCATGTTGGGAGGAAGTGTGGGGCATGTGGGCTGGGCGGGTACAGGGTGGGGGTGGGGCGGTACAGGGAAATCAGTTGCGAGTATCGAGTGAATGGCGCATTTAAATCACAATGGCGTTTTCAGAATTCGATTTGGAGCGATATTGGCTGATTTAATCTGACCTCCTAATGAAGTCATATACAGCTTGATTACGTTCTACAGAAAAGAGCTGAGAAAAAGGGCATAAAGTAGGGCAAAACAGCAAGTAACTGGAGTCTTTCGAGTCGCCATAAAGAGCCCGTTTAGCTCGTGCCACTGGGAATGGCAGAAGGTTGCTGTTTTGGTTTGGTTGGATCCCACGAGTGGATTAAGGTGGATCACGTGATCATTTTTGAGATACAAGGACAAAAAAAGAGAGATTCGAATGGCATTGAGATTGTCATTTATCGGCGTTCTAGAGGGCAAATGTTCTAAGAAACGATAGGTACAGCGTCAAATATGTTTTTGATACTCAAGTTCCAGCTCCAGGTGATGTCTCTGGTCAGAGAGCCTAACCCAGAATCACCTGCTTGGGTCGTTGACTAAGACTCTTATATCGACTGATGGACACATTTGTCTGAGGAGAAAAGTGGAGTGACCTTGGAGACAGAGCTGAACACAGTCTACATGAGTTTAAGAGAGTTCATGGTGATACTGGAGGGGTTTGATTCGAAGAAAAAGAGAGTGTCTGGACTGTCTCCAAATGGCTCACCAGAATGTTTAGAAGCCAATGATACAAGACGATTGGAAGAGATAAAGAGTACTGCTGAATGAGAAACTGACAGTGTTGGATATCATAATCTTTCAATTCACTCGATGATCACGATTTCATGTCACTATCTAGACACGAACTTGTCATATAAACACACGTTAGAGAACCACACAAGGGGTATTTTGAGAAAATAATCATACCACTACATTACCCGAGACTGTGCGAATCCACTGACACCTCAAATCCACCACAACACACCCACAGCCCAAACTACACCTCTCCAAAATCGAAACGTGCTGAGAAATCCACTTATCCGCATCAATGCGTAATTCTCATCCCAAAACCCTACCTGGATCTGAGTCATGGTTCCTTGACATTCGAGAAGCGATAAACGGGTCTTCCGAGGAAAGGCCGGAAAGGTGGCGAGGGGAACAACCAAAACAAACAATGAAAAAAATACGGCACTCTGATTGGTCCAAAAAACGAATAAATGGTAAACTGAGACCCACGCCACCCTCATTGCTGGCATGCTGGCACCAGTCGCCGTTGTTATCTCTGGGCACCAGTTACATAATGTATGACACGGAATTTAGCGTTATCCGGCAGCGCGGCGGATGACTCGGGGAAAACGCAATAATGGAGCTACAGACACAAAAAATAGACGGACGGATAGCTGAAAATGCGCTAATTACGATGATGGCATTAATTAATCTGTCACACTATACTGTCAGCCGCAATCGCGGTTTCCAGGTGGATTGATCACGCAAGGTTTATGCGCTGCAACGCTAATGAAAAGTTTTACTCCCAGCTCCACTATATCTTCAGTTTTTTCAAACTCTGCCTCTTGTTTTTCTTTCGGGGGGAACCCTCCCCACGACGACAACACGACTACTATGACCCAGACTTACAAAGACCCCAAGGACGCCATGGCCTTCCTCGAGACCTACAAGCAGAAGGATGGCCTTGACGTCCACAGCCTGATGGACTCGTCCGTTCGAGGTGGCCTGACCTACAACGATTTCCTCATGCTCCCCGGCAAGATTGATTTCCCCTCCCACGAGGTCTCTCTCGAGACTCGACTGACCAAGAAGATCACCCTCAAGGCTCCTCTTGTGTCCTCCCCCATGGACACTGTCACCGAGTCCGAGATGGCCATCCGAATGGCTCTTCTCGGTGGTATTGGTATCATCCACCACAACTGCGCCGCCGAGGAGCAGGCCGAGATGGTCAAGAAGGTCAAGAAGTACGAGAACGGATTCATTTCCGACCCCGTCGTCGTGTCCCCCAAGCACACCGTCAAGGAGGTGTTTGCTCTCAAGGCCAAGCTTGGATTTGCTGGCTTCCCCGTTACTGGTGAGTACTAACTTTTTGCTTTGCGCGCGCACAAGTGACATGGGTGTGGTAATTGCGCTGTCAGTTTTTTTGTTTCTTTTTTGCATTGTTATTTTAAACTTATGGTTCTCTTTGCCTCACACATGGTCCCGGTGGCGTTCTGTGTAACACGCTACAATGATGTTATTACAACTTTCGTTCTACCGAATGACTTAACCGTCTTGGGGAGATGTTTTATTTTTATCTGATTCCAACAACACACTTATTCAGTGTCGTCTTCCGTTCATCAAACTAACCCAGAAACCGGATGCATGGCTGGCAAGCTCGTTGGTATCATCACTTCTCGTGATATCCAGTTCCTCGACCTTGACGACACCCCTGTCGGCGACGTCATGACCCCTGCTTCTGAGCTCGTCACCGCCCCCAAGACCATTGGTCTGTCCGCCGCCAACGACCTGCTCAAGAAGTCCAAGAAGGGTAAGCTTCCCATCATCGACAAGGACGGCAACCTCGTTGCCCTGCTGTCTCTGACCGATCTGCAGAAGAACCACGACTACCCCAACTCTTCCAAGTCCAACGAGACCAAGCAGCTCCTTGTCGGTGCCGCCGTTGGTACCCGACCCGACGACCGAGACCGACTTGAGAAGCTTGTTGCCGCTGGCCTCGATGTTGTTGTCCTCGACTCTTCTCAGGGTAACTCCATGTTCCAGATTGAGATGATCCAGTGGATCAAGGCCAACTTTGGCGATCTCCAGGTCATTGCTGGTAACGTTGTCACCCGAGAGCAGGCTGCCTCTCTCATCCAGGCCGGCGCTGACGGTCTTCGAATCGGTATGGGCTCCGGCTCCATCTGTATCACCCAGGAGGTCATGGCTGTCGGCCGACCCCAGGGTACCGCTGTCTACTCCGTCACCCAGCTCGCCAACCAGTTTGGTGTCCCCTGTATTGCCGACGGTGGTGTGCAGAACATTGGTCACATTACCAAGGCCATTGCTCTTGGTGCCTCCGTTGTCATGATGGGCGGTCTTCTTGCTGGTACTCTTGAGTCCCCTGGTCAGTACTTTTACCGAGACGGCCAGCGACTCAAGTCCTACCGAGGCATGGGCTCTATCGAGGCCATGGAGAAGCAGGACAACAACGATAACGCTGCCACCTCTCGATACTTTTCCGAGTCCGACTCTGTGCTCGTTGCCCAGGGTGTTTCCGGCTCTGTTATCGACCGTGGTTCCATTACCAAGTTCATTCCCTACCTCACCGCCGGTCTGCAGCACGGTCTGCAGGACATTGGTGTCAAGTCCCTTGCCTCTCTCCGAGAGAAGGTTGACAACGGCGAGGTGCGATTTGAGTACCGAACTGCCTCTGCGCAGCTCGAGGGTGGTGTCCATTCTCTTCACTCTTATGAGAAGCGACTCCACAACTAGTCACTGTCACTACAAACTAGTATATATATTGAATAAGATTTGTATGAGTCTACACGTTGTATTTGGTTTTTTATGAGATGGTGAAAACACAAGATTTATTTTCCATGCATTCAACTTTTTTATTACTGTTTAAATTCAACCTATAGATGAGGTTTTTTTACCAAAGTAGCATGAATAGATGGAATACGGTCACTTCAAGAGCAGTATCATTACCAGCGTCGTCTTCTGATTAAACCAAGCCCAAAGATATGACTGCACCCCAAATATTCAGCCAAGAAAAACGTCATGGATATGTATGATAGTGTTGAGAATCACAAATAGTATTGTCACATGAATAGTTTAATTAACCACTTACAACCCACTTTAGGGACCAGCCGGTTCCGGTAGTAGTACACACCAAAGAGGAGGAGGGTGTGTACTGAGCTGTTCAACAGAAGAGATCAAGTCAGTAGGTAGCTCCCTACACTGCGGACATCTGATGTACCATATATCACTCAGGTGATTTAGTACATCGTGTAATCATCCAACCGGATATTACATTCAACAGATAGGCTCTTTTCTATTATGCTTACCACATGCAAATGGGCATCGCCGAAAAGGTCTTTTAGAAGATCAATGAGGTAATGGTATTATTTGGAAAGTGCTTCCGTCTCACTGTCTTAGATACAGCACTGTCACATGTATCCATATCGGACACGTTGATGATACTGTCATTTCTGGACATTGAGACCTATCTTCGAATTGCTTAATATGAGAGTTCCAAAGAGAAGAGAAAAGACATCCTCATCGATTCAAATATAATGGACTTGAATCGTACTCAGAGAATAGTTGCCTCAGCTAACAAATGGAAGTAGAAGTAGCTTCGGAGATATCTCTTTTCATGAAACCGAATCCGGCGAAAATCCTGTTAATTTCAACATGTAATTTTTCTGTGAAATTATTATTCTGACGTCATACCCTTGTTATAAGGCATATTATCGTTTCATTGTTATACAGCACAATGTTAATCGGGTCATCAACAAGCCCCTTGTTGTCAGTCAGATCTTGTCATTGCAATATTATAAGACATTTCTGCAATGCTTGCATAGATCTCTGAATCTGTGTTTGCATCGACAGCTTCAACTTCAATCATAAGATAAATAATTGCATTTTTTTTACATCTAACGCCGCTCTACGACTGATTGTATATATGATTGTTGCAGACGTCATTGGCAAGTATGACGTCAGGGGGATTGTCCAGGCCGGTGAAGGTGGCTTGGTGTCAGGCGTGCTGTAATGCAGAGGTGGGGGTCAGGGGTGGTATGGTGGCGGTAGTAGAGTCTCACTGCAACCTCTCGTCAGTCATCTCAACGTCCTCCAGAGGATCAACCTCGCCACTTCCTGGACTGATGTTTCCCTCCTCACCGCCCTTGGGACTAAAGCTAATCAGCTCCATGTGAATCTGGTTTCTTGCTGACGCCAAAATCACCACTTTTTCTTCCTTGAAAGCCACTCGCCACACTGAGTCAAACGCCTGGCTCAGGTCTCGGATATGGTGGCCTGTAGCCATGTCCCACACTCTGACCCGTCCATCGGAGCCTCCAGACACAATTCGGTTGTCTGAAAACTGCAGAGAAGTCACGGATCCGTCGTGGGCGGCCAGCCGTTGCTTGCACTCCTTGTTTTCGAGATCCCACACTCTGATGGCACCGTCCGAGCCTCCAGTGACCAGCGTGTTGCCGCTCATCTGAATCTGGCCCACGAGAGAAGTGTGGCCTTGTAGCACAGACTGGCAGGCTCCGGTCTGAGCATCCCAGATGCGAACAGACATGTCTAGCGAGCCAGTAGCGACCCTCTTGCCGTCAAAGGCCAGCGAGTAGATTTGCGAGAAATGGCCGCTCAGGGTGTGCAGACACTCGCCAGTGGAAATGCGCCAAATCTTGGCCTTGTAGTCGTAAGAGCCCGACACGCAAATGTCTCCCACCACCTCGATGCATCGCACGGAATACTCGTGGCCACGGAGCTCTCTCAGACACGTGCCGGTGACAATGTCCCAGACGCGGAGAGTGTTGTCGCGCGAGCCGGAGACCGCTGTGCGCTCGTCCACCATCTTCAGACACCGCACCGTGCTGCTGTGGCCTCTGAGAATCTGCAGACACTGTCCGGTCTTGAGGTTCCACACCCGCACGTCGCGGTCGCATCCTCCACTGACCAGCGTGTCGCCGAGCACGGTAATGGCCCAGACACCCATGACATGGCCAAACAGCGTGTGCATGAGGCGGCCGTCCTCGGCAAAGACGTAGATGCGCGAATTGTCCAGCGCCACCACAATGTAGCGGCCGTTCATTTCCAGCGACGTGACCACGGCCTGGTCGCTGGTGACGTGTTTGGCCGCCAGCCGCCCTCCCCGGTTCCACGCGGCGTCCACGAGATATTGGTGCTTGAAATGCGACCTGTACGACAGCGGGACCGGCCTGAGCGTGGCCTCGGGGTCGTACATGGACTCGAGCACGTTGGAGTCGACGTCCATGGAGGCGTTGTTGGTGTCGGCGGCCGCTGCCGCTGTGGAGGCCGTGTTGGAGGCGTCCTGGAGCTTGCTCATAACCTGAGCCCGGGTGTTGCCGTCCAGCCCCGCAATGCTGGCCAGGCGGCTGAACTGCGAGTAGGTGATGCGCTGGGCCGCGGAGAGCCGGCGGTACTGGTGGCGCTCGCACAGCGTCTTCCACGTGAGGTCGTCGCTGAGAATCAGGTGCCACAGCCGCGACACCTGCGACGCCTTGCCCAGCGTCTTGGGGTCGTCGACGTACGACAGGATGCGCAGGCTGATTTCGTGCGGCAGCACGCGGAACGGGTCGCGCTTGAGCAGCGGCACCACCGCCTCGGACAGATACGACAGCTCCTGGTGGTGCGACTTGCCCAGCACGTGGTCGAAAAACTGCTGCTTGGCCTCCTGGCTCATGCGTCCGTACGAGCGGTCAAACGCCGCCAGCAGCGTGCGCAGCGCGTCGCTGTCTCCTCGGCGCATCTCCTTATCCCACCGTTCTGTGCGCTCCGACCGTTCGGGGCGGGTAGACGGCGTTGGTGACGGAGCTGGCGTTGGGGGCGAGGCGGCGTCGAAGGAGTCGTTGGTGGGGGTGCAGGCGCGGTCTCGCACGCTTCCTAGATAGGCAGAGGTGGGCGCGAGAAGGAGTTTTTTGGACTTGGGCATGGGTGTGTGGTGAGGAGGAGTGTTGACGAGCGTTGGGAGTTTTTTGGTTTTGGGGGTGTGGGGGTCTGGGGGCCGGTTGCGCGGGGTACGGCGGAAATATCGGTACCGCTGGGCTCGTGGCGGCGCGGCGGGCGCGATGCACTCTTCAGATTCCCGCTAGGGTACGTGCCGGCTACGTTGTGTTGTGGTGCCCTGCGTTTGGCCCAGCTACATTTTGGGCGCATTTTCAAAGTAATTTTGTCATATTTCTCCAAAAAACCCGTTTTCGACTTTTTGGCCGTTTTTTAGGCCTGTTTTTGGCATCTCGTTTCCGTGCGGCCTTGCCCTCGCCCAGGGTCGCATTTCCACGGGCCCTGCCAATCTTCCGCGACCTTCCACGGCCTTCCACGGCCTTCCACGGCCTTCCACACACCCCCAATTGCCTCTATTCCCGCTCTGTCCGCTCAGTCTATCGCTCCGCATCCACACCCGTCTTGGCCCACCAAAGTGGGTCAATGGGTCCATCCAATCTCACCTGTCGCCGCAAATCTTTAATCTTACAGCCAAGAGCAAATAAGCTTTTATTGTCTTGTCGGGGGGGGCATGTAGAGGCTTCAAAAACGGGCCAGGCCGTGGCAGCAAAAATCGGCAAAAAATACCAGCCGTTGCAGCACCCACGCTCCAGCATTTTCCGCTTTCCCCCCTGGCTTTTGCGTGTCTCCGTCTTAGCCCCATTTTCCATCCCCCACTTCTTGGCTCCCCACATCTCACCCCACTTTTAGCACAGCAACATACAGCTCTTATGTCTCCCGATCCGGCAGGGTCTGACAAACTGTGCATTGGGAGATTGCAGTTTGATTTTTTAATCCAATTTTTTTTTTCAATCCAATTTATTCCCAATTATTGGTCATTGCAACTAACCAACAACTGTCAAAAGTAGGGAGGGGATGCCAGTAGGTCTCGAAACCACTTGAGAAGTAAAAGTACACCACCTTCACGCAAAAGTCACGTGGTTGGATCTGCACGTGAAGAAAAGTCACGTGGTAGGTCAGGCGTGAAACCTTGTTGGTTCTTGCTATGGGGTCGGCTGAGGTCACTCAACGGTCTGGACAAGGTGGTCTGACAGCAAAAAGCGGTTAGATGTGCTCTAGGTCAGGTGACCAAAAGCTCGTGGTCTTCCCAAGTGCAGGTGACCAGCAGCATCTCCCAGTGCACGTGACCAAGTACATCCACCTACGACACCTTTCTCCAAAACGGTTTTCAGCACTTTTTCAATTCGGAAAATAGATACTGTCCCCATTACGCCTGTGTGGTTACGATTTACTCAATATAGTTCTTATTTGAAATCATTTATTACTCGTCTTTTTTTTCTATCATGTCTCTCTCTGTGCACGTGATCCATATGCTCGATTCGCTCCAGCATGTTCACGTGACCTGCTACACATCACGTGCCGGTCATGCATGAAAAATTCCAGTTTTAACCACCCACAAAAAAAATGTCCGATCTCGAAGATATTGAAGATCTCGCGTCCGGAGGGCTCTTTGACGACCCCAAGGACTTTTACAAGCCCGACGAGCAGCCCGGAAAGGACAGCTATTCCCGTCAGGCCGAGCACGTGAAGAATTCCACCTACAAGACGCCCACAGACTTCAACGTTCGGTTGACGGCCAAGAACCCGCTGTGGGGCCATTTGCTGTGGAACGCCGGCAAGGTGACGACCGACTACCTGGACGAGCACTCACGTGAACTGGTCGAGGGCAAGCGGGTGATTGAGTTTGGCGCCGGAGCCGGTCTGCCGTCGCTTTTGTGTCACGCTGTTGGCGCCAAGCAGGTGGTCATCACCGACTACCCCGACGCTGATCTGCTGTACAACCTCAAGTACAACGTGGACATGCTGAAGAGCGACTCTGGAGCCGCCAGCGCCGTCTGCAACGACGTTTCGTCGGTTTCTGTCGAGGGTTTCATCTGGGGTAACGATGCCTCGGAGCTCATTGCCATGTCTGGAGGCGCTGGCTACGACCTGGTCATTCTGTCTGACGTGGTGTTCAACCACAGCGAGCACGCCAAGCTGGTTCGGTCGGCCAAGGAGCTGCTGGCTCCCGGCGGCAAGGTCTTTGTGGTGTTTACCCCGCACCGGGCCAAGCTCTTTAGCGAGGATCTGGACTTTTTCCGCCGGGCCAAGGACGAGGCCGGGTTCAAGTCCGAGAAGCTGTTTGAGCTCAAGTACTACCCCATGTTCGAGGAGGAGGAGGAGACCAAGGAGCTGCGGTCCATGGTGTTTGGATACATGCTGACTTTGGAGTAGATTGCATTGAGACACTGATGGGTGCTGACGATTGCAATGTCATTAGAGCGGAGCTGGTTGATAGTAGGTATGATACGCTCCTTGTTTGGTTCGATAGGGGTTGTGGTTACCTGAAAAGACGGAATGAAAAAGTCGTAAATGAACGTAATCAAAAAATAAACAACGTAATAAGCCGTAAACGAAGGCGCCTCGTGCTGGTGCTACCGCTCTCTCCGATGTGTCGATATGCGGTCCGAGTCTCATTTTTGTGGTGCTCTGCTTTTGTGCAACCATGTCCACGTTGAATCGACGTCTGTGTTTGTGCACCAATGTCGCTCCAGACCCATAAACGGGCAGTAATAACCAAGTCGTAATTGGACGTAATGAGTATGTCGTGGTGTACATCTGCTGCCTGATCAACACTAACAGAATGATTCGAGTGAGATTCAAAAGTGATTGTAGGATTAAACAGTGTAAAAGACAAGAAAACCAATACGTAGCTCCAACAAAACCCAAGTATCTTCAGAACTAAAATAGGTTGTATGGTGATTCTTTTGGATGGGTGTGGTAGCCATGACTTGGCCTAAGCTAGTGAGAAGAACCATGATCTGGCAGGATACTTTTTGATCTATAGAGATATGAACGATACTGACGTATTGAGAGAAATAAAATGAGACGAATGTAATTTTCGTGGAGGGTGCCAACTTCACCAGGTACAAGCACATCCCACGACAATTGTTGGGCAAGACAAATCAGACCAAAGCAAACGACTCAGAGCTGAATTCTATAAATCCACTATTGGCTGTTGTGAAGAAAGCTATTCAGAACTATCACCAAAGTATATTGTAGTCGATATTCTTCTGGTAGAACCGATTCAGCAAGAGACAGGTTCACTGCACTAAGCAACAAATAATGAAGAAGATGTACCCTTTGGTTTTCTTATCGAGGTTCTTTTCATGTTTGGAAAGATATCAGGTACTTTCTGTAGACGTTTTCCGTTTGGTCTGATTTGAGACAGCACTAACAAGGACACGTGGCACCATGTTTTCGATTCCGAACATGAAGACACTGGAATATTTGTACTTTTTTGTTGTAGATATCTGCAGCAACCAGTCGGTGATAGCCAGACATTAACAATGTGATTATATCGTCTCTAGAAGCCTCATAAAGGCAATTAACGCAACAGCGAACTTAGACTTGGGTAGATGCTCTACACGTGTATAACCAAAACAGCATATGCAACTTCAAGCAGAAAGCCATGGATCAGTGGCCTGTGATTTTGTGGCCCAGGCAGTAGTTTTCGGTTAGTACGTGGGAGCCGTTGAGTACATTTTTGTTAGAGGACGATGGAAAAGACGTTAAGCAATGTAAGAGGTAATGATTCGGTGAGAACAGAAGGGTGTCGCAAAGTGGGAAAATAGGATGGACTTGCAGTCAGTTTACACAGACAAACCACAGGCCAACAATCACAGAGAAACACTGACAATGACCTATGGAGCCACTTTCTTAATACCGGACGAATTTGTGAAGACCTGGATAGTCTCGGTTTTATTGTTGAGACGATAATCATCATAAATAGCAAGTCTTTGGCTCGGAATCTGCCCCATGTTCCGTCAAGGGAATCGTGTCATGGATTGAACAGTAGCTGTTGTGTGGGTTCTAATGAGGAGGCAAACATTTTGTCCGGCTCCTATTCCCCATTTGGTAGACTACAGAGTACCTTTTTTTCGGCCCAACATTTGACATGTCATATGGCAGGGTTGGCACCAACTGCTGCCCCAAACTAAAGACATCTTTTAAACTCTCTCATAAAAGAATGACGTGATACAACAGTATATATCTATGCTTTCACCAGGACTCTAGCCAAAAACAGTAAATGCGGAGCCAAGGTTATCTAACCAAGAAATGACAAAAAAAAGGCAAGTGCGCAATGATCTGCAAAAGAACCCAAATGAGGCAATGCTGTAAGAATTGTTTTAATATTGCCCTTAGATACCTTATGCTCCAATCAAAAAGTGAAGCTGCTTCAGAGTTATCATTTGGATCAGCTAAATCGTAAGATGAAGGCTGTTCTGTACAGGCCAAATTGGAGTGTTATACTGTCGCTTATATTATCGGTTCAGATGATGTCTTCCGCAACAACTACATTCATTAAGAAAACCAGCTCTCATATTATAGTCTATGCTTCCAAAAAGACTCGCAACTTATCGATCAAGGGCAGAGAATCCTTGTCGCTTGAGGAGCGCTCTATAAAAGTAAAGTCCATGTGCACAAAACCTTAATACTTATCCGGACTTTAATCATGCCATACCTTAACTTTATAGAACCTTAAAAATCCTATACCGACCTCCCAACAGCGGTTTTGTGTCTACATAATTCCCGCCACGTTTTCCATTCTCTCATCTTCCTCCCCACCCCAAAACGAAAAAACAACATAACAAAAGTCATCTAAAACAACCCCATACATTCAAGCAAACACCCCATAAAGCCCTCATCCACCCTCCCCCTAAACACCACTCTCGCTCAGTTTTCCCAGCTTTGCATCCTTCGAAAGCAGATGGTGCTCGAGTCTGGCAGCCAAAGACGTTCTTGTCAAAAGCGACGGTCCGAGGTTGCACTTAAGCCGTCTGCCCCATCCCCTGATGTCAGCCCTGCGTTCCAGGTGGATACTGTCCCGGCTGAGTTCCGCATTTTCTCACCCCCCCCCGTATTCGTCCTGGCCAGCTTGCAAAACCCCTCTCCTCCCCCGGC